>ML663008.1:28790224-29002374 GCA_007570785.1 Antilocapra americana | reverse complement strand
GATTGCTTTCCAGCATCCTAAGTTTTATTGCTATTGTCTCCTCTTTGCTGATCTTTCCTTTGGTGTTTACACCCATAACAAATCCTTTTAATGTTATTTTATTAGTTTTAAGAGGTAATAAAAGTAAATGTACACCCAGCCCACCATCTTCACTAGAAATGCCCCATATTTCCTACTTTGGGATTTTGGATCAATATATTGATCTATTGTATGTTTTATGCTTGCTTCTTTTCTTAACTCTAATTTTAGTAGAAATTGTGTTCCACGTCACGCCCCAGTTTGCATTTATGAATAACACCTATTGACTATTGCTTTAAGTTATGTGGGGCATTTTTTAAATTTGTCTAACTAATTCTGTGAGCTGCTCGAGGATCCAAGACTCAGAAGAATTAGGTGACAATGTGCCCAAGATCAACACAGCCAGTCAGTGGTGGGCCTCATTCTCAAACACATCTTCTGGCTCCTGACTCGACCACGTGGTCTCTCCCTTTGTCATTTCACCTTTCCATTTTACAAGAAAAACACAAGGGGAAAAAACAGTGTTTCTTTTCATAAATTTGACACGGTTCAGAAAGCTTGCTGAAAAAAATAAGTATATTCCTGAATGTGAATCCTGGAAGACTCCCCACCCCGGTCCTGAGCAGGAAAGCCATTCTGTTGGCCTGTCAGGCTGGCCACATTTGTTGCAGTTCACCTAGAATGTGTTGTCGGTCCTGCCTACCCCATGCAGTGGCCTAGTGGTGATTCGGCTTAAGCTGCGAGTCTACCCACTTGGTCTCTGTGGTCCTTCCTGGGTCTCAAGTCTTCCAAAATCTCATAGACTCTTCCACTGATCCCCACGAAGTTCTCACATCTTTGCTCCCATAAGGAGACCCGCACATATGTTTCCCATGACTGTGAACTATGAGAAGTTGTCAGGGCCTTTCAATCACTCTAACAGCCTATAAAAGCTTGCTGTATTTTCAGTTTTACTAAATATTTCTATAATTCAAAAATTATGGAAATGTATAATGTTTCTGTTCTTTGGGAATATATTTAACAGCTGTGTGCATACCAGATGCAAATGAATATATCGAAATAAATTGTGCATTTTATAGACTACACTTCATATTAACTGCCTTCCCCTTCAGACACCTTGGACCCTGCCCCTGCCAAAATGTGGAAGATGCTAGGGCACTTTACAAGGGGCATTTTTTTTCTTAGCTCTACCAAGAGAAAAGGTGAGGTTCTAACCAACCATTCTGAGTATAAGCACAAGTCCTCTGGCCTAAGCCAGCACCTCTCAAGTTGAAGAGCAACTTGCTAAAGGTGACTCTGTGTTAGGGAGTGGTGGGCACTGGTTAAGCTGTTAACCCTCTCTAACTCCAGTTTCCACAGTTGAAAAGTGGAGATATTTCACCCAACAGAATTTATTCAGGGTTAAACATGGTAACTTAGGTCCCTAACAAACAGATCAGTAACCATAGGGGGATGATTGATACATTTTTGACTGCCCAACCTCCAAATCAAAAGCTGAAAATTTCAGTCTTAGCTGTTCCTAACTGCTGCCAACTACTTTGCAGGCAGAGGATTTGAAAGTGGTCCAGTTGGTCACCACAGCCTAAGGCCTTGAAACTGAAGCAAGTATTACAAAACACACAAGCAATTGCAGAAGATTCCTTGGTGGCCCAGGGGCCTCCAGGGTCCAACCCCAGCTCCAGGATGGGATACAGTGCTTGACAGCTCCGTGCATCCTTTCCTGCTTCTTCTTCCACTTCTGTGTCACTTCCTCCGACTTCCCTACCATTCTGTGACCTACTCATTAGCCCGCTAATAAATTTATTTTGCCTTAAGAATTTTAAAATAGATAGATTCTCATGTTTATAATTAAGAAAGCTGTTATTAAATACATTTCTATTCCTTTCTAGAGTTTAAGGATCCCACCTTGGGCATCACAGGAAAGTTCTAAGCACGTAATGGAGATAACAACAGAGATTTTCCAGAAAGCTGCTTAGTAGAAACCAACCATAGGGCATATGAATCTGTTCACTTCCTCAGAGCCTCCTCTCTATCCTATTTCTCATATTTCCAGTTATCCAGTTTTTAAAGACAAGCATCACACTGGAAATGGAGTTCTGAGCAATCAGGAGGGTTACCAGTCTGGGTTGCCTGGGGAAAACTATAACTCAGGGCTTTTTTTATAGGGATTCTCTCACTGATAAGGATTGGGGAACACTCAGGAGACTGTTGGAGGGAAAACCATAGTTCATCTGGCCAGATGGCTCAGACAAATCTCCACAGAAGACTTCCATGCACCAATCCTGGGATACCAGCAATGGCTCTGGTTTCCCAGACAGGCAAGCAATTCACTCACTAAGTGAATTCACTGGGCCAGTGTTGAGACTTAGGCCATGAATCAAGAGTTCATCATGCAAAATACCAGGCTGGATCAATCACAAGCTGGAATCAAGATTGCTGGGAGAAACATCAACAATCTCACAGAGCAGATAATTCCACTGTAATGGCAAAAAGTGAAGAGGAACTCAAGACCCTCTTGATTAGGGTGAAAGAGGAGAGAGAAAAACCTGGCTTAAAACTCAACATTCAAAAAACTAAGATCATGGCATCCAGTCCTATCACTTTGTGGCAAATAGATGGGGGGGAAAGTGGAAACAGTGGCAGGTTTTCTTGGGCTCCAAAATCACTGCAGACAGTGACTGCAGCCACGAAGTTAGAAGATGCTTGTTCCTTGGAAGGAAAGCTGTGACCAACCTAGACAGCACATTAAAAAGCAGAGACATCACTTTGTCAACAAAGGTCCATATTGTCAAAGTTATGGTTTTTCCAGTAGTCATGCATGGGTGTGATAATTGGACCATTAAGAAGACTGAGCACCGAAGAATTGATGCTTTTGAATTGTGGTGCTGGAGAAAACTCTTTTTTTTTATTATTGTTTTTGCCATACAATGTCATGATATCACCATGGGTTTACATATGCTTCCCCTCCGGGTCCCCCCTCCCTCCTCCCTCCCCCCCGGGAAATCTCGCTGCACCAGTCCCGAGCATCAATCCTGGGCTGGCGATTGATTAGACACATGACAATTAACATGCTTCAATGCCCTTCTCCCATCTCTTCCCACCCTTACCCTCATCCACAAAGTCCACGAGTCTATTCTATACATCTGCGTTCCTTTTGCTGTCTCGCATGTTGGGTTCTCGTTACCGTCTTTCTAAATTCCATATATATGCGTTAATATACTGTATTGTTGTTTTTCCTTCTGGCTTACTTCACTCTGGATAATGGGCTCCAGTTTCGTCCATCTGAGTAGAATTGCTTCAAATGAATTTTTTTTAATGCTGAATAATATTCCATTGTGTATATGTACCACAGCTTTCTTATCCATTCGTCAGTTGATGGGCATCTAGGTTGCTTCCATGTCCTGGCTATTGTAAACAATGCAGCGATGAACATTGGGGTACACGTGGCTCTTTCAATTCTGGTTTTCTCGGTGTATATGCCCAGCAGTGGGATTGCTGGGTCATATGGCAGGTCTATTTGCAGCTTTTTAAGGAACCTCCACACTGTTTTCCATAGTGGCTGTACTAGTTTGCATTCCCACCAACAGTGTAAGAGGGTTCCCTTTTCTCCACATCCTCTCCAGCATTTATTGCTTGTAGACTTTTGGATGGCAGCCATTCTGACTGGTGTAAAGTGGTACCTCATTGTAGTTTTGATTTGCATTTCTCTGATAATGAGTGATGTTGAGCATCTTTTCATGTGTTTGTTAGCCATTTTTATATCTTCTTTGGAGAAATGTCTGTTAAGTTCTTTGGCCCACTTTTTAATTGAGAAAACTCTTGAGAGTCCCTAAGATAGGCAGGAGATCACAAAGGAAATCAACCCTGGATATTCATTGGAAAACTGATGCTAAAGCTGAAGTTGCAATACTTTGGACTTTTCCAATGAGCTGGCTCATTGGAAAAAAAAAAACCCTGAAGCTGAGAAAGATTGAAGACTAAAGAAGAAGAGGGTGGCAGAAGATGAGATGGTTAGATAGCACCACTGACTCAATGGACATGAATTTGAGCAAACTCTGGGACACAGTGAGGGGCAGGGAAGTCCAGCATGCAAAGAGTCAGACATGACTGAACAACAACAGCAACTCACAGGAAGAAAAGTCACACAGTTTGTCTGCCTGGATCTAAACCCTAGCTCTGCATCCTGCTAGCAGAGGGACTTTGAGCTCATTATTAAAGATGTCAGTGTCCTCCTTTCCACATTTGTGAAATGGAGATAATAATAGCATGTATTTCACAAAGCCCTTGTGGGGATTCAGCAAGTCAGAACATCTCAAGAGCTTCCAACAGGGCCTAGAACAGCCCTGGCACTCAATGAACTGTAGTCATTATTGTTGAAATTTTTCAGCTGCCAAATAAATGGACAACATGTAACTAAAGTTGCCTTACAAGATGGCTGTCAAGTGCTTACTTTACAAGAATTACTAGCAGTTGTACGATGGTCAGCAACTTACAAAGAACTTCTTTGCATAGAGAGCAATGGTTAAGAGCTCAATTGTGACATCAGAAGAGCTTGGGTTCAAGCCCTAATCTGTCCCTTCACAGCCCAGTGATTTTGGGTGACTTTTCTGAGCATCCATTTACACATGTCTGATATAAAGTTAATACCTACTTCTTGAAGCTAATCTGAGGATTAAATTAGATAATATACATAGCTTAGTTCAGTGCCTGACACATGGAAAACACCCAAGAATTATTATCATCTTCCCAACAAGTCTATGAGGAAATATATTTTTTACTTCTAATTTTCTAGATGAGAAACCCGAGAGTAAAAAGAATAAGTCACTCCTCCAGGATCGTGTGACCCAGGAAAGACAGGAGAGACATATTTTTCCTCTCACCACCGTCAGCTCTCCCTGGTCAACATGATGCTGTGATTTCTACTTTGGGTGGGTAAACAGTCAGCTGTGTCCAGTTTTCTCACTTAGGGAAAGAAGTTTCCGTGATCCTCAGATTGTACTAGCATCATTTCTGTCTCTGTGTGTATCCTTTCGAGTCAACCGATCCCAGCTTGCTGGGTAGACGACTGGGAGTGCGAACAGAAGCCAATCCATGTTCCTGTCATAGAAAGCACAGCCTTTATCCGAAACTGCATTTTGTCAGATTCTCTCTACGCATTTTCTTTTTGTCAATGAGCCCTTTGGTGTTTGAGACCTCTCATGGGGTACACTCTTGTCACCCCATCACCCTTCTTTATGTTAAACAGGTTCATTTCAGGTCTAGAAACACATCAGTTTCCAAAGTGAAGAGCCAGTTTCAGAGCCGTAAATGAAAAACAAGGAGAAAATGTTCTATCCTGTCAGAAAGAACTCCACCTTCCTCAAACTTGCTTTCCCGTACTTCATCCCTGCACTTTCTCTCAGCAGACTTGACAGAAAAATTATTTGATGTGTCATGTGCTGTCATGTTCAGCCAACAAACTGACGGTTTAGTGCAAGATGACTTAGCAGCCCAGGAATCTCACGCTGGAACTACCTCACACTAGAGCTAAGGGAACAAGTCTTCCCACCTGGGAATTTTAAGCAATAGTTTGGTATCAGCCTAATTTGATCATTGATTTCTTAGTGAAGGTAACATCCCTGGGAAGAACAGGTTTGGGGAGGGGTGGGCAGCAGGAAATACCTTCTCATGGCCCTAAACACAAGGTATTTTTCACCAAAGGAGGGGGAATCTTCTCCAATGGAAACAAATCTCTGTCTCTCTCTTTCCCCTCTCTACTTGCTCTCTCTCTCAACCCACAAAAATGCTCAAAAGAGCTAGAAACATCCAACAACTCCAAAACAATGCAGGGAATCAATTTATTATTCTACTTTTAGAATTACTTGTTTGCCAAGTGAGTGAAGTGAAGTGAAAGTCCCTCAGTCGTGTCCGACTCTTTGCGACCCCATGGACTTCTCCAGGCCAGAATACTGGAGTGGGTAGCCTTTCCCTTTTCCAGGGGATCTTCCCAACCCAGAGATAGAACCAGATCTCCCACACTGCGGGCGGATTCTTTACCAGCTGAGCCACAGAACTGTCCATTATTGAGTAATTTAGTAGTTACAATATAGCTGGTTGGAGGAGAGCCTCTTGCCTGGGGCACCAGGTCTAGTTCCTGATGCTGTGTGACTTTGAGGAGGTTGTTTGACCTCTCTGGGCCTCGGTTTCTCCATCTGGGAAAACAGGTGATGAGTGGTGAGGAAGAGTTGGATAATTTAGTATTTAATGATGTGCATGTTTTACAGACCTCAACTTGGGAAATTTTGGCTGCCCCCTGAGAAAGAACTAAAGAGGAACTCTTCTAAAAGTCTTCCTTCAGAAGGAGGATGAGTATTAGTTTATATAGAGAAACTATGCTAGAACTAGGGGTCTGAGTACATGGCAACTACAGAAGTGAGAAAATCAATACAATTCCAAGTAAACTTAGAGCTGAAATCTCGTGGAGATCCACTGTTCATCCCTTCCTTCTTCCAAGGTGAAACCTCAAGTCCAGAGAGGCAGAGTCAGAAACACCAGAGCTCTTCTCACACCCAGGAGGCCACCACCTGGCTAGAATCACTCAGCTTGTGACCTAGAACTCCATTCACTATTTGGCAATCAGACTCACAGTAGCGGAATGATAAATGGATTCCCATCATTGCTTTTGTGATGTTAGAGAGGACCCTCTCACATACGCATTTTTGTGAGTACAGAGGGAGAAACAAAAAGATCAGCTAAGACATCTCCTTGGGGGACGTGGCCCAGACACTGAGCTGGGGCTCCTGGGGAAGGGCAAGCCTAGGGAAGTTACTAGTTGTCTTCATGTGATGTATTCTGCCTTGACCAAGAAACTTGTCATTTATGTAGGAAATCAGAAAAAATGCTTGTGTCTCCTGGAGTCTTATTTAATAATTATTTTCCAATTATGAGTAAAATTAATATGCTCGGACTTAAATATGCTGCTCTGTTCAGCTGCTAACCTAACCTGATTCTGTCTTGAGCTCTGATGTGTCAACTTCAAGTTTGTGACAATCATCTATTTCAACACTAATTGGCCTTGATTAGATTTTTACAAAACAGAGTTAAATTATTTGTTGATTTAACTGATGGCTTCATTGCTCACTGGGAACACATATATAAAAAGGAGTTAAAAGTCAGCAGATAACTTCATGAGCAAAACAGGAATACAAACACAAATTACCGTTTTACTAGGTTTGACTTATATAACAGCCCTCAGTATTGCCTGGAGCCATTAGCTAAATAAATCAACTCTTGCACACTGACAGGCAACAAAGAAAGGAAAGTTCTATTTCATTTGGCATAAGAATATAACCAAATTCACAGTTTAGCATGTGAGGAAGGTACAAACTTCAGGGAGGCAAGGCTCCAACAGCTACCCATGCTTTTTCTATGGAATTGGGCATGAGCCCAATCGGCAGCTGTACCATAGACAGCATTTTAATCATATAAACCTTTATGCAAGTGAAGTTGCTCAGTTATGTGCGACTCTTTGTGACCCCAGGGACTGTAGCCCACCAGGCTCCTCCGTCCATGGAATTTCCCAGGCAAGAATACTGGAATGGGTTGCCATTTCCTTTTCCAGGAGATTTTCCCAACCCAGAGATTGAACCCAGGTCTCCCGCATTGCCGGCAGACACTTTACCACCTGAGACACCAGGGAAGCCCCAAATAAACCTTTACACAACACAATTACAAAAACATACTTTGGAAGAGAAAGATTTAATTCCTTCTTCACTGTTTCGGCAGAAAGATGTTACAGAGTTTTCAACTCTACCCCCTTCGAGCACTATTTTAATAAAGGGCTGAATTTATCTAAGTACCTAGTTTTAAAAAAATGTGGTTACATGTATTTTGAAAATGAAGCCAAGAAATACAAGACCCATAAAATCCTGAAGCATATTAACTGACGGTTCCTTTTTCCTTAATCCACAACCACAAATATCAATTAAATGTAATTATATTAAATAGGCTTCCCTGTGAGCAAATAAAGATTTGCCAGGACACAAATTGCAACCCAGGTGAACAATAGATAATTTTCTTGAGTACACAGACAAATACAGATGGTATACTCCAGAATGTAACGTAACAAATGTGTGTTTACCATAACATATACATTTCTTTCTTTCTTAGCTACTAAATGGCAGTAGGCCAAAAAATACAAATTAAAATATATGAGCTTTTCTTTCTCTTTCCTTGGATGAGAGAATAAATATGGCATTTTATATTAATAACAGCTAATTAAAAGGCTATTAATCAGGGGCAATATTAAATAAGTGGACTCGATGAAGTAAATGCCAGAAATAACCTTGTAGGTTTGAGGAGGGAAAAAAAAACCTTATTTAAACAACTATTTTTCTTATTAGAAACAAATGTTTTGCTGAGCTTGCTATGAGAGGAAGAAATGAATCCATGAATAGGAAAATAAAATAGGATAAAAAGTATGTTTCTAACTATTTAAGGAGTTAACTGCTCTCATGGAAGAGAAAGGAGGAGGGGCAAAGGGCAAAGATCAAATACAACTTTCTCAATTATGAAAAGGGGCTGCCCATTCAATGTTTGAATGCAGAGCTCTCAAGGAATATTTTTCAGGAAAGCTTTTTGCTTTCCTGCAGGAAATGAGCAAACATCATACTTCTGTTCCTTTTCACTCTATGATATGTAAGGTATGAGTTTCTTCTGTCAGACATTCTTAGGGCTGGAAATTTAATTCATTCTTGGTGTAGGATGGAAAACCTTGAAAAATGATCAATTTAAGATTGAGTATGCTGATAAGTCAAGTATTTTTAGTCTCTGCCCTTGTTTAAAGTAATAAAAATAATTATCTAAAAACAGAATCTTGGAAGCACAGGCATTTTCTTTTTCTCATTGCTCACTCTCTTCAAATGGAGACCCGTCTCCTGCACTATACTGACTTTCATAGCAAAAATATTCCAGTCGCCAATCTAAGAAGTGCTATGGACAGCAGAACCTGGGGCTTTTCAATCTATTTGATCCTCAGCTTTCTCAGCTGAGAAGTCTCAGAAGTGGCCCCTAAGAACCTTAATCAATATTAGTGATTCTGTGATTTCCTATAACAATGTCGAATAATGACCTCGTGTGTTTGTGTGCTCAGTCACTAGGTCATGTCCGACTTTTTGTGATCCTATGGGTTGCAGCCCTCCAGGCTCTTCTGTCCATGGAATTTTTCAGGCAAGAATATTGGAATTGGTTTGTCATTTCCTCCTTCAGGGGATCCTCCCAACCCAAGGATCGAGCGTGCATTTCCTGTGTCTCTTGTATTGACAGGCAGATTCTTTACCAGAGCCACCTGGAAAGCACCATTACGGCTTCAAGGTAGAACTTGTCCTGATGAGACAGATACTGCTGTGTAAGTGGCTGTCTGCTCCTTCCCTCCTCAAGGTCCAAGGTCAGTTCTATATGACCCTGGGCTTGAGGGAACCTCCTCCCTCACTAAGATGCCCCTCAAGGTGCCTCGAAAGATTCACCAGGAGCTGGGGTGGCCTGTCTCTGCTGAGTTAATGCTCAGGGACTGCTAGGACCAGGAGAGATGCGCTTGGTCCTGGTCCCTCCAAGTGATGGTCAGGGACCACCCTTCTCAGAGAGTTCCCATCGAGCCAGGCTCTCCTCCAGGGAGGTGGCTCAGCTCCTCCAGATCCCTTTTCTCTTCCTCATGCTATTGCCTGAACCACATTCCTCTTTGCTCCCCTCATCAATACCCTTAACTTCTCATTTTCCCTAGAGTTCTTTCTTTCCTCTGTTAGGTGTTACTCTAGGTGTTACTGAACCCAAAGCTTCATATTCTGCCTTGTGAACCTCAAGAGCCTCTTCAGCTGTGGTTGGTGAGCTTTCCCTCTCCTGCACTCTCTGAAGCCTGGGGGGAATGGGACAGGGAGCATCCCTCCTTGGGTGGGAAAGAGGGAAGACTATAGAATGGTTCTGCATCCCTTCCTTGCTTGCCAAGCTTCCTACTACATCCTACCTCTTTTTTCTTCCCTTCCTTCCCGCCTTCTTTCTTTCATTCATTTCTTTTCTGCTCTCCCTCTATCCCTTTCTTCTTCCTTCTTTTCTTCTTTCCTTTCTTAGAGTACCTCAGAAACATTAATCACACTTTCTAGTTCATGTCACATTATCTATAACTGGTAAAGGAAGGCTGGTCTATAGTGTTTACTTATCCCTTGCCCCTATTCTCTTCTGCTGTTTCCCTACTCAAACCATGAAACCATTCTGATGTTTTATATGGATCCTCCCATTTATATCAGTTCAGTTCATTTCAGTTACTCAGTCATGTCTGACTCTTTGTGACTCCACGGACTGCAGCACGCCAGGCTTCCTTGTCCATCACCAATTGCCGGAGTTTACCTAAACCCATGTCCATCAAGTCGCTGATGCCATCCAACCATCTCATCCCCTGCCGTCCCCTTCTCCTCCTGCCCTCAATCCTTCCTAGCATCAACGTTTTTTCAAATGAGTCAGCTCTTTGCATCAGGTGGCCAAAGTATTGGAGTTTCAGCTTCAACATCAGTCCTTCCAATGAACACCCAGGACTGATCTCCTCTAGGATGGACTGGTTGAATCTCCTTGTAGTCCAAGGGACTCTCAAGAGTCTTCTCCAACATCACAGTTCAAAAGTATCATTTCTTCAGTGCTCAGCTTTCTTTACAGTCCAACTCTCATATTCATACATGACCAGTGGAAAAGCCATAGCCTTGACTAGATGGACCCTTGATGACAAAGTAATGCCTCTGCTTTTCAATATGCTGTCTAGGTTGGTCGTAACTTTCCTTCCAAGGAGTAAGCATCTTTTAATTTCATGGCTGCAGTCACCATCTGCAGTGATTTTGGAGCCAAAAGAAAATAAATAAAGTCAGCCACTGTTTCCACTGTTTCCTCATCTATTTCCCATGAAGTGATGAGACCGGATGCCGCAATCTTAGTTTTCTGAATGTTGAGCTTTAAGCCAGCCTTTTCACTCTCCTCTTTCACTTTCATTAAGAGGCTCTTTAGTTCTTCACTTTCTGACATAAGGGTGGTGTTATCTGCATATCAGAGAAGGCAATGGCACCCCACTCCAGTACTCTCACCTGGAAAATCCCATGGATGGAAAAGCCTGGTAGGCTGCAGTCCATGGGGTCACACAGAGTCAGGCACAACTGAAGCAACTTAGCAGCAGCAGCATCTGCATATCTGAGGTTATTGATATTTTTCTTGGCAATCTTGATTCCAGCTTGTGCTTCCTCCAGCCCAGTGTTTCTCATGATGTACTCTACATATATATATAAATTAAATAAGCATACATATAAGATAAATACATACATAAAATATAATATACATACATATTATAATATAATACATACACATACATAAACGTTAAATAAGCAGGGTGACAATATACATCCTTGACGTACTGCTTTCCCGATTTGGAACCAGTCTGTTGTTCCATGTCCAGCTCTAACTGTTGCTCCCTGACCTGTATACAGGTTTCTCAAGAGGCAGGTGAGGTGGTCTGGTACTCCCATCTCTTTCAGAATTTTCCACAGTTTATTGTGATCCACACAGTCCAAGGCTTTGGCATGGTCAATAAAGCAGAAAGAGATGTTTTTCTGGAACTCTCTTGCTTTGTTGATGATCCAGTGGATTTTGGCAATTTGATCTCTGGTTCCTCTGCCTTTTCTAAAACCAGCTTGAACATCTATTCTGAAACCTGGTTTGGAGAATTTTGAGCATTACTTTACTAGTGTGTGAGATGAGTGCAATTGTGTAGTAGTTTAAGCATTCTTTGGCATTGCCTTTCTTTGGGATTAGAATGAAAACAGACCTTTCCAGTCCTGTGGCCTCTGCTGATTTTTCCAAATTTGCTGGCATATTGAGTGCAGCACTTTCACAGCATCATCTTTTAGGATTTGAAATAGCTCAACTGGAATTCCATCACCTCCACTCACTTTGTTTGTAGTGATGCTTCCTAGGGCCTGTTTGTACATGTACTTGTAAAATGCATATCTACACGTCTTTTAAATGATCTAAGTGGTACTATATTGTAGATCTCATAGTAGCAACTACTGCTCAGCCTCCCATATCCACTGTGTCACGTGTGGTTACTACCAACTGCACAGCACCTCATGACATAATCCACACATATGCCTCCACTTAGCTTGGACCACAATAATCACCTCAGTGAACATACTTGCAGTGAACACCTCTTCGTGGACACCTGTGAGGAAATATCTGGGTCACTTGCAGGAGTGGAAAGTCTTAATTTGACTGGGTACTGCCAGACTGCTCTTCAGAAGGGCTATGCCAAGCTTCACTCACATCTGTGGTGCATAGTTTCCTCTATCTCCCCAACAGCAGGTAGCCCTCAGATGTTATTTAATTTAGAATAATTATCACAAGTTATAAAGTGAAAGGAAACCTCTGTGCTCACTGGTTCATTACTCCCTAAATTCTTCCCAAATTTCAAAAGGAAATACACTTGGATTTTTATTAGACATTTTCTTTTTAGAAAGGATGTGGCGGGTTTCTGGTTCAAGATGGTGGGGTAGAAAGATGTGTGTTCATCTCCTCCTTCAAGAACACCAGAACTGCAGCTAGCTGTTGAACAACCATGAACAGGAGGATGCTGGAATTCACCAAAAAAAAGATACCCTATGTCCAAAGACAAAGAAGAAGCCATAGCAAGATGGTAGGAAGGGCGCAATCATAATAAAATCAAATCCCATACCCACTGGGTGAGTGACCTGCAGATCGGAGAACATAATACCAAAGAAGTTCTCCAACCATTGTGAAGATTCTGAACCCCATCAGGCTTCCCAGCCTGGGGAAACAAAGGGATTGGGAATCCCCAGGGAATCTGACCTTGAAGGCCAGAAGGATTTGATTATAGGACTTCCACAGGACTGGGGAAAACAGAGACTCCAGTCTCGGAGGGTAGAAACAAAATCTTGCTTGCAGCAAGACCCAGAAGAAAGGAGCAGTGACCCCAGAGGAGACGGAGCCAAACTACCTGCTGTTGTTGAAGGGCCTCCTGTGGAGGCGGGGGTCAGCAGGTGTCACCACAGGGGTTCAGCGGCTCACTGCTGGCAGCAGCAGTCCTGGAAGGCCCCCCTTGGCATAAAACCCTCTTAGAGGTCACCATTAACCCTACCATAGAACCCACAGACCCCAGGACTGGGTCACCTCAGCTCAAACGACTACCAAGGAGGGAGCACAACCCAACAACAGAGAAAGGGATTGAAGTTTTACTGAGCAAGGCCCCATCCACCAGAACAAGACCCAGTTTTTCCCACTGCCAGGCCCTCCCATCAGGAAGCTTACACAGGCTTCTTAGCCTCCTCCATTAGAGGGCAGACAGAAGAAGCAAGAAGAACTACAATTCCTGGATTTCCCTGGTGGTCCAGTGGCTAAGATTCTGTGCTTTCAGTGCAGGGGGCCCAGGTTTGATCTCTGGTGAGGGAACTAGATCCCGCAAGCTGCAACTCAGAACTATAATTCCACAGCTAGAACAAAAACCACATTACAAATTACGTTACAAATCAGGTAATCAGGATGAAAAAGCAGAAAGTTCTGTTCCAAATGAAGGGACAATATAAAAGCCTAGAAAAACAACTAAATGAACTGGAGATCAGCAATCTTCCAGAAAAAGAATTCAGAATAATGATAGTGAAGATGATCCAGGAATCAGGAAAACAATCAAGATGCAAGAAATGTTTACCAAAGACCTACAAGAACTAAAGAACAAACAAACGGAGATGAATAATACACTAGAAGGAATCAATAGCAGAATATCTGAGACAGAAGACAAGATAAATGACCTGGAGGACAGAATGGTGAAAATCACTAACGCAGAACAGAATATAGAAAAAAGAATGAAATGAAGACAACCTAAGAGACCTCTGGGACAACATTAAAAGCACCAACAATCACATTATAGGGGTCTCAGAAGGAGAAGAGAGAGAGAAAGGACCTGAGAACAATTTTGAAGAGATAATAGCTGAAAACTTCCCTAACATGGGAAAGGAAATAGTCAACCAAGTCCAAGAAGCACAGAGAGTCCCAGGCAGGATAAACCCAAGGTGGAACATACTGAGAAACATAGTAATCAAACTGACAAAAATTAAAGACAAAGATAAAATATTAAAATTAACAAGGGAAAAATGACAAATACAAGGGAACTCCCATCAGGTTATCAGCTGATTTCTCAACAGAAACTCTACGAGCCAGAAGAGAATGGCACCATATATTTAAAGTGATGAAAGGGAAGAACCTAAAACCAGTAGTACACTACCCAGCAAGATTCTCAGTCAGATTTGATGGAGAAAACAAAAGCTTTCAAGACAAGCAAAAGGTAAAAAATTCAGCGCCACTAAACCAGCTTCACACAAATGCTAAAGGAATTTCTCTAGGCAGGAAACACAAGAGAAGGAAAAGATCTATAGAAAACAAACCCAAAACAATTTAGAAAATGGTAATAGGATCACACATATTGATAATTACCTTATATATAAATAGATTAAATGCATCGACCAAAAGACATAGACTGGCTCCTGGATGAAAATATGTACATGTATGTACTTTCATTTATCGCATCACACACTCTTGATCCCCCAAACTGTACATAATTATTTTATATTGTTAGGCTAACAAAGTAATGCTCAAAATTCTCCAAGCTAGGCTTCAACAGTGCGTGAACCAAGAACTTCCAGATGTTCAAGATGGATTTAGAAAAGGCAGAGGAACCAGAGATCAAATTGCCAACATCTGTTGGATCATAGAAAAAGCAAGAGAATTCCAGAAAAACATCTACTTCTGCTTTATGGACTACACCAAAGCCTTTGATGTGTGGATCACAACAAACTATGGAAAATTCTACAAGAGATGGAAATACCAGACCACCTTACCTGCCTCCTGAGAAACCTATATGCAGGTCAAGAAGCAACAGTTAGAACCAGACATAGAATAACAGACTGGTTCCAAATTGGGAAAGGAGTACTTCAAAGCTGTATATTGTCACCTTGCTTATTTTTAACTTCTATGCAGAGTACATCATATGAAATACCAGGCTGGATGAAGCACAGTCTGGAATCAAGATTGCCAAGAGAAATATCAATAACCTCAGATATGCAGATGACATCACCCTTAAGGGAGAAAGAGAATAGGAAATAAAGAGCCTCTTGATGAAAGTGAGAGGGTGAAAAAGCTGACTAAAAACTCAACATTCAAAAAACAAAGATCATGTCATCTGGTCCCATCACTTCATGTTCCCATTATGGCTTGCAATTGTAATTATCTTTTACTTTTTTGTCTGGTTACTGATTATGAAAACTGATAAACATCATTTACTATTGTGATTATGCAACTATTACTCAATAGCATTGTATCATGATTTGTCAACAGAAAACTTATAGAATTCTATATCACCAAAACTACCATTTAATACAAAAACCTGTAATCGCCTTTTAAAATCCAGATGCATATCAGAATTGTCTCAGAATTTTTTGAAAATTACAAATGCCCAGATATTGCTTCTATTCTCCAAAGCTCCAGATACGTTTCTGATGAGCCATGTTTAAAAACAGCTGAGTTATAGACTTTTATCTAGTGTGTTTCACTTTTTCTATTTCATATTCAGTGCTCCCATTGTCAGTTTATGTTTTCCAACTTCTCTGTCTCTTTTTTTTTTTGGATGTTCTTTCTCAAGCCTTTATCAAGTGTACCAGAAAAGCTTTTCTATATATATATATATATATATATATATATATATATATATATATATATAAATAGCATGTATAACATATGTATATATCTTAGAAAACTTATGAATTTTTGCCTAACTAAAAAATTTTGACTCCACCTTGTTTGTCTTAGTATGAATAGAATGCTGTATTTCTAATTTTAAAAAATAGATATGCAACAAACATAAAGGATTTACAGTATAGCAAAGTTAACTATAGTCAATATAATAACCTATAACAGAACATAATCTGAAAAATAATATATATGTATAACTGAATCACCTTGATGTGCACCTAATGTGCATCTCTAGAAACATTCTAAGTCAACTATGCTTCAATAAAATGTGTACATTATGGAAAAAAAAGAATGTGACAATATTATTATAGATGAAAAAGGAACAGAAAAAAACTGAATTATGCTGGTGTGAAGAGTCCCCAAATGTTATACCCTAGGAAAAAAGATGTGATGCATAAGGCTCCAGAAGAAATACGTTAGGGTTTACCGACTGAAGATCTAGCTGGCAAACCTGTCCCCCATTAGGTTTCTCTTACTGAAGTGTCACTGCTTTGCAACGCTGTGCTAGTTCACACAGTCCCACCCTGAAGGCCTTCACGAACCCTCGGGCTGGTTAGTGCGCTCCCTTTGTGTTGGAACTGCCTGTCTGCTTGTCTGTCTGCCTCCAGGCTTGGCCAGAGTGCAGGGCCTCCAGCCTGGTTCATTGCTGAGCCCTAGGGCTTAATCCACACTGTGTTTAATTCATTCTGAGTGTCTGGTCCATACTGATTATTGAATACATAAGTGTTCTAATTAGGGTGTTTTTTCCCACAACACCAAGCAATTCTTGTACTCCAGCTGGGTGTCCCACAATTCAATTCAACTCCGACATCATCTACCTGAAGAGAGTCAGATCCCACAGGTTAAGGGCTTCTCCCACAGTCTTCCCTCCAGCACACACACACACACCCGATACCAAGCATAAGTCCAGGTTGCCCCTTGTCCTTCTGACCATCCATCTATAGATCTGAGGTTCCAAATGATCTCAGGGAAAGAGAAGTGAGCAGTGGCTTGAAGCTGAATCTAGTTCCTTGCCCAGGAATTGAACTTGGGTAGCCTGGAGAAAACCAGGAATCCTAGCTAGTCGTCCACTAGGGGCCAGAGGCAAAGTTGCCCTGGTTCTTGCCCCATTTGAAAAGTGAATTTCTCAAAGAGGCAAAAGTGGGCACAAAGTTTATTATTAAAGGCACTGCATTATATGCGGGAGAGCACACAGAGAAACAATTTATTTAAGACAGAATCAAGGCAGAAACACACACCAGGAGAAAAAAGGTGTGGGTGTACCCCTCTAATGAGGAGAAGCACCACAGAACTGTTTCAAGTAACTTGCATAGGTCGGTTCTCCCAGGTCTTTACTTACCTTTGGCCAATTATCTAACTTCTTTCTATGCCTGAACTGTCCCATGTCCCTCCTAGACATGCATGCACATCTTTTTGCCAAGATACAGATTCCAGCACAAAGAACTATGGGGAGGTTAATGCCATCTGTTATGGGATGGTGCCCCCCTTCATTTTTGACCCACAAGGACCTATTCTGTGCATGTGTAGTTGGGGAGGTCTCCTTGACCTCAAGAATGAGAATATGTGGTTTATCTTCTACCCAAGTAGGATGCAGCTCCTCCATGCTCCTGCCTTTAGCTTTGTCTTGGAGTATCTGTCCACAGGAAACAGATTCCAGCCGCTCAGCCTGAGCCCCATCTATCACCTGCCTTACAAGGACCTCCTCCGTGGGTTTGATTGGAGTTCCAAAACCACACACATAATCCAGAGACATCTTATCTACCACATCACCAGTTTATCATGAAAGGCTATAATTCAGGAACAGCCAGATGGAGAGATGCACAGGATGGTGTGTGGGGGGAGGGCACAGAGCGTCCGTGCTAGCTGAGTGCCTTACTCTCTCCACACCTCCCGTGATGGCCAACCAGGAAGCTCTCAGAACCCCACGTTTTGGGGTTCTTATGGAGGCAACATTACACTACCATGATCGATTAAACTGTTGGCCATTGGCAACTGACTCAACTCCAGTGCTCTCCCCCTGCTGCCAGATGTTGGAGTGAGATGGAAAGTTCTGACCCTCTAGTTACCCTGTTGGGTGCTCTGGCACCCAGCCTCCATCCTCAGGTTACCAGAGCACTTCGGAAAAGCTGCCTCGTTACCTGACATCTTAACACGTTACGTAACATAACATTACAAAACACATCTAAACACGTTACATAACAAAAGACAGCTTAACTGTTGTTAACACTTGGAAAATGGTTTTAGGAACTCTTCCAGAAATGGGAACAAAGACCGAATTTTATATATATATTCCTTTTTATAAATTATAATATCACAGCAAGTATTTCTTCAACAAATGAATGCATAAATAAGTGCATTCATTTGGGAGTGTCAAAATCTAACATAGGCTTCCCTGGTGGTTCGGGGTAATGAATCTGCCTGCAATGCAGGAGACACAGGTTTGATCCCTGGTTCAGGAAGGTCCCCTGGAGAAAGAAACAGCAATCCACTCCAGTATTCTCGTCTAGGAAATCCCATGGACACAGATCGTTTGTTATTGGGGAAACTAGAAAGGCCCATGCTCCTGGAAAAGCTGTGGGCCCCGGGAAAGGAGTGAGGAAGAACAGCCAAGAGGTAGTATTTCTTGAGGCACAACTTCTCTCCCAACCCCCTCTCCCCCGTACATGCTTCATCCTTCTTGACAGTCTAATGAAGGGCTCGTTTGGGGCAGGGGTCCCCTGATAACACACAGATCTATACATGTACATACCAAGGAGAAAATGCATAGAATCATATTAAGACTATTTGTTTTCACATCCTTGCAGTATAAAAAGTAATCTAAAGTCGACAGTTTCCAGGCATAGTTTTCGCGCAATAAGCCGTCCATATTTTTCCTGGATGTGAAAGACTGTTTTCACAGCCAGAAAAGAGCACTTGAGAAATTCTTCAGGACTGAGTGACACTACAGGCCATCTTCCCTGGTTCACAAGCAGTGAAAAACTCATTGTGTTTCTACCTAATTAAAATCAGCAAGAGAGACTTCCAAACCAAAGCCATCCTGTGCCAACTATTTGGCTGGAGAATTCAGACATTTGATAGCTCCAGTCTCAGCTGTTCACATTCCAACTATGATAACACTTCTGCTTGCGCTGTAGAGTCTGCTCAGGCCTTAGACTGAAAGCCTCTCACCTCTCTGCACCAACTTGGTGTTCGTGCTGAGATTTGATGTTTGTGGAACATTGATAGCACAAATTACAAGGCTCTGAGTCACTGTTCACTTAGCGATTACTATAAAAGAGAGCATTTATGTTAAATTCATGTTCCTTGAGAACCTGGTCTACCTCTAAGAGCTTTAGGGTCTTACTCATATAGTAACCTATCAAGATTGGTTGGCTTATTGATATAAATTTAAAAATCAAACTAGTTCTATTGTTACTTCTGGCTCTCCCTTCTAAGGTTGAGGGTAAGGAGAGCTGTCCAGATGTCCTGTCCCACCTCTAATACAACTGAGGTAAAAGCCCCACTTCCCCTGGCATGGTCACCAGCAAGATGGTGATTTCTTTGATTCTTATCCTCTAGAAGGAAAGAATTCAGTCAGGAGGCATAGAGCAGTTTCAGGCAGCAAGACTTTTATTAAGCAGAATGAAAGTACACTGCTGGGAAAGGATGAGAGTAAGCTTCCTGGAAACCAGAAGCAGCCTGCAAGGTGGTAGGGTTGGGTTTTTTAGAATGGTGGTCCCTCCCTGTATCCTGCATTGTCTGACTGACAAGTTGATTGATCGCTGTATAACTTTCTTCTTGGAATGCAAGTGCTTGCCCATAAGCACCCAAGTGAGACCCATGGAGCTGGGGGCAAAAATGCAGTTCTAGTTCATTACAAATATAGCATAATGAACCCTGGTACCTTGAGTCACCTTTGGTCTTGGTGCACTTGTGTCAGCCTGTGCTGGCAGCTTTATCTTGCTTTGTCTTGATGCAGCTGGACACCCAGCAGCAGATCTCGACCACAAGCGGGAGGGTCTCTCGGCTTGTTCTGATCACCAGTGTCCAAGCTGGGGAGGGAAAGATCAGCCCATCCAGGATGGGGTGGGACCTGCTATGTCTGACCTGCTATGTCTGCCTACCTAAGAGCATAAGATCGTCTTCTCAAATCCTTTGGGCTCCTTAGAATAAAAGAGACATTCATGGCAAAATAAATAGTCTCCATATTCAATAAAAAATTTAACCCAACCATTAAAGGCCATGGACATAAGTTTGAGCAAGATCCAGGAGTTGGTGATGGACAGGGAAGCCTGGCATGCTGCAGTCCATGGGGTCACAAACAGTCGGACACAACTGAGTGACTGAACTGAACTGATATATATATATATCTATATATATATATATAGATATATATACATCTCATATATAATATTTACTCAGTTGTTAACACTGTTGTAAGGCACTGTTCTAAGTGCTTTACATACATTAATACATATAATGCTATTATTGTCCTTATTTTGATGATACTCAAAGTTACACAGTTTGCGTAATAGTTTGTTACACAGTTACACAGTCAACCAAGGCAATTTTGTTCCAGGGTCTTTTTCTTAAAGAGGATGCTCTATGACATCCCTAGTAGACAGCCTGGGCTCTGAGAGGGCTCACAAGAGAAGCATGACACACAGCTCCTGCCTACAAGGACCTCAAAGTTGTGGCATTGTTTCTGGTCAGTAAGAGTGTTGAGCACACAGCCAACAAGCTCCACCCACAGAACAAAGCTGGTGTGGGACTGATGCTTTCTCTCACAAGCCACATCCCATTCAGGGTGCCTCCAGCCCTCCCTTCTATCAGCACAGGCCAGGCCCTGGAGGTTGGGAGGGAAGTGAACTGCAGGGGTCCCAAGAGGTCTGCTTGCTTGAGACCCAAGCAAGACAGTCCAGAGGGGCTGCTTTCCAGAATCAGTTCTATTCTAGTTCGAATAGGAGCGAGCCCACCAATGGTTGCAGTCTACAGGAGCCAGCATCCAGGGTACCACCACCTGGTGAGCATCCTCAGACTGCAGATGGGGAGAATGCCTCTGTGGTTGTTATTCTGGCATTTCCCCATCACTCTAATGAGTAATTACACTGACTCAGATGTCTCATTTCATGGAGACCACCCTGCCTGCCTTTTCAAAGCTTCTCCAGGCTCCCACAGAACCCGGCAAAGAGAAAGCCCAAGCTGCATCCCACTGCCACCTCCACCCACTCCCAGAACCCTGCTTAAAAGCAAATCTGAGTCTGTTTCAAGAATTTCAAAATGAATGTTTTCAATCCACCGAGCCTGTTAACAAATATGAAATTGTTATATATTTTCCCTCACTTAGAGTGTACCTGATATGACCTGTGATGATCAGGACTTATACAAAAGATACATTAAAAGATGAATATTAATTTATGAATACTAATGTATCTACTCTAAAAGAGTCAAGCAATTCCCCTGCAGAGCAGGTTTCCTTAGTGAGCTTAAACATACCATGTAAACTGCAACCCCACCCCTGACCTCCACCATACACACTTCATCTTGCTTCATTTTAAGTGGAGGTTGTTATTTTTCCAGGAATCCATTTATTGTGTGTTTACAACATATGCTTATCTGGGAGCTTATCAGCAGAACTCTCCCCAACAACTAAAACTATGTAGGACTAATCTGAAGTTGAATACAAGTGGTTCTATAAACACTGGGGTCCCCATTACTTCTTCTCGGCTCTCTGTGAATAATTGAGCTCTCATCTCCCTCAGGCTCCCAGCGAGAACACAAGCCTGCTGCTGACAAGAAGAAATGCTGCTCTAATGACAGACTGGGGCTGGAAGGAGGGACCCGAGTCACAACTTCAGCCCATGGAGGAGGGCGGGCTCCAGGGAGGCGCGCCAGCACCGACGGTCACCTGACGGTGAACCAGTCGACTTTAAGGCAGTTGGGTGGCTGCCGTAAGTGATTTCCACCCTGTCTCATAGGTGTATGTGCTCCTTTTGTGTGTGTGTGGAGGAAACCGTAATACCCTACGCTTAGCAGCACAGAATCCCTCTCCCAGAGAGCGTATTAAATGACTTACCAGTTTCCAAGGCTTCCTTAAGAGCTATGTAAAAACAGTTACATATTTTACACAGGCTGTCACTCCCCTAAAGACACTTCCAGCCAAAAACCCATTCAATTTTTATGGAAAGAGTTAAAAAGTATTTCCTTTTTCTTCTCCGCCTCCAACCCTACACCTTATCTGAGCATGCATGGGTGCATGCTAAGTTGCTTCAGTCGTGTCTGACTCTTTGCTACCCCACGGACTGTAGCCCACCAGGCTCCTCTGTCCATGGACTTTCCCAGGCAAGAATGCTGGAGTGGATTGCCATTTCCTTCTCCAGGGAATTTTCCTGACCCAGGGGTCAAATCTGGGTCTCCTGCATTGCAGGCAGATTCTTTACTGTCTGGGCCACCGGGGAAGCCCTGTTGGGAGTATAGTGACATCTAAAATGACACTGTGTCATCCCGACCAAATTCCCAGATCAGTAGCCCAGGATCTGGTTCATTTGGAAGTTTCAAAACCCTCATGAGAAGCTACACTTCCACCTCTGAGGACCATCTATAGTTGCCTTGGCCAGATGAATCCTGTGAAAAGAGAGAGTTCCCCCTTTGCTTCTTGACAAAGTAACAGAGAGTCAAACACAGCTCCACAGGGCCCAGGATCCGGCACTCTTTGTGTGTCTCAGTCAGCTCTGTCTGCAGTCACAGAATACCACAAACCACTAAACATTTATTTCTCACGGTCCTGGAGGTTGAGATGTCTGAGATCAGGGCACCAGCAGATCGCGTGTATGGAGAGGGCCTGTTTCCTAGCTTGTAGACAGCCACCTTCTCACTGTATCTTTGTTAAGCAGGCAGTGAGGGCTCTAGCCCCCTCATTCTCTTATAAACACATCAATCCTTATGAGGGCTCCACCCCCATGATCCAATTATATCACAAAGGCCCTGCTCCCTAATGCATCATCCCAATGGGGGTTAGGGTTTCCACATGTGAATTTGCTGGGGTACACAAATGTGTAGTCCATATCAGTGTATAACTATCTTTAATGAACTGTGTTACTTCCCAGAAAATATCTCTTCACAATCACAGGGCAGGATGCAAATCAAGCCTTGTTGTAGTCTTTTATTTCCAGCTTTGCACAATGCTTGTACAATAGGTATTCAATAAGTAGTGCTTGAATGAATGAATAAATGTTAAACAATGCAGGCAAGGTGACAGAGATTTTCTCAGCTGATGTTTACAAAGGCACTCAGCCCCTAGCAAGGCTCCATCCACCCTGTCATCAGGCAGATGCTGTGGCCCTGCCTTTCTCCTCCCTTCCCCAGATACTAATTTCACAATACAGCTGCTCTCACTCTTGCGAGGAAGAAAAGCAGAAGGAGAGAAGGGCAGAATCAAAAGGTTTGTCTTCTCCAAACACCCACAACAATTTTTCTTAATGACAGCTTCAAATATGTAGATGCTATCATTACTTCCTTAAAAGATAGTAGACTGAAATGTTCTGCAGCCTTTGCTTGTTAGGGAGAATTTATTGAAAAGGAAAAGAACCATCTGTCCAAATTTCTCTGAATGTTTTTCAAATACACATGAATCTAAAAAGTTAACCCTAGATTCTTCTTAAATACTAAGAAAGCAAATACATTTTTATTAATTGAATGCTTCATGTTGCTAGCATATTCCTTTTTAAATAGGTTACATTTCAGATATACTGAACATTAGTTCACTGACTTTCCATGTTGCTAAGCAAACTGCAAACTTCTGGCCAAAATTAGGGTGGGTCTACCTTTCTGCTCATTCAGAAATGAAGACCATGGAGCCCACGGGCTCTCTCAGCTAACCTTGCCTTTGAGACTCGTTTCTCTCACCTGTTAATTGCCAGGTTGGGCTAAACTCCCTGGGGCATCAGGAAATGGGGTAGAGGTGTAGGAGAGGCATGGAAGAACGAACAAAAACAGTCTCATCTGAGCTCATACTGGTTCAGTCTAAAATTTTCTTTGATCAAAATGGAGTTCTGATATAAAAAAGTAAAAAGTCTGCAAACTCTTGGACTAAATGAATGATGGCTGAGATTCTTTGGGGTTCCAAATTCCCAAGGTAGAGTTTAGTCTTATAATTTTACCACTTAGGGGCTTCTCTGCTGGCTCAAATGATAAAGAATCTGTCTGCAATGCAGGAGACATAGGTTTAATCCCTGGGTTGGAAAGATCCCTTGGAGAAGGGAATGGCTACCCACTCCTATATTTTTGCCTAGAGAATTCCATGGGCAGAGGAGCCTGGAGGGCTACAGTCCATAGGGTCGCAGTCAGACATGACTGAGCAACTAACACTTTACCACTTAAGTAAAATTCACAGTTTTGTAGTTGTTGATCATTGGTTTGGTCTTAAAAGCAAGGAGTAGTTCTGTTTGGTAAGAAATGTGATACCCTCATTTATAACAGGTCCTCTGGAAAGATAGGAATCCCCATCAAGAAGGCCTGCTAGGCATAAGAATTTCAGGAGGGCACAGGAGAGGCAAACAGCAAGGGACTGTCCTTCTGCTACTGAGAGAGGAGGAAGAGAAGAAGGATAAAAAGACATAGCAAGGGCATCTCAATAGTAGAAGTCATGGAGAAAGAAGGGCTCCAAAGAAGGAAATCAAATGTGGAAGGAAAAGATGCTTCTCGGCTGATTTCCTACCTTGAACAGAGGGAGGGGAGTACAGAGCCCCTCACTGGTAGGATCCTGCAAAGCCAAACAGCGTCAAGGAGGAGGAGAGAATAAAGTGAATGGAAAGTGATGGAAGAATAAATAAGTCATCTACATACAAACTTTCAGGTTGCAATCTTTCAAAGATACGAATGCGAGTTCCATCAGTGTCAAGTGTGAGTGAAACAGCAGCTTGCCATCTATCACCTACTGCTGACAGTTTTTCAGCTCTGCCATCTCTCACCTCCTCTCCTCCAGTCAGTAACCCTTCTTGTCTGTTCACTCAGTAACCCTTCTTGTCTGTTCACTCAATGCCAATCCCTGCTTGCCAGCTGTTGTACTGTACTACTGTGCTTTTCAAGGTGAAAAGTGAAAGTGTTAGTCACTCAGTCGGGTCTGATTCTTTGCAGCCCCATGGACTGCATCCCACAAGGCTCCTCTGTCCATGGGATTCTCCAGGCAAGAATGTTGGGATGTGCTGCCATTCCCTTCTCCCGGGATCTTCCTGACTCAGAGATCAAACCCAGGTCTCCCACATTGCAGGCAGATTCTTTACTATCTGAGCCACCAAGAAGCACTTTTCAAGGTATTAGATTGTAAGATTAAACATGTTTATTTTCTGTGTTTGTTTTTATGTGGCATTTGTGTGAAAAGTACTATAAACTTATTACAATAAAATGCTATATAGCTAATTGTGTTAGTTGGGTACTTTGGCTAACTTTGTTGGACTTAAGAAACAAACTGTACTTATGAATGCATTCTTGGAATAGAACTGGTTCATATGTAGGGGGCTTACTGGTTCATATGTAGGATGTGTTGATAGTTTAACATGCTTTGAAAAGGGTTTCTAAGGCATGACTGATGGCTGAAGTGAAATAAAAGGTTAAAATCAGAAGATAAAGATGAACCAAATATGAATTTCACAATAAGTGGAGGGAACAAACAGCAGAAAAAAAAAAAGAAAGAGAGATTTGGCCAAGAAAGAGTTTGTTTCAAACTGCATAGGAAAAAGATGAATCTTTGGTCAAAGTGAACAGCCCTAAAGATTAGCTTCTGAGTCAAACTATCAGTGAAAGTTCTTATACCTGCCTCATAAATGTCCTTACTAATTTCACGACACTGTAAGGGCTCAGAACAGACTCTTAAGACATCTTAGAGCTAAAATCTGAGGCTAACTATGTCCAGCTTTTATTCAGGAAGCTTCTATACTTACCATTTGCAAGACATTTACTTCTCTTAACTTATTCTCCCTGTTAGATTTTTATCCACACTTTTAAAACTCAGTGAGGAAATCGAGGACCATGAAATTTCTATACAGAAGAGGGGGAAGTGATTAGAAGGAGGTAACTTGTATTAGAGTCTAGAGAACCTCATTTTCCAAATCTAAAATGTTAAGTGATTGAAATTTTGTGACAATTTGCTTCTGTGCAAAGAAAAATTGACTCTGTTTTTAATCCATTGTCCCTAAGAATACCTCTGCCCACCAAAACAGGCAAGATGAGACTGTGGGAAGTTAACAAGCCGAGAGTCCATCCCTCCTCAAGGTTTGAAGCCTTCCACGGACTGTCTGCTGTCTGTCATAAAATTTGTCACGGTCTCTTTAAAATAATGACAACTAATACCCATTATTAATGATAGTGATTATTGTATTTGCTTCCTTTCCTTAGCCAAAAGAGCAAAAAGCTCTATGCTTAAAAATAAAAGTTAAACAGCTTCCTAGAGCCAAGTGCCCACAGCTCAGGGAAGACAAACGATAAACTGAATAAAGGCTGTTTGCTGTCACGCCCATAATGGAGAGTCTCTGGGACCGTTTCCTCCTTATGTGGGAGGACACAGGATCTATCATTGCTCTTTTCTGGAATGTGACTGGTTTCGAAGATCTGCAAATCTTACTCTGCAGAAATCCCTCTCTCTGTGGATGAGGTTTTTTTTCCCTCTTGCATGCTATGGAGAGAACAAAATAAAAACTAAAGCAAGAACTAAATCAACACAACAACCTGGCAGGGAGCATCGCTGGAAGCATAGGGCAGCACAGTGTCCCATAGTGACTGAAGCCCAGGAAGCCTGTGGGTCTCTGAACTCCTCTCACCAAGGCACGAGTGTGCAGAACCAGGACCCCAGCGCCCCACGCCAACACTGCTCCCACCACCCCTCGCCCCACCTCTCTGCCCAGGAGGCCAGTTCGCAGAGCGCTCCCTCTACCCCCAACATAGCAGCGCGTGCTCTCTCACTTTGGAAGGAAGCTGCTCAAACCCCACCTACCCCGCTCAGCATCCCCACCAGCCACTACAGCCTCATCTCTTTCTTTTCCAAAAATTTTCCAGGCCAGAAGTCTGACTTGAGAACTTGATGATAAATCTCACACTTTTATTTTCTTTATAAGGGGTTAAACCGACCTTTTCTTTCCCTCCAGATCAAGAACACTGTTTTGCTATCCCATTTAGCTGACAGACTAGAAGAGGGTCAGGCACGTCGTATCTTTTGTTTCCCTGGTGGCCTGAGCCACCAGTCTAAACAGTAAGCAGTAAGAGGGCACAAAAGCATTTATTTTATAGATAAAGATCCTTAAAAGGTGAGGAATAAGACTATCATATGGCCCAACAGTTCCACTCCTGGGCATATACCCTGAGGAAACCATAATTGAAAAAGACACATGAACCCCAGTGTTCATCGCAGCACTGTTTACAATAGCCAGGACACAGAACCACCTAGATGTCCATCAGCAGACGAATGGATAAGGAAGTGCTGGTACATATATGCAATGGGATACTATTCGGCCATACAAAGAAATGCACTTGAGTCAGTGTTAATGAGGTGAATGAACCTAGAGCCTACTATACAGAGTAAAATAAGTCAGAAAGAAGAAAACAAACCTATAGTAAAGCATATGGAGTCTAGAAAGATGGTATTGATGAACCTATTTCCAGGGCAGCAGTGGAGGCACAGACCTAGCGAACAGACTTGTGGACACAGTGGGGGAAGGAGAGGGTGGAATGAATCGAAAGAGCAGCACTGAAACATATACACGACCACGTGTAAAATATATAACCAGCGGAAACTGGCTGGATGATGCAGGGAGCTCAAACAGTGCTCTATGACAACCTAGAGGGGTGGGGTGGGATGTGGTGGGAGGCAGGGAGGAGGCTCAGGAGGAGCCTGTGGCCAATTCATGTTGATGTATGGCAGAAACCAATAAAATATTGTAAAATATTAAATATTTATTATTTAATAAAATAATTAAATATTTTTAATTATCCTCTAATTAAAAATAAATTTTTAAAAACAGATCGGAACCCTTCCTCTTTCTTAAGCATACAAGATAGAGGTGGGGGTGAAAGACCCCCACCAAAGTCCCTCTCTGCACATATTTGGGGTCAAAGAGCAAAGGGAGGCCTTTTCTCTCTCCGTGTTACTTTCAGAGTTTTAAAATTGCCTGCAATTTTGGAGAAAAATAAAAGAACGGGGGAGGATTGGTTATCAAAGGTAATGTATGAGCTCTAGAAATCTAACTTTTCTTTTTACTTATTAATTACATATTTATTAAAAATATATCATTATTGAATGCTTTTTTGTGTTTTTATTAATAATACATCATTGTTGAACGGTTGCACTTCACACTGCAGAATGGGCTAGGCATGCACGGATGGACAAAATGTGTATAGCCATGACCCTCACAGAGCTTGTTGCCTACCAAATGAGACAGATTTTGAACAAGTAAAAAGACAAGGCGAAATACTAATGGGTGGGTTATGTGATCTTTGAATTATATCTCTGTAAGACTGTTACCGAAAAAGTAACGACTATGGAGAAGTGTCTTTGGAAGCAGAGTGTCAGGACCCTGTCACCGCCCTGCGTTGCTGGGAGGGTCACATGTCCCATACCCTCCTCTGCAGTTCCTCAGTGATGGCTGGCCCACGCTATGTGCTGCTAACAACATCTGTGTGATGACAATGTTTGCAGGGCCAGAATCAAACCTTTCCTCTCCAAGACTATGGAGACTGGGATAAAATGTTCAGCTGCCACCTCTTGTCATCAGAGTTCCAGCCACATTTCAAACTTGGCAAATTGGATCAGCTGCCGGAGGTCACTCCTCTCCCCCTCTTCTGGAGGGTATCTTTCATCTCTAACTGCCTCAACAGCTTCATTTTCCACTTTGGTGAGTCACCAGGCAGAGAATGGAGAATGTAAGTCATTACTGTCCTCATCTTTGCAGATAATTTGATACCATACACAATCCTTTAGAATGTTTCTTCTGTATTTGTATCTTGGCAAAGGCAAGCTACATTGTTTGCAGTTCTATTCTCATTGCCAGCTTTTTCTGGAAAAATCATAGAAAATAAGATGAGAATACCTCAAACCACAACCACTTGGCTCCCTGGTGTAGGGATTTTTTTCATTCCCCTACCCTCATCACTGGTTTCCAGCTCACTCTCTACCTCCCTTTCTGTCTCTCTCTGTCTCTCTTTCAGCTGATGCTCTTGACAATAACCTCTACAGACTCTTCTGGGGCTCCCAGGTGTACCCTGGAGCTGCCTGAGACACACTAATCCCTTTCCTCTTTCACACCATAAAAAAATTAAACATTCCAGAAGAACTCTTCTTCCAGGTGAGACAGACTGGCTTCATCTCTGATAGGTTTCCTACTTGTCTTGACATGAGAGGCCACAAAAAATTAGGTGTTCTCCAACAAGTTCTCGAAGAATACAGTGAAAGGAAGCCCCTAATCTAAAACAGCCCAGAATTCCAATGTTTTGGACATGTCCTACCATCTACAAATCATTAGAGCTAGCTCCTCTAATAACAGCAGGGACTTGTTGGACTTCCAAAAGATAAACTACCGTTTGCTGTTCAGCACATTTAGGGAAGCTTTTGCTGCAGGGCCAAGCCATGGTTACAGGCACAAGAGTGTTCCTTTGGTGAACCAGAGTTGCATACTGGAAGTTATTTGCCAACCTTCATACTAACTATATTAAAATATAAGCCTTGGCCTGTGAGTCACACTGATTTCTTGATATGTGGGTTTAAATGTTTTCAATATATTAAACAAGACTTTGCAGTGAAATATTGACACTATGTTTGTCAGCTTTATGTCAATCACGTCTGAAATATTTCCTCTGAACAAACAGTGTGACCCAGATTTATTTGTGGGGGACATAGCATCTTTATTCCTCAATGCTTTATTCCCTCAGCTGCTGTAGAGACATTCCCCCAAGAAGACAGTAATAGATTGTGAATAGAGAGAACTAAATAAGGAGTCTAGACCATCCCCTAAGTGGAACGCCAAGCAGCAAACTGAATAACATATTTGATTCAATTATCACAAAAAAGGTTGCATCAACAATTCAAAGAGGCAGCCATGGGTTCGGTCATGAATTTGAAAATGATCAATTCCTAATATTATTAGGCTGAGCCAAAGGATGTATCATTTTAGTACAGATTTAAGATGACCCAACAATCATTATAACAATGTAAACACAGCAGGGACTGCTATCAGGGCTGAGCACCCAGGTGGATTTTCTTTTTCCTATCAATTTCGAGATTTGACAAATAATTATTTAGATGATTAGATTAGTTGTGTAAGTGTAGCTTCTTGAATGTTCTCTGCAGACTTAACCCCAGAAATGTGGTGTTCCTATATGTGGCTGTCTGATAGAAGTGCATAATTCGTTACCTCTGAGTTTGCCTCCTGTTTCAGAAAACCATTTATGTAACTAATTTAGCCAGTGCAGACTTCCAGCCTTTGGTCAACAGAATATCTACCCTTACCTCACCTGCAGTCTAGAGAAGCAAAGAAAGCACTGAACAACAGATGCCAAAGTGTGAACAGAGCAAGTAGCAGACACAGTCATTGCTCTCAGGGATTTAGAGATCCCATTTCCTCTGAATATAACTTGGGTTGTATTTTTCTCTATTAAAATATTGGATTGTTGTAGGTTGGATTGTACTCCCCAAAGGCATGTTGAAGTCTTAACCCTTGATATCTGTGAATGGGCCCCCATTTGAAATAGGGTCTTTGCAGATGGAATATCATTAAGACAAGGACATATGGGATAAAGGTGAGCCCTAATCCAATTAATGTTTTTATAATTAGGAGAGAGAAATTCAGATGCATGGACTCACAGGCGAGGAGCCCATGTAAAAATGGAAGTAGATATTGGAGTGATGCATCTATGATCCAAGGAATGCCAACAACCATTGGAAGCTAAAAGAGGCAAGAGTGGAACCTAGAGCTTTCCAAGAAAGTATGACCATGAAGACACCTTGGTTTTGGACTTCCAGAATCCAGAACGATGAGAGAATACATTTCTGGTGTTATATGCCATCCAGATTGTGGAAGGAAATCAATATATGTTGATTTTCCTTTTTTCTTCCATTTCAGTCACTTAATCTCCAAATTTTATTTTTTTAATGTCTGTAGTGCCTATGCAGGCTTCCCTGGTAGCTCAGCTGGTAAAGAATCCCCCTGCAATGCAAGAAACCCCGGTTCAATCCCTGGGTCAAGAAGATCCCCTGGAGAAGGAAATGGGAACCCACTCCAGTATTCTTGCCTGGAGAATTCCATAAACAGAGGAGCCTGGCAGGCTGCAGTCCATGGGGTCGCAGAGTCAGACACGACTGAGTGACTAACACTTTCACTTTCTTTCACTCAAAATGCTTGTGCATTGATTTGAAGATTGCATTTTTATTTTAGAAAATATTTCTGGGAATGTCGTTAACTTTTGTTGATGACTTTGCAGTGGAATGTTTGCATATGAGAGGGAAAGAAAGAAAATGCTTGTTTGTGTGTTTAAATACATTACAAAATAAAATAAATGTCCATCCATGGTATGATGGTTAAATTGGAACTAATACTGCTGCAGAAAACCTGCAGAGAATAAGCTTACCCACCACTTAATGGACACAATTCACTGTGCAGGGGCTCACCAATGGGCTTCTCCTTGAATTGTTTCTAGTGGGCTGCCATGTCCATTTACATCATTAAATGCAGAGGAACTGACAAAGAGGATTTGAATCCTCATAAAATTAAGTGGCAGTAAGGATTAGACAGGATGATATAGTTCCCGCTGAGGACCTAAGGTCCACTGAAAGGAAACCACTACCATTATTATTAACTGCAAAGATATCTAAGATTCTCTTATTGTAAATCACTCTGAATCTTTTGTGAAGGGTGAGTTTGTGATCTCAGTGTAGCAACCACAGATAGGAGAGAAGACACCTCGCCCTGGCTGTGATTCCCAAAGTTAAGAGAGTAGCCAGCAAGGTCAGATAGAAAGCAAGTGTAGCGTAGTAGTGGATTTCCCATGCCGTTTGTTGACATCAGATTTAATCACATTTGTTTTTATAAGTATTTTAGCTTTTTATTTTAAAATAATTTAAAACTAAGGTTATAAAAACAGTACAAGGTACACCCCATATACCCTTTATCCTGAATCATCGATTGTTTATTTTATTTCATTTGTTTTATCATTCTCTTTCTCCAGATAGACCAGTAGATGATGGATAGAAAACAAATATATACAGAGGTAATAAATAGATAACTGATAAAGATAAACATGTAAATATATGTGCGCACATATGTGTATATTTCTCCTATCTGCCCACACATGTGTATATGTATGTATGCATACACATGCATATTATTTTTTGAAACATTTGGGAGTAACATAAAGATATTATACGCCTTTACCCCTGAATGCTTCAGAGTATATTTCTTACAAACAAGGACGGTCTCTTACCAAACCACAGTGCTGTTAACTGTGGGCAATTCTCTTATCTACACAGACCATTTTCAGCGTTTGTCAAAGGTCCCCAAATGAACTTTATAAGACACACCAGGCACACATTCTGCATTTGGGGGTCATATTTCTCAGTCTCCTTCAGAGAACACTTACCCAGCCTCTGCTTTTGCTGACCTATTCATTTTGCAGACTACAGACCATTTATTTTCCTCACAATCAGATTCAGATCATGCATTTTGGTAGAAACATCAAAGGGCCAGGCTGTGCCCTCCTGGGGGCTCAGGTGAGGAGGCTCTGCTCTCAGCTGACTTCCTTAGTGCTGACTCTGGCCTCCACCACGTGGGTAAGGTGGTGTTCACAGGATTTCTCCACTGTGAAGTAGTTATTTTTTTTCCTATGTAATTAACAAGTAATTTGTGGGGAAACCCTCTAAGACTTCCAGGGAACTCAGCTGGTAAAGAATCCACCTGCAATGTAGGAGACCCTGGTTTGATTTCTAGGTTGGAAGTTCCCCTGGAGAAGGGATAGGCTACCCATTCCAGTATTCTTGGGCTTCCCTGGTGGCTCCTGCCAAAGCAGGATTTGTAAGAGATGCAGGTTCTATCCCTGGGTTGGGAAGATTCCCTGGAGGAAGAAATGGCAAACCACCTCAGTATTCTTGGCTAAGAAATCCCAGGGCCAGAGGAGCCTGGCGGGCTACAGCCCATGGGGTCACAAACAGTCGGATTCAACCGAGCAAATAAACACAGCACAACAGCCTCTTAGATTATGAAAACATCTTGTTCCTTATCAAACTTTCACCCACTAGCTTTAGCACCAGTGGTTGATTTTCTAAGTTCATCATTTCCTCTGTATTTATTGCATGGCATTCTATTTTATTCTTTTTTATTATTTGTGATTCCATGATTATTAGTTAGCATGTATTTCCCCTATTTATTTTTCTACTTGTGTCAGCATGAACTGGTAGATTTTTATTCAGTGTGTTATAATCCTTTACTATCATATTCATTATTATGCTTAAATTGGCTCAGATCGACCAGTAGGAGCCCTTTCAAGCTGGCTCCTCAGTGGTTTTGATATGTCCCCATCAATCTTTGAGCACTACCTTACTTTCTAGCAAAATAAGAGGCCTATGAGCACTTTTAGAAAAATAATAACCTGTTTGCATTAGTTCTAGCCACAAAAAAATAAATATCACAGAGTCAGCCTCCCCTTTGCACATCTTTGTCCTGGAAGCTTCATGGAAGGAAACTGATTCTGAAATCCTGTGTCCTCTAAGGCCATGGAGAAGCATTTGGCAGAAGTCTCTCTGTGCTTGTATGCACTGAGGCCTCTGAGTAGAGGGAAATTGCACTTATTTCCATTTATTTCTTATTCAAGTGTCTTAGAATGTCATCTGTCATAGTCTTATGATACTATCTGCTCTTAGTTTGCAGGAGTGATGCTGAAGAGAAAAAGTACTCAGATTCAAAAAGAAACAAGGATCTTATACACAGTTCCCATGCCTCAGCCCCTAGCATGCACGAACTGTATTCATAATAGGCATCTCCAAACCAGGAGACAAGAGCAAGAGGCAGCAGCAGAGAACGTGGAGGGGCGAGAGGAAGAGCTCAGAGTGGACTGCAGGGTGACCACAGACACTTCTCAGCTGGCCCTCAAGTGCCACAGGATGGCACTTGATGGGGCAGACAGAATCCTGAAGAAAGTGTGATGGGTTCACATTTAAACCTAAATTCCCATTCCCTTATCACAAAGGGTTAAGATGGTTAAATTATTCTCCACTTATAAGAAAGAATGTTAAAAGATTTAACTGCTAATCCCTCTTCAGATCTTAAAGGAAGATTAATGATGTGAGTGGAGGACTAATTCTATTGCACATTTTGTCTTCAAATCGGATTTTCCTAGCAGATTACATGATTACAGTGTATTAATCATAATACTTGCTTGGAGGGAGCACAACTGGGAGCTGAGTTCTGCAGGGTGAAGGTCTCCATAAGGCTTAGTGAGTAGAAAAGGGAATAAGCAGACCTGGACTCAGCTAGAAAATCAAATTCTGTGAAACTGAAAACAAATTGCTACAGGGACTTTTCATAGATGGCCTTCCATCTGTGTTTGCCAGATATGGACCTGACTCCCAAAAGTGGGAAAACACAATATCCCAAATCGACACACATGATGACAGACTAGAAAGAGAAATAAATTATACCCATAATAGCCTTGATTTAATCTTTTGGGCATGGTTAGACCGAGCACATGAAATGAGGCCAAAACATGTCCTCACATACCTCATAACAAAGTAAGCCCTTTTATTTCTGCAGTAAACATTAATTTTATGGTTTGGTTAGGCACCGTCACCCTCACCTCTCCACTTAGAGAAGAATTTCCCCTCACTGAGATCCAGAGAAGGGTGGAGGGCGTGGGGAGAAGCAACAGGCCACAAGCACCGAGTGGTCCAAATGTACCACACGTTACCTTATGTTATTTGGAAATGTGGCTTTAATGTGACTTTAAAAGCAATTTAGAAATAAACGTGTTAGCATGTGGAAAGTCGGCCTCAACAGAATGGATAAGGGGTCTCTTGGCACACAAAAGGTGTCTGATAAAGTGTGTTCCAGACCAAAGCTCCAAATGAAGTATTTGAGAATGTCATCCAAAAGAAAGAGGGGAGAAAAGCCAAATACTTGGCAGAAACACTGCTAAATCATGAAACTGTACACCAGGCTGCCAAGTCTCAAAGAATACTCTTAGGTACAATTTGCTCAACCAACTAAATAAGAGGCAGCCATAAATTACAGATGAATATAAATGGTGGTGGACTTCAGGGTCCCCTACAAGCCTATTAAAACTTTAAACACTTTGGTGCCTGATAGCCTGAAAGGTTGAAAATAGTGCTTAGTGCTGAGGTGAACTGCCTAAAGAAGACTCTGTGTGTGCGTGTATGTGTGCATGTATGCGTGCGTGTTGTGTGTGTGGTGTGTTGTGTGTGCGTGTTGTGTGTTGTTTGTGTGTGTATATGCATGAGTGAGAGACAGAAAGATACACAGGATTCCTACTGCTGGGCACCCATTCTACCCTGCTGGTCTTGCTTAGTACTTCAGAAAATAAAACAAAATGCCTGCAGAAATAACCACACGATGCCAATGGAAAATGAAAACGACTCCAAGAACAAGGGTGCCAGTGGAGCTGTGGAAGTCACAGAGCTTTCACTGATTGTTAGCAACAAGAGGCTTACATCAGGGCCTTAAACACAGTTCCATTAAGATCTTGCCGGAGGAAAAGCAAGCATGAATGTCAGGTTAGGAGAGCAGCCCCCACACTTCCACCCCAAGGAGATGAAGCTCCAGCAGGACAAAGAGAGAGAGGCTGCTCGCGCAGCTTTGGGTCTCCTCAGACCCAGGGGCACAGCTCTCTGCCTGGAGTGTGTCTGTTTGCCTCAGAATAGCAAGGATGATCTGACCTCTTATTTGTGCTGTGCTCTATGATACACAGAAGGTGAACACATACATTGAAATTTTAAAGATCCAACTCTTCTAAAATGTGGCATATCTTTTATTCCGAACTCAAAGTGTAATTCCTAAAATACTGCCTAAAATGTTATGCAGTGGTGAAACGATGATTGTACTCAGCTGTCTTGAGAAGAACATCAGCAGAAAGGAAGATGGTCAAGGAGTAGACAATGCAAATCATTGACTGCCTTTACAACGAGCTCCATCCACATTTCAGCAACTTCCCCAAATACCTTCCTTTCACAAGTCTAGCCCAGGACTCCACAAAGTACATTAACCAGATTCTGTCTTCTCAAAGCTGATAACTGAAAAAACAAATAAAAGATACACAAGACTGACTGATGAGCAAACAGTTCTGAATGTAGCACAGATGACACGTATTTACTCTCAGGGCAAGAAAACACAGGCCCGGGGCTTGGACAGACTCTCAAGTGCACCATTTACTGTACTGATAACCTTGGGCAAGTTCCCTAAATTCTGTGTCCCCTTATCACATCTGCAGAACAGGAAAATCATAAAAATACTTACTGGAAATAGTCAGGGTTTAGTAGAACTAATAAGGTGGGTATATATCCTATTTCTATATAGAAAGAGGTATTGAGGAGTTGGCTCATGCAATTAGGGAGACTGGCAGGTCCACAGTATGAAAGGTGGGCCAGCAGGATGGGGACTCAATGGAAAGTAAACATTGAAGGTGACAGCTGAAGGTCATCTGAAGGCAGACTTTCCTCTTGCTTGAGGGAGGTCAGACTTTTGTTCTAGTCAAAAGTCTAGCCTTCGACTGATTAGATGAGGCCCACCCACACTAATTTAAATGTTAATCTCATCCAAAAATGCCCCCATAAAAAACTTCAAAATGATGTCTGACCACATACCTGGACACACTGGCCTGGCTAAATCGACACATAAAATAAACTATACACCACTTCAAAGGATTTTGTGTGCTTAGTCAGTCATGTCCAACTCTTTGCAACCCCATGGACTATAGCCCACCAAGCTCCTCTGTCCATGGGATTCTCCAGGCCAGAATACTGGAGTGAGTTGCCATGCTCTCCTCCAGGGGATCTTCCCAACCCAGGGATCAAATCCAGGTCTCCCATATTGCAGGCAGATTCTTTACCATCTGAGCCACCGGGGAAGCCCTCAAAGGATTTTGGCCAGAATTAAATCGGTTGGTTTATGTAAAATGCTTTGGACTGTGACAGGCACCTAAAAAGTATGAGGTATGTTAGCTATTACTATTATTGTTACTATTATTATTATCATTCTTATTAGGTAAAAATTAATGAGTGCCAAAATGAGCCACTGTGAGGACGGCCTTCCAGGAGAGAGACCTATTCTTCTCCCAAGCATTTGGGAAAGGCCTCGGAAAGAACCTGGAGGATTCTGGAAGTGTGAGAATAGGGAAAGAGTGACTGGAAGGCCATAAGATGAGGTGTGGCTGGAAAAAATCTGACTGGGAGCACAGGGGGCTGAGGGGGAAGATGAGCAAATTGATGGCCTTTGGAATAGAAGGTAAAGCTCTCGGGCTTCCTTATAGAGTCACTGAAGTTTCCCTAGAATAGAATAAACCAAGGGAGGGGTGCTTAAAATAACTTTGGCAGGAAATTTAAAGAAAGGGCTGAGCAGGAGGTAAGATCTTCCAGGAAGAAGAGCTTGCAACACTTCAAGTAATGAATGAGGAATAGCCATTTTGTCCACTGCCCCTAAGAACTAGAGAAAGGTGGAGGACTGAAAATATGATAGGTTTTCTCATTGAGGATATTGAAACCTGCCTGCAGGTAGATCCCAGTATGGGGGAAACTTGGCCTAGGGGAAGAGTGGCAGAAAATTCAGCAACTTCTCTTGATAAGTGTGATTTTCATTCAGTTTTTTCCCTAACTGTGCAGCTGATCTCTTACTTTGCATAAGCTTACCCTTCTCAACTTATACCATTAATAAAATAAGACACACTTTATTCTTAGTCAAAAGGCTCAAAACGTAGCACTGAGTGTTGGACAGTGATAAATGATGTTACTACAGCCTAACTCAAGTAGACATCCATAATCCAAAAGAAAAAGAGAGGAAGACAGTTAAGTTATGGGGTCAGGGAACCAGTAAGTCCTCACACAAGGGAGGTTAAGAAAGGGGGGTGGGCACATTCAGAGCCAGGAACTAAGAATGTGCTGATTACTCAAGACCATGGACATCACTTCAACCCCTTATTTCTGCAGTCTTTTGATTTCACTGAAGACATTTTCCCCTGTGAAAACAACACACAGGGTATAATAGGTCTTAGTGAAGAAATCAAATTATAAGTAAATTTTATAGTTAATTTTGTGTGAATGCATCTTTTCCATCCATCTCATTCTCTCAACATCTTAGTGATGAACACTGGTGAGCTCGCCAAGATGCCTGAAGAAGAGGACGGCAAATGAGAGTGCTGATACCTGGCGACCCGGGCGTCAGTGTTTCCACACAACAGTGGTCAGCATCCTCTGGCCTCTGCCTAAACTACCCTTAAAATTCTCGTGTGCCCCAAAGACAGAAATATGGATAATGGAACAAAACAGAAAGCCCAGAGATAAACCCATGCACCTATGGACACCTTATCTTTGGCAAAGGAGATAAGAATATACAATAGACAGGACATGGAAGCAACCTAGATGTCCAGCAGCAGACGAATGGATAAGAAAGCTGTGGTACATATACACGATGGAATATTACTCAGCCATTAAAAAGAATACATTAGAATCAGTTCTAATGAGGTGGATGAAACTGGAGCCTATTATACAGAGTGAAAGTAAGCCAGAAGGAAAAACAACAATACAGTATACTAATGTATATATATGGAATTTAGAAAGATTGTAACAATAACCCTGTATGCAAGATAGCAAAAGCGATGCAGATGTATAGAACAGTCTTTTGGACTCTATGGAAGAGGGCAAGGGTGGGATGACATGGGAGAACGGCATTGAAACATGTAAATTATCATATGTGAAATGAATCGCCAGCCCAGGTTTAATGCATGATACAGGGTGCTCAGGGCTGGTGCACCGGGCTGACCCAGAGGGATGGAATAGGGAGGGAGGTGGAAGGGAGGTTCTGGAAGGGGAACACATGTATACCCATCGCAGATTCATGTCAATGTATGGCAAAACCAACACAATAATGTTAAGGAAAAAATGAATAAATAAATTTTTTAAAAATGAATATACAATGGAGAAAAGACAATCTCTTTAAACAAGTGGTGCTGGGGAAACTGGGCAACCACTTGTAAAAGAATGAAACTAGAATACTTTTTTTTTTTTTGGATATTTCTTTTCTTTTTTTTTTTTTATTGTTTTTGCCATACAATGTCATGATATCACCATGGGTTTACATATGCTTCCCCTCCAGAACCCCCCTTCCTCCTCCCTCCCCCCCAGGAAATCTCGCTGCACCAGCCCCGAGCATCAATCCTGGGCTGGCGATTGATTAGACATATGATAATTAACTTGTTTCAATGCCCTTCTCCCATATCATCCCACCCTTACCCTCATCCACAAAGTCCACGAGTCTATTCTATACCATCTGCGTTCCTTTTGCTGTCTTGCATGTTGGGTTCTCGTTACCATTTTTCTAAATTCCATATATATGTGTTAATATACTGTATTGTTGTTTTTGCTTCTGGCTTACTTCACTCTGGATAATGGGCTCCAATACTTTTTAACACCATACACAAAAATAAACTCAAAATGGATTAAGGATCTAAATGTAAGACCAGAAACTATAAAACTTCTAGAGGAAAACATAGGCAAAACACTCTCTGACATAAATCATAGCAGGATCCAATGCTCTATGACCCACCTCCCAGAGTAAAGGAAATAAAAGCAAGAATAAACAAATGAGACCTAATTAAAAGCTTTCACACAACAAAGGAAACTATAAGCAATATTAAAAGACAGCCTTCGGAATGGGAGAAAATAATAGTAAACAAAGCAACTGACAAAGAATTAATCTCAAAAACATATAAGCAGCTCATATAGCTCAATTCCAGAAAAATAAACGACCCAATCAAAAAATGGGCCAAATAACTAAACAGACATTTCTCCAAAGAAAACATACAGATGGCTAACAAACACATGAAAAGATGCTCAACATCACTCATTATCAGAGAAATGCAAATCAAAACCACAATGAGGTACCATCTCACACTGGTCAGAACGGCTGCTATCAAAAAATCTACAAACAATAAACGCTGGAGAGGCTGTGCAGAAAAAGGAACCCTCTTACACTGTTGGTAGGAATGCAAACTAGTACAGCCACTATGGAGAACAATGTGGAGATTCCTCAGAAAACTGGAAATAGAACTGCCATATGACCCAGAAATCCCACTGCTGGGCATACACTGAGGAAATCAGAATTAAAAGAGATACATGTACCCCAGTGTTCATCTCAGCACTGTTTACAGCACCCAGGACGTGGAAGCAACCTAGATGTCCATCAGCAGATGAATGGATAAGAAAGCTGTGGTACACATACACAATGGAATGTTACTCAGCCATTAAAAAGAATACATTAGAATCAGTTCTAATGAGGTGGATGAAAGTGGAGCCTATTGTACAGAGTGAAGTAAGTCAGAAAGAAAAACACCAATACAGTATATTAACACACATATATTGAATTTAGAAAAAAGGTAATGGTTACTCTATATGCAAGACAGCAAAAGAGACACAGATGTAAAGAACAGACTGTTGGACTCAGTGGGAGAAGGCAAGGGTGGGATGATTTGAGAGAATAGCATTGAAACATGTATATTACCATATGTGAAATAGATCGCCAGTCCAGGTTTGATTCATGAGACAGGGTGCTCAGGGCTAGTGCCCTGGGATGACCCTGAGGGGTGGGATGGGGAGGGAGGTGGGAGGGGTGTTCAGGATGGGGAGCACATGTACACCCATGGCAGATTCATGTCAATGTATGGCAAAAATCACAACAGTGTTGTAATTAGCCTCCAATTAAAATAAATTAAAAAATTTTTAGAAAGACAAAAAAAAGAAATATACACTCTTACCACTTGTCCTTCTGCAGCTGCTGGCACCTTCGTATGTTGCTCTTCATAGCAGATTATCTCAACTTATACTGAGACCACTCTGTCTTCAACCTAGTTCAATAAATACGATGCCTCAATAAATATGATTATCAAAATCATATGGAAAAGCAATTTAACTACAGTACCCAAAATAATTCTGAAGAATTTTGCTAGAGTATTCGCTATACCTGATTTGAAGACTTACTATAAAACTATAGGAATCAAGACAATGTGATATTGACCAAAAAGTCAAGAGTCTGGTAATAGACTCATACATAAGTGATCAATCAATTTTCAACAAAGATGCAAAGACAATTCAAGGTAGAAGACAATCTTTGCAACAAATAGTTTTTGAGTAATTGGACTCCATAAGAATAAAAATGAACATTTACCTATAACTACCATCGTATACAAAAATTAAACCAATATGCATCACAGAACTAAATGTGACACCAAAAGTTATAAAACTTGGAGAAGAAAACATAGAAGAAAATATCTGTGGCCTTTAGTTAGAGCAGTGAGTTGAATAGTGTGTCTCCAAAACTTATGTTCACCCAGAATCTCAGAATGTGACTTTATTTGGAAACACAGCCTTTGCAGATGTAATTAGTTATGTTAAGATGAGGTCATACTAGATTAAAGTGGGCCCTAAATCCAAAGAATGGTGCTCTTATAAGAAGAGAAGGGGACACACAGAAACAAGTGGAAGGGAAATCACCACGTGAAGATGAAAGTGAAGATGAAGTGATGCACCCGTAACCCAAGTAACAGCAGGTCTTGACAGCAGAAGCTAGGAGAGAGGCATGGAACAGATTCTCCTTAGAGCATCCAAAAGGAACCAACTTTGCCAACAGCTTGATTTGGCAAGTGTAGAGAATAAATTTCTGTTGTGTTAAGCTGCCAAAAAAAAAAAATTCTCATGTGCCCAAGGCTAGGAGGCTAGGAGGCAAAACCATAGATATAAAGGTAGTCACAACTTCTCTTTCCATCTGCCTGGGGGAAAAAAAGAGAGCAAGATCAAATATACTTCTATTCAATATTTATTTATCATGCATCTCTTACTGAAAAATGTTGTGTAGAACCTAACCACAGATACCTCTAGTAGGTTAGCTACTTTGAATCCATTAACTGGAAAGGAAACAAGACCATTTTCTTAAAGAAATTTGATATAAAGAGAATAGACTGCCTCTCCAAAATGGTTAAGTCATAAAGCATATGTAGGTGGTTGCCCTAACAGGTAGCAGAGAGGCATGTTCAATGGGCTTTTGTAGATAAGGAGAAGCAGTGAGCATCGAAAGCCTTCAGAGCTGAAGAAAGATGTAAGTCTTCAGCTGGTTCCCAAGGATGGGTAGGATTTGAATTGGCATCTCAGCCTTGGTGGAGGAAAGGCAGTAACAGAGGAAAGGATAATGACAGTGAGCATGGTGGAACATTCAGGTCCCACGAGGAGAGGAGTCTGCACTAGGAAACAAGAGGAAAGGTCACAGGATCACACTGCATTAACTTGCTCTCTGGGGAACCCCATACTTGCTTTCTTCCCTTGCCAAGATCTGAGTCCAGCTGAATCACTGTGCTGACTGAGAAGAACTAGCCCAGTGTCCAGTATAGAATATGTGCTCAATAAGTGTTTGCTCAATGAATGGCCCATCTACTTTACTGACATCTATTTCTTCAGTTGCAGAGATCAATTCCACAGATATTCTGACTATGGACATGACGAAGGAGAGGGTCAGCCCCCTGGAAGCATCTCAGTTGCCGTGACTACCACACATCAGACACTTGGATTGGGCATGGGAGATGACCAGATGCCACTTGTACTCAAGGTTTTGTAGCAGGTGATGATAAAGGAGTATGACTCTTTCAGACATTTTTCTTCTCTCGAGGATTTTGAAAAACCAGGAATTGGGGAAACAATATGTTGAAAATAAAAGAAAAGGGAGAAACTTTTTAAAATATATATTTTAAAACACATTCTCCTCTCACTGGGGCCAACATCTCTTGTGAGAGTAAGAAGGAGGTCTGATTTGATAGTGATAAAAATCACCATTAGCTTATTATTTTTACAATGCTTTCTCCGAAAGCAGAATCAAGAAAAGTGTGGCTATAACATTATAAGGAAAACCATATCTGGAAAGGGAAGACTCAGAAATTAATAAAGCAGCTCAGTTTCAGAGAAATGCCCTGGTGTTATTTCTGTAGAAGCTTAAGAAACAGTACATCATTTTCCACATTCCCCTCCCACAGCCATGAAGACCAGGGAAGCACAGCAAGACAGAGCCTCTGCCCTGGGTCTCCAGAGATGGACAGACATGCACGGCACGCCCTCTGCCAACACGAAGAGGAAATAGCATGTGTGTGAAAAATGAATTTGGGTTGGGTGAAGTCGATGAGATTTCTGGGTCTTTAATGCAGCAAAGCCTACTTTGTCCTAAGACAAAAGTCTAGAATAAAAACTAGAATATGGAGAGGAGAATTTTATTGTTGTCTAGTCACTCAGTCGTGTCTGATTCTCTGTGACCCCATGGACTACAGCACGTCAGGCTTCACTGCCCTTCACTATCTTCCAGAGTTTGCTCAAACTCATATTAAGTCGATGATGCATCCAACCATCTCATCCTCTGTTACCTCCTTCTCCTCCCATACTCAATCTTTCACAGCATCAGGGTCTTTCCCAATGAGTCAGTTCTTCACCTCAGGTGGCCAAACTACTGAAGCTTCAGCTTCAGTTTCAGCATCAGTCCTTTCAATAAATGTTCAGGACTGATTTCCTTTAGGATTGACTGGTTTGATCTCCTTGTTGTCCAAGTGATTCTCAAGAGTCTTTGCCAACACCACAGTTTAAAAGCATCAATTCTTTCGCACTCAGACTTCTTTATCATCCAATTCTCACAGTGTACTTGACTATTGGAAAAAACTAGAGCTTTGACAAGATTACCTTTGTCAGCAAAGTGATGTCTTTGCTTTTTAATGCACTGTCTATGTTTGTCATAGTTTTTCTTCCAAGGAGCAAGCATCTTTTAATTTCATGGCTGCAGTCACCATCCACAGCAATTGTGGAGCCCAGGAAAATAAAATCTGTCACTGTTTCCATTTTTTCCCCCCATTTATTTGCCATGAAGTGATGGGGCCAGATGCCATGCTCTTAGTTTTTTGAATGTTGAGCTTTAAGCCAACTTTTTCACTCTCTCTTTCACCTTCATCAAGAAGCTCTTTAGATCCTCTTCATTTTCTGCCATTAGGATGGTATCATCTGCATATCTGAGGTTATTGATATTTCTCCTGGCAATCTTAATCCAAGCTTGAGCTTCATCCAGCCCAGCATTTTGCATGAGGTACTCTTCATATAAGTTAAATTAGCAGAGTGACAATACACAGCCTTGGCGTACTCCTTTCCCAATTTTGAAGCAGTTCATTGTTCCATGACCAGTTCTAATTGTTGCTTCTTATCCTAATACAGATTTCTCAGGAGGCAGTTAAGATGGTCTGGTATTCCCAACTCTTGAAGAATTTTCCACACTTTGTTGTGATCCACACAAAGGCTTTAGCATAGTCAGTGAAAGAGAAGTAGATGTTTTTCTGAGACTCTCTTGCTTTTTTCTATGATCCAATGGATGTTGGCAATTTGTTCTCTGGTTCCTCTGCCTTTTCTAAATCCAGCTTGTACATCTGGAAGTTCTAGAATAACAATCTTCAAAATACATACTAAGCATTAAACTCTCACCTCCACAGTACATTATTTGTGAAGGAAACAATGATTGTTTGTCACTATCTAGTCCACTTCCTTTCCTCCTAACACATACACCCATAATAGCCTTAAATTAAGTTAGGTATCAGATGAGCAGCCCTATGAAGAGTCATTATCTATATTAAATAAAGTGATCATGCACAAGATAAAAATGCAGTCTGCGTGGCTTCCATTAGCTGACCCTGGAGACAGATAATAACAATAATAAATGCACTGAAGACTTAATGTGTGTCAAGTACTTTTCCAAGAAGTTTACATACATTATTCTGTCTAAAGCTCAGGACAACTCCATGATCCTGATTTTATGGATGAGGAAGCTGAAGTTCAGAAAGATTACATCACTTGCCCAAGGTGACACAGATGGTAAACAGTAGAGTTGAGATGAACCCAGGGTGTGGTCTCAGAGCTCACCTTCTTAAGCCATATGCTATGATTGTCTCTTCACTCTTCCCAAGCCCAGCTGAGGGTAGAGGGTTCTCCCAAGGTCACAGAGTTGGCAGAGGGTCAACTGCAGTCTAGATATTTTTCTTCCTTCTTCACTATCCTGTCTCTTCCCAGTCTCTTCCCCTTGACTTCATCTCCTCCCCCTGCCTGTCCCCCAGGACTTCCTGTTAGAACCCTGGTTGTATTCTAGTCCCAGGGGGCTGCATTTCTAAGATATTTTATGACACTACCCTTCTCTACTAAAACATGGCAGTGGCGCAGATACGCTGCTAACTGAACTAAACGCCAGCATCCTACCAACTGCCTTTGAGGGTCATCACTTGCTTTTGCTATTTGTGTGTTTTTATAAATTTTTCAAGTTTTCCAAGTGATTCTGCTGGGCAGTCAGAGTAGAAAACTCTCCCCAAAGGGAAGTTAAAGATGATGAATAAAAGTTGGTCTGTCTGCACTTGCCGTGAAGAGGCTGTTCGCGCACCCCCGCCTGTGCAGGCCCCGGCCTGCCTTTACTCCGGCCCGGGCGGTCCTCCGCAGAGCCTCTCTCCCACCCCGCGGCCGCGGAGGCGCCCGACGGAGGAGCCCGGTCTGCGGCCCGCGCGGGACGGACCTCCCAGGGCCCCGCTGCAGGAACGCTGTTCTCAAGGAGAGTTTTTTGAGGGTTAGATAAAGCCTCAGAGAACCCCCCCACTTCTGCTTTTCCTTCTAAACAAGTCTTCGAGGCTCCGCAGAAGGTGCTGGAAGCAGAGGCGAGGCCCGGCCCTGCGGAGGCCCGCTCGAGCCCAGGCCGAAGAGCTGCAGCCGGGTTCTGAACGCGTGTTTCCGTGGCTGATCGTGGCAGAAGCAGAGGGTGTGACCTGAAGGACTTGACATATCCCGTCTCTCAACTGTTGAGCCGTTTTTATTTCCGTTCAGATCCTGGGAACTTGGATGGGGGTTGAGGGAAGGTGCACAAGTCAAAATCTGGGTTTATAACAGAATCCCAGCGCCTCAGAACGCAGTTTGTGGGGAGGCGCTGGTAGGACACGTCGCTGTGCGACCGCCATCCCCGCTCCTCAACCCTCGGCCGCAGCCCGCAGACCCGCGATGGGGGACGGATCAGCCGAGGCGGTGCCGTTCGGCACGCCCGCCCCCACCCCTCGGTCCTAACCTGCCTCCCCATCCCCAGGGGAACCTGACAGACTCAGCTTCTTGCTTTAGGAATCAAAGCAGTGTTCCTGACGGCGATCTGAGAAGGGTGGGTGGAGGCGAGTAAGAAAACCTAGGTAAAAAACCAGCAGTTTTGTTCCCTTGCCTTCATATTTATGAACTAGCAGCTTGGGGATTCCTAGCATACCTGTTACAGCTTTTTTTTTTCCTCCCTCCCCCAAGTTAAGTAGAGCTGAGCCAAGTTTTCTCTCTTCTTTCCCTGGAGAAAACAAGGGAAAAAAGGCCTGTGTCCTGTATTTTAAAACATCTGGTGAGGCCATCAGGAGGGAAAAAAAAAACCTAAAGGCTATATATAATTTAACTTACCTTTTGGGATAGTTTTTATTACATTTACTTTCTTGGATATACACAAAAATTTTGGCATTTCCCCCATTAGTTAATGGGTTTGGAATTTTATTAATCAGTGTCTAAATGTTCATAAAATAACACCACCTTTTAAAAGCAGGGCAAGGACTATTTCCAAATGCTTCCAGTCAGAAGGAATAATATTAAAATGCAGGTTAGATATGTGCTAAAACCAGTCTTTGGGGAGTGGGACATAAGCTCTCAATTATCCCAACCACCTCCAGAGCCAGAGATCAAGGCCAGAAATGCCCCCCAGGCCAAGGAATGTACCCGAGGACAGGGCAGACAGAGCCTGAGGCAGCCAAGCTGAATGCCTCACTTCTCTCTACCCAAGCCCCACTGGAAACCCACCTCTAGCCCAGCCCCAGCAGTGGGGCATTAATCACTTGTCTCCAGGAAGTGGGCAGCCCTCTACATGCTGAAAAAGGTAAAAGTGTATCTCACATCTTCATTTTTTCAGAGTCACACATTTACTATGACTATTAATGAGAACAGGGACCATGTTTCTGCTCACATTTAATAATTATCAAACACCCAGCACAGAGCCAGATATAAAATAGGTACTTAATACACAGTTAATGAATATCCAGCAACTTCACTCCTAGATAAAACATCAAAGAGAAGTGAGTGCATTCTGTGCATCACATATCATAGATGCAAAGGCTCCTGGCAGATCTGTTCTTAACAGCCAAGATCTGAAAACAACCCATGTCTGTCAGTAGTAGAATGGATAAATAGAATGTGGGATATTTGTGCAATGGAATACCCTGAAATTTTAAAAAGAATAAGAAAACAAAGTTATTATTCTATTCAATAACACAATATTGAGCAAAAGAAGCTCCCTAAAATGTGTAATTACCTTTATTTTATAGTTTAAGAACAAACAGAATAAATGTGTGATGATGAAAGTCAGAAAAGTAGTTGCTTATGATGGGGTAGGTAACTGTGGGTGGGTGGCATTACAGGTAGGCAGATGCCAGGGGTATTGACTGGGAAGAGTTTGGAACTCCTTGAGGAGCTGGAAGTCCTATCTTTAGTTTGAGGTGCCACAGATGCTAAATTGTCTCACACTGAGAATGATAACTAATGAAGGAAAGCTGTGATTCAGTGCTCTGCCTAAGAATTTGACCTAATTAGATGTCCTGTTAAAAAAAGAAAAGCTCCAAGAAAGCAGTGACTTGTCCCTGGTTATCCTGAATCCTAGCACCCAGAACAGGGCCCATCAGAGTAAAAACGTTTGTGAATGAAGTCAAATGCTGACCACGCTCCACCCTGTCATGCTCACTCATTACTCTGCCCACCTGTGAGAACTCACTGGGCCTGGAGGCCAGCTGCTCCCTCCAGGCCCAGTGTCTAGAGGGCACACCTTAGATTTCCACCTCAGCCTGTCTCCTGGGCTGGCTCTTTCTCTTCCACATTTTCCCACATACCCAGGCTTGACACCTCTGCCCCCTCAGGGACCACAGCTCCTCTATAGCCAAGAGACCATCATATGGATGAGTTTCCCTTTCTAGTTCCTACCACTATCATCCTAGTTCAAGCCCTGATGACCTCAAGAAGTATCCCCCAGGAAGCTCTAATCCATAATTTCAACCCCCACCCCCCCATCAGTCTTCCTTGCCCACAGTTTGAATCCTGGCAGGGTCTTTATTGTCTCCCAGGTAAGACACCATACTCCTTGGCATGGCACTCAAGATCCTCTGAACATAGGCCTCAAAAATCCCTTTTTAATCTTTATCTCCTATCATCCTTTCACAGGCACCTTTCCTTTAAGTCAAACTGAATGACTTGAAATCTCTAACCAAGTGTGGCAGTTTCCCACCACAGCCCCTTTGCTTACAGCTTTCCCTCCCCAGGAATGCCTTCCTCCTTGTCTCTTCACTTAGCACCCCCTGCAGCGTGACCAGCTCCACTTGAGATCCCCACCATCTTTCACAAGTGCTTAACCTTCCTATTGCCTCTCAGCATGCACTCTGAATTCCCCTGCTGTTTGTCCTGCTCTTAATCAGGTTTTTTTTTTTTCTTTCTTCTATTTGTGTTATTCTTATGGCTTACTATTTGGTATCTTATGGTAGCATTTTAAGCTCACTTAGGGCAGAAGACAGGCCTCCCTCCTCTTTCAACTCACACAGTATCTTGTCCTCAGACAAGATTAAATGCATGTTGATAGAATAAATACATGAAGGGAAGAAATCAGCCTTCAATTGGCTGCTTTGTTTAATAATATTCAATAAACTAATTTACACTTAGGGGTAAATAAATGCTCCGAGAATTACACACAAAGATATTTTAACTGTAACTGGGAACAACCAGTTTCAATCAAATGAAAGAATGGCTGTAATGACTGAACTTCATGCATATAATACTGGAACTTCCTGACACTGCTTCAAATCAGACCAAGAATTCATCTGCTTTGCATAAAATCAGCCTTAAAGACTGGCTAGGCCTGTACATTGCAAGGTTCCCAAGAGGCATTTATCTTCCTTGTAACCTGATACAACCTTACAGTATCACTCAGCTCAAAAGAAAACAAGACTGACTGTTAGCCTCTCTCTGCCATCTACTACAATATGTAGTTTTAAGAAAATGGCTGACTTTTCCCAGGTTCAGTTTCCTTCTCTGTCAGATTTTGCTTTGCCTTATAAGGAGGAGTGATCCAACACAGGCAGGTAGAAGGTGCCAACGTGTGGCCTTTAGTATTGCTGCTCCTACTTGGGCCCTTGACTGAAGCAAGTGTGCTTGTGGTTCTGGCTGGCTCTTTGTGACTTTGGCAGGAAAAGGGAACCTACTCCTTTCCATCCCCGGACACTGCAGGGGAATGTCCTAACCTTTCTCCAGTCCTTGTGGGAAGTTATACTAAGAGGCGATTTGAGGCAGACTCCCTAAATCTTATGAATTCCTCCACTTCTGAATTCACTAAGACCAGAGGAACTTTACCCAGGGACGAGAGAAACATTCCAGTCTGCTGACATAAAAATGCCCATGGGATAGTCCAAGGGAAATCGTACAGGAAGGAGACTGATGAGATTACATAGCAGAGGTTTCACAAGAACACAAGGTCACAAGGTCAAACACTCAAAGTGAGAAAAGGAGAGAGTGCTTCTGCCAGTTCCTGTAGATAATCACAGAGGCTTAGCACCAAGAGCAAACACACTCACACACTAAAGATACCAAAAACAAATGTGAAGTCTTCCCTTAGAAAAAATTAAAGTCCCTGGCAGAAAACTGGGAAGGGAATTGTGAGGAGCCGGGCTGTCCTGGCCAGTCTTCACTAGACACTCCATACATTGAAAGCTTCTGCTCACTCACCAGGCCAGGGCCCCAGGCCGGCCTTCCGTGCTCTCCAGCTCTCCTTGGGAAGGACTCAGTCCTGCTGCCAACTGGCAGCATGTCGGAACAGATTGGCAGGGCCCCACCTTGCTCTAAGTGAATGCATGTGGTCCTCTCAACCTTGCAGTGGATAACCGCTAGCCTGCTCTGCTGCCCTTTCTGGAAAGTTACAGTGGCCTTCTATCAACACACGACAGAGCCCAGCTCATGCAGCTGGTCATCCCCTGAGGAGTGGAAAGAGACCTCTGCTCCCCAAAGACTTTCTGTTCAAGGAGTCAAATGCAAATCTCTTGTGCGTAGGATTCTCTGTGCGCATTTCTGTGGCTGTGTGCTATGTCCGAAGTTGGGAGAAGTGGAAAGAAATGAAAAACCTGAAAAAAGCTAGCCACTGAACATGAACCTAAATATGTCCCAGGGAACACAGCCCAGAAAAAAATTATTAATCAAATCTCAGTGGAAAACTGTCTGACCACAGATATTTTGAATCTAAAGGAGCACCTAAGGGATAACAGGGACACACCCTGTGGGGATGCTTTCCAGAATCTTGTCACTGCCTGGCGGTGGGGAAGGGGATCATCTGCACCATCTCCTCGGGAGTCCTTGACCATGATGGGCGAGACCTGATGGAAGAAGGCTTTAAAAGGAAGCCTGAGAAGTTGGGAAATTGAGACTTGTCTTCCTTCCTTCTAAAGAAAGGCTCCTTTGCCACATTCTTCTCTTTGTTGCATTCCTTCCCTCACCCCATTTTGGGTCAACTCTTCAAAATAATGGATTTTCTATTTGATAATTGTGCTTAATTCTTTCAGAAATAGAAGGGGCACCAGCTGCCACTTGACAAACAAGCATGTGTGCCTTGGGCAGGTTGGGTGGTACAGTAAGTAGCAACTGTTGGAGGACAGGGAGAAGTTTTGGAAATCCTTCTGTAGAGTGGAAAATAGAAGTAAACAGAAGGCCCCTAGAGGCACTAAGTGCCCAGCTGTGGTTCAAGGTGACTTGTATGTAGTGGTGCCCATCTATCTACAGGGCTGTGTGGCTTCCTCCAGCTGTCCGCAGTCCAGTTATAAGCATGGAAAAAACAGGTGTGAGCAAGTCCTGGCTGGAGAGCCTGAGCACGGTGAAGCAAAGAAGGTAGGGTCCTGGCAAGAGAAGGGTGGACGACATGGGTAATAATTATCCTCTCTGCAGAGGAGGGAAGGGAAGGCTGAGGGCAGCTGAAAGGCAGAGAGAACCAGGTATAAAGAACATTCTGGAAGTCCCAACCTAGAGTTCCCTGAACAGAGTCCAAGGCAATCTGTTGAGCTCGTGGGTGAGCTCTCCATGAGTCTAGAGCAGACACGGGGACATCGGTTAAACACCCAGTTCAGGGCCTCCTCTACCACCCACAGATTCCCCGCCTCACCTTATCCTCATGGGGGTTGAAGGGAGAGGTAGAGAGAAGATGAGGAGAGAGGGAAAGAAAGCACCATGGAAGGCAGGGCCAGAAAAGATAGTGCCATGCAGCTTTTTTATTCTTTTTTTTTTTAGTTCAGTTCCTTGGCGGGTGACCATTGTGGGGAGAGAGTCAGAGACACAGGAAAGCTACCACCCTCACCTTGCTGCCAATCAACCAGAGCTCAGACCACAAAAAAGAGACTTCTGGAGGCCAGCACGGGGGCAGACAGGCCGAGCGGGCTGCCCCACTTCTCGGCGCCATCCCTCCTGCTGGGAATAAGTGAAGAGGCGGTCTGCACCCCTGCCCTCTGCTGAACCTTCTGCTCTGAGGTGGTGAGCGCTGAGCTTCAGGAGGCACAGCGGCATTGACAGGCCCGCCCAGAGGCGCAGTGACGCAGGGTCAAATCAGGCAGCGGCCTGGTGTTCCTTCTGGAGATACGAGGAGAACCACAAGCACTCTTCGTTTTTTTGTTCCTTGCTCTTTTTGCTTTCCTGTGTTAATTTTTGAAAACTGACACACAGCACATCTGTAGAAATTCTCTTAGTAACAGAAGAGTACAATTTGAATGCAACACGCCATTCCCTGAAGACACGGTCCTTAGCTTAGTCCTTCCCATATGTCTGCTTGGCCCGTGGATCCTTGACACCTTTTCTGACCTGGATCAGCCTCCTGAGGAAAGGTGTAGGGAATTGTGCAGTTCTCAGTGAAAATTTGAGAACTTTTGAAAAGCATTTTGATAATACTGTTTAAAGTGTTCACCTTATACAATCATCAATACCACCTCTAGGAATTCATTCCCAGGAAATATGCAAAGATTTATGAATAAAAGTAGGAATAGAAGTTTTCTTTATAAAAGCAAAAAAAGTTTTAAAGTAGAAATTTAGCTGAATGACTTACAGCCTAAGGGAATATTTCAAAACTATTACAAATTATATAATATATATTTATCACAAAAAATAAAAGGGGGATATAAGCTGTGTAATCCTATTTTGGTGAAATGGAGGGCAGATCCTTAAAATTTCTCTGTGGTGACCTTTCTTTTTTTAATGCTTATTGCATTTTATGAGTGTTCCTTATGAACTGTATTATTTTTTAGTAGAAGGAAAAATCATGCTACTTACACATACGTGCACACACAAGCTCTGCCGGCTTGGCTGTGTCTCCGTGGCTGTGGGAGGCAGGCTCCAGGGCTCCCTGTGTGACTGGAGCCGGTCCTGTTCCTCCTACTGCTGTCCCACGTCTCTCTCTCGGAAGCTAGTTGAAGGCCTCGAAGAGATGCATGGAGGGGAGGATGGGAAGGAACTCAGCTCTCCAAGTTCCCCTATTACCAGTACAGGTGTGTCAATCAAACCAAATCTCCTGTTATGGGATATTTTTGTTTGCAGAATCCAAAATACTGAATCTACAGGAAAAAAGAGAAAGCCCTGAAGGCCTCTGCTGGCTCTAAGTGGGTTATTTAAATCCAGGACTTTACATTCTTGGTCAAAGTAGTTTAAATGTTTACTTCCTGTCAAGGAGAGGGCGCATGTGCTGTCTGAACGGTGGTGGCTCGTTGTTGATCGTCGCAGCAGCGCCAGCACCATGACTGTGGCACCACCCTCAGTGTCTTGTAAAATCAGAGGCAATATGTGTTTAGTTTTTCTCAGGATGTTCCACATTTTGAGGAGCTCACGGCTCAAAGATGCAGGGAGGAGGGGGCTGTGTGGGAGCAGCTGAGGAAGGCGTCACACCCACAGCACTCTGGACGTCCCACTCCCAGTGTCACCAGACCAACCAGTCTTTCATATAGTAAGGGTCAAAGTAAGAGTAAACCTGGAAAATAGAATTTTACAATAACCAGTTTGAAAACCACCAAAAGATAACTATCTTGTACTTAGTGATACCTAGTACTTACTGTGCTTAGTGAATATCAGCTCCAAATCCAGGTGACTTCTTAAATTTTTCAGTTGAGGAAGGCATTGATCACCCAGACTCTTTTCCCACTTTTCAGTGTGATTTGTTTGTTTGTTTGTTTTTCCCCACAGACAAAGGCTGCCATCTTTAGGTACAGCTCCAGAAATGATTCAAATATGCACTAGGCAAGGATGCTTTATGAATGCATCCTCCCACAGAGAGAGTGGGAGACCTATCAGCCTGGCATGTCTACAAGGCACCTGGCACTGATTAGTCCTGCCCTGGGTAAGTAGCCCTGCACAAGACTGGTTGGAAGGGAAGTGGAGCTATTTAAGGTTCTTTGCTTGGGTTTTACTGGGTATTTTCTTTTTCTTTCCATATGAGCATCCCTGGTGGCTCAGACCTGCAATGCGGGAGATTGGTTGCAATCCGTGGGTCAAAACGATCCGCTGGAGAAAGGAATGGCTACCCAATCCAGTATTCTTGCCTGGAGAATTCCATCAACAAAGAAGCCTGGTGGGCTATAGCCCATGGGGTCACAGAGAGTCAGACATGACTGAATGATTAACACTTTCACTTTTTTTCTTTCCATATGGGGAAATAGTTCATTGCCCCTGGTCCATGGTACCTGCTATTTTGCAACACTGGTGTGTCTGTGCACACGAGTGACGCCCTTTGGTGGGGGATGCATGTATGTTCAGTTGTTCAGTTGTGTCTGACTCTTTGTGACACTTTGGACTGTAGTCCTCCAGGCTCCTCTGTCCATGGGATTTTTTCCAGACAAGAAGACTGGAGTGCGTTGCCAGTTCCTCCGTCAAGGGGTCTTCCCGATCCAGGGATCAAGCCTGCATCTCCTGCATCACTTGCATTGCAGGCAGATTCTTTATTGCTAAGCCATCGAGGAAGCCTCTGGTGGTGGATATCTGCACCTTAAAAGCACATTGAATGAGGATGAAATGGTGCCAAACTTCATTTCTCAAAATGAAAGCATCAAAGCAAGACTTTCAAATCTATCTTATCTGTTGATTAAACAAGCTTAAAAATTGTAAACAAGATAAAAAAATTCTCTCTCTCTTTTTTTTTTCCTGAAAATGCAAAGCGGTGGGGACAGGAAGAGAAGAGGACAAGATGGGTCAGAAAGAAGAATAAAAGATAGAGATTAAAATTTGTTTATTTTAGAGCAAGCTTTTTAATCTCAAGTTCTAGAGATTTCAGTTCTGGATGGGCTGGGGAATTCTTAGCTCGTTAAGCTTCCATCAAGTTGAAAAACAAAACCATCTATGGGAAGGGCTGCATGGGACCTGGATTTGATTGCATTTTGCTCTCATATCTTGAGCAGTGTTGGAGGAGACCACGAAGAGGATAAGAGGCACGTTGACAGAATTCAGAGCAACTTGACCAAAAGAGCCCTCACCTTTCTGTCTCTGCGCACTCCCAGCACACACACCAGATCAGTCACGACTCAGGGTTTCATGCTGAGACTTCCCCACATCCATCTTGCCCAGGCAGGGGTAAAGATCTGGGTGGCCCTTTGAAAGCCATGTGTGGGCTGGGCTGGCCTCCCCAAACACAGCTCACAGAAATCTGACCCCCTACATTAGAATGTGAGAAGATGAGGGAGTTTCCAGTAGCTCACAGAGACTGCATGCACTTGGATTTAAACTAAGTTGGGTATTTCCCATATTTTGCTGGACATGAAAAGCTGCATTTGTCTTATTATGAAACATCTTCATATCTATATGGAAGGGCTTTGAAGGTTGATACATTTTCCCCAAGTATAGTAGGGTTTATAGCAGTGCAGAGAAGGAAGACGGCATCTTCAGAATAGGTTTGAGCTTGTGCTTTAGCAGATGCACTAGGAAGAACTCATCTCTGGAGGCACAGTACCCCCACCCCGGTGTGTGCTGGCAGTGCTCATAAAGCTAACATGTGGTGCAGGACACCCTTTCCAGAAACATCTCTGAGCCCTTCTCCTGAAATAACTCATGAAATATGTTATGGCCTACCAAGGGTGGTAGGCCATATCACAACCCTCATTTTATACAGGAGGTTGGGTCATACAGCTAGGAGGTGGGGAACGAGATAGAACCTGGCACTCTGGCACCCGAATCTAGGATTGAAACCACTGCATCCCACCAACTTACTTCAATAATGAACGGCATCGGCTCTGCATTTGAAGGAAAGTACTACCAGGCAGAAGGAGGAAGTAGTCCTGCTTATGTACAGCATGGGATGGCAATGCTCATGGCTCAGTGGAGGGGGGTGTAAGGTCATGGTTCTGAGTGGGAGCATCTGCACTTCAGGAAGGCATGAAAACGTAGCAAATAGCAGAGTAGCTGTTTGGTTCTGGGAACTGAATAGAAAGCCAAAGTGTTTTACCTCAGTTCAGTTCAGTTCAGTTCAGTCGCTCAGTCGTGTCCGACTCTTTGTGACCCCATGAATCACAGCACAGCAGGCCTCCCTGTCCATCACCAACTCCCGGAGTCCACCCAAACCCATGTCCATCGAGTCGGTGATGCCATCCAGCCATCTCATCCTCTGTCGTCCCCTTCTCCTCCTGCCCCCAATCCTTCCCAGCATCAGGGTCTTTTCCAATGAGTCAGCTCTTCCCATGAGGTGGCCAAAGCACTGGAGTTTCAGCTTCAACATCAGTTCTTCCAATGAACACTCAAGACTAATCTCCTTCAGGATGAACTGAAGGGACTCTCAAGAGTTTTACCTAAGTGCTGTATTTAATTCCTGCATTGTTTCATTGCAGTATTTATTCTCTAGACACACTTGCATCAAACCTTGGCAAAACTTGGCTTTTTTCTGAGTAAGCTTTCCAGAATGATTGCTCCCCATCAGCTGCCCAAAGTGGGATGCCCTCCCAAACCCTGGTTTTTCCTTAACCAAAGCCATTTCTGTTTGTTAGGACCTTAATGGCATCATGATTCTGTTCTGGAAGGCAGCATATAGTGTGCGTTACACATTCTGCTGAAGAAATGTATAAACAATGAAGGGGAGCTGTTATCCAAATGCATCATTAGCATGGATTATTTTATCTCAGTGCTTCTTATTATTTATCTTTCCAACATTACTTTGCTGACAAAGGTCCATATAGTCAAAGCTATGGTTTTTCCAGGAGACACATATGGATGTGAGAGCTGGACCATAAAGAAAACTGAGCACCAAAGAATTGATGCTTTTGAACTGTGGTGTTGGAGAAAACTCTTGGAGTTGGAGAAAACTCCATGTTTACAAGTCTTTTCTTTCCATTTTCTTACTGGTGTCTTTTAATGATTAGAAATTTTAAATTTTTATGAAGTCCAATGTATCAAAATTGCCTTTGAGTTTTTGCATTCTATCTGAAAACACCTTTGCCTAATTCAAAGTCACAAAGGTTTTCTTCTACACATTTGTTTAGAGGTTTTATAGTTTTGTGTTTTATATTAGTTCTATGATTCATTTGAAGTTAATATTTATAAAATCTGAGATATAGATCAAAATTAGTTTTTTCTTTCATGTTTGCCCGGATTTCCTAGTATCATTTGCTAGAGACTATCTTTTCATCGTTAAATTGTTTTTGTCTTTTTATTAAAAATCAATTGATTGATTTGCAATGTATTGAATGCAATGTATTTCTAAACTCTATTGTGTTCTGTTAAACTGTATATCTAAATTTTTGCCAACACCACAGTTTTGATTATTGTATCTTTATAGTAATTAAAGCACTCTGAATCACCCAATTAATCTTGGCTTCAGATCATTTTTGTTTTCCAAGTACACTTTAGAACAAACTTCTTAATTTCTACAAAAAAAGAAAAAAACTTTGCTAAGATTTTGATTTGATTAAGATGATGTTGTAGCTACAAACTGCTTTGTGTAAAGAACTGACATCTTGATAGTACTGAATTGTCCAATGTATATGTCTCCATTTATTTAGATCTTTTTTACATATTTTGTTAGATTAATTCCTAAAAGTATTATTTTATGATTTAAAGTTGCTACTGTTATTGTCGTTTGGGTACTATTATAAATTGAAATAAAGAATTGCTGCTTGTTATTTCAACACTTAATTATTTATTAATAATGTATAAAGGTGCAATTGACTTTAGTATAATGGATTGTATCCTGCAACTTAATTAAATTCATTTATTGGATTTAATAATATTTTTCTAGATTGAGATTTTTATATGTAAACAATCATGTCATCTGAGAATAAGCAGTTTATTGCTTCCTTTACAATAAAAGTTTCTTTTATTTCCTTTTCATACATTACTGAACGGACTAGAACCTACAGCACATTGATTAATTGGCATAATGAGAGCAGACATCCTTGCCTTGACAATCTTAGGGAGAAATATTCATATGATGTTCACACAATATATTATGTATATCTTTAGATTTTTCACAGGTACCTTTTACCAAGTTAAGGAAGTTTCTCTTTCCTGCTTGCTGAGAATTTTTATTCTGAATAAATGTTGAATTTTGTTATGTAATTTTCCTGTATCTAATCAAAATAATTATATGGTTTTTTGGTTCTAGGCTGTTGAATTACTTTTTCAAACATCAAACCAACCTTCATTCCTGAGAAAAACTCCATTTGGTCATGATGTATTGTCAATTTTATATATTATATTCAATTTACTATTTTTATTTTATTTATTTATTTTTAAAATTTTCTTTACTTTATTGTGTTGGTTTTGCCATACATTGACATGAATCCACCATGGGTATACATATGTTCCCCCTCCAGAACCCCCCTCCCTCCTCCCTCCCAATTCCCTCTCCCTGAGTCATCCCAGTACACCAGCCACGAGCATCAAACCTGGCTGCCGATTGATTTCACATATGATAATTAACATGTTTCAGTGCCATTCTCCCATATCATCCCACCCTTGCACTCTTCCACAGAGTCCACGAGACTGTTCTATACATCTGCGTCTCTTTTGCTGTCTTGCATGCAGGGTTCTCGTTACCATCTTTCTAAATTCCATATATATGAGTTAGTATACTGTATTGTTGTTTTTCCTTTTGGCTTACTTCATTCTGGATAATAGGCTCCAGTTCCGTCCACCTGAGTAGAACTAATACAAATGATTTTTTCTAATGGCTGAGTAATATTCCATTGTGTATATGTACCACAGCTTTCCTATCCATTCGTCAGTTGATGGGCATCTAGGTTGCTTCCATGTCCTGGCTATTGTAAACAATGCGGAGATGAACATTGGGGTACACGTGTCTCTTTCAATTCTGGTTTCCTCGGTGTGTATGCCCAGCAGTGGGATTGCTGGGTCATATGGCAGTTCTATTTACAGTTTTTTAAGGAATCTCCACACTGTTCTCCATAGTGGTTGTACTAGTTTGCATTCCCACCAACAGTGTAAGAGGGTTCCCTTTTCTCCACATCCTCTCCAGAATTTCTTGCTTGTAGATGTTTGGATTGCAGCCATTCTGACTGGTGTAAAGTGGTACCTCATTGTGGTTTTGATTTGCATTTCTCTGATAATGAGTGATGTTGAGCATCTTTTCATGTGTTTGTTAGCCATTTTTATGTCTTCTTTGGAGAAATGTCTGTTTAGTTCTTTGGCCCACTTTTTGATTGGGCCGTTTATTCTTCTGGAATGGAGCTGCAGGAGTTGCTTGTATATTTTTGAGATTAATTGTTTGTCTGTTGCTTCATTGGCTATTATTTTCTCCCATTCTGAAGACTGCTTTTTCACCTTGCTTATATTTTCCTTTGTTGTGCAGAAGCTTTTAATTTTTAATTAGGTCCCATTTGTTTATTCGTGCTTTTATTTCCGATATTCTGGGAGGTGGGCTGTAGAGGATCCTGCTTTGGTTTATGTTGGAGAGTGTTTTGCCTAAGTTTTCCTCTAGGAGTTTTATAGTTTCTGGTCTTATGATTAGATCTTTGATCCATTTTGAGTTTAGTTTTGTGTATGGTGTTAGAAAGTGTTCTAGTTTCTTTCTTTTACAAGTGGCTGTCCAGTTTTCCCAGCACCACTTGTTAAAGAGATTGTCTTTTTCTCCATTGTATATTCTTGCCTCCTTTGTCAAAGATAAGGTGTCCATAGATGTGTGGATTTATCTCTGGGCTTTCTATTCTGTTCCATTGATCTATATTTCTGTCTTTGTGCCAGTACCATACTGTCTTGATGACTGTGGCTTTGTAGTATAGCCTAAAGTCAGGTAGGTTGATTCCTCCAGTTCCATTCTTCTTTCTCAAGATTGCTTTGGCTATACAAACTTTTTTGTATTTCCATACAAATTGTGAGATTATTTGCTCTAATTCTCTGAAAAAGACCTCTGGTAGCTTGATAGGAATTGCACTGAATCTATAGATTGCTCTGGCTAGTATACTCATTTTCACTATATTGATTCTTCCAATCCATGAACATGGTATATTTCTCCATCTATTTGTGTCCTCTTTGATTTCTTTCATCAGTGTTTTCTAGTTTTCTATATATAAATCTTTTGTTTCTTTAGGTAGAAATACTCCTAAGTATTTTATTCTTTTGTTTCGATGGTGAATGGAATTGTTTCCTTAATTTCTCTTTCTGTTTTCTCATTGTTAGTGTATAGGAATGCCAGGGATTTCTGTGTGTTGATTTTGTACCCTGAAACTTTACTATATTCACTGATTAGCTCTAGTAATTTTCTGGTAGAGTCTTTAGGGTTTTCTATGTAGAGGATCATGTCATCTGCCAACAGGGAGAGTTTTACTTCTTCTTTTCCAATCTGGATCCCTTTGATTTCTTTATCTGCTCTGATTGCTGTGGCCAAGACTTCCAAAACTATGTTGAATAGTAGTGGTGAGAGTGGGCACCCTTGTCTTATTCCTGACTTCAGGGGAAATGCTTTCAGTTTTTCACCATTGAGGATAATGTTTGCTGTGGGTTTGTCATATATAGCTTTTATTATGTTGAGGTATGTTCCTTCTATTCCTGCTCAGGACCAGATGGCTTCACAGCTGAATTCTACCAAAAATTTAGAGAAGAGCTAACACCTATTCTACTCAAACTCTTTCAGAAAATTGCAGAGGAAGGTAAACTTCCAAACTCATTCTATGAGGCCACCATCACCCTAATACCAAAACCCAACAAAGATGCCACAAAAAAAGAAAACTACAGGCCAATATCACTGATGAACATAAATGTAAAAATCCTTAACAAAATTCTAGCAAATAGAATCCAACAACACATTAAAAAGGTCATACATCATGATCAAGTAGGCTTTATCCCAGAGATGCAAGGATTCTTCAATATTCACAAATCAATCAATGTAATACACCACATTAACAAATTGAAAGATAAAAACCACATGATTGTCTCAATAGATGCAGAGAAAACCTTTGACAAAATTCAACATCCATTTATATTCAATTTACTATTTTTAAACGATTTTTATTTTTATGTTTGTGGATGATATTGGTCTGTAATTTTCTCATAATGTCATTCTCTGTTTTTTGTCATTAGAGTGATGCTAGTTTCACAATAAACCAGGAGAGTCAGTATGATCAGAAATCTGCAAAAGAGCTGTTTGCTCTTTCTCCACCTGGCTTTTAGTTATGGTTCTAGAGTTGAAAGAACCATCATGTCTTTTCAGCAGAAACCTGCATTTGAAGGGGAAAGAATGTTGATTTTCAGCATAACCAATAGGAATCAAGAAAACAAAACCTCACAGTCATGGGGATCTTTTCTTCTGAGTAATAAAACGACTATGCCACTTGTACAATGGCAGACACACTTCTGTCGGTGACCAGTGTTTTCCGTTTAGGTTCCTTGGTCATCATATCTAAGGACCATGGGAGAAACAAGATTGATTCACTCTCATAAACTGAAATTAAAGTGCCAGTATGCGTACTAGATGTTCACTTTATCTGGGTATTTAGATGAGAGCATGCTTTCTCCATGCTAAGGAAGTACACTTTGAAGATTCACTTTTCTATGGAGAGAAATATAGATTAGTGCTTCCCACAATGTTTTCTCTTATGATGAAAAAGGTCCATATTTGTGATGTTGATAGGGTAGTCACTAGTCATATGTGGCTACCAAGCTCTTGAAAATGAAACTGGAGTGACTAAGAAAGTAAATTTTAATTTTATTTAGATTTTTAAAGTTTAGATTTAAAACCACACATGGCTAGTGACTACCAAATTGGAGAGTACAACAACAGAATACTAATTATGCCTCTTGAAAAGTTTTAAGAACAGAAGTTTTCACTAAGGAAAGGCCAAAAAAAAGAAAAGAAGTTGGGAACAAAGTTGTAAGTTTAGAGATACAAGCTTTACTGTACAACCTGTAGGTAAAATTTCCATCAGACTGCAAACTAATGGAGTCTCAATGCTTCTTCAGTTCAGTTCAGTCGCTCAGTCCAACTCTTGATACCCCTTGGACTGCAGCACACCAGGCCTCCCTGTCCATCACCAACTCAATGCTGCTTAAGTCAATTCTATTCTGATTCACTTTGGTATTATTACTATCATACTGGCAAAAGTACCAAGTTGACAATGGATGGCAACATTAATGTTTTTTTGGAAACAGATGTTCTTCTGGTGCTCTGTACTTTATATTTATATGCTCTGTGGGAAGCATCAAATTGACAATTCAAAACAGCTTCTCTAAAGTTCGATTCCCACACATTGAATACATGTTTTGGCTCTTGGTAGCATGAATGCCTGAGCTTTATATCGCCGATAGAAGATTCGAAAAGGAATCAAATTTAATTTTTGTTGTTTGTTTCTTGCTGTTTAATTTCATTTTCTGTCTTTTCTTCTCTTTATCTTTCTTTCATATTTATTTCTTAATAACTAAGCTGGATGAAGGGAACAACTTAAAATAGATGGCATGCTTGGGAGTGGCATTGAGCTTGACTCCATTTCTATGCATTTCTCTCAAAGGACCCTTTATGTTAAATCAGTTACTTGCTATCAGAGATACTCAGTGAACACAACTTAGAGATTCATCAAAATGACAAAACTGAGCGGCTCCAGGGCAGGAAAAGGTCACCAGACTCTGCACAGCGCTTGATCTGTTTGAGTCCTTAACAAATGCTCTCAGGATGGTGGTGCCTTTGTCCTCATCTATTCTGGTGGAAATGATTTAGTGAATGGTCTGCACCTTTCTCTCCCTTCAATGTCACCCTTGACCCCTCACCCCCACCCTTTCACATTAGATCTTTTTGCTTCACTGGCCTTTCCGGATGAGGAAGAGTCTCACTAAATCAAGAATGCACCTTTTGAGAAGAGGTCAATTAGTCCTGGGGAGTAATGAGGACTAAACTGCTCTCTCCACTTTGACCATTGATTTAAACACTATTCACAGGCTCCAGGGTGCTAGTGAGGCAGCGCTCTGGGAACTGATGAGAGACTTCATCCTCCATTCCCATAACCCATGCCCAGTCACCCCAGAGAATCAGCCACCAGCCAGAGCTCCCTCCCACCCAGCCACATGGTAACCAAAACAAGCCCCTTCTGTGTACACTTTCTGTGGCGTGTAATTGCCAGCTGGTGAAAGAGAAGAATAGAAAGGAAATGTATTGAGAGAGCTCTGACAGAATGATCTTAACGAGGATTCTGAGGCTCCAACCCTATGTGCCAAGAGCCAAATTTATGGCATGGCCCAGACCTGCAGGCTGGAAAGTGCTGGAACCACTCCATATGCAGCATGGCCCCTTCGCCAACGCCATGCACACCACAAGGGCAGTGTGTGCTTCCTAAAACCACTGACCCTCAGAGTCAGGAGTCCATGAAGTTTCTCTACCCTTTCTCAGCTTGAAGATTCCCCTTCAAATCCTTCACAAGTTGCCACCATGGAGACACCACTATTTCCCTAGAATAGATCCACATTGAACCAAATAACTCATAATTTCTCAAACTTGCCTTGATTTCATTATTTCTGCCCCAAGATAAATTCCTGTGGTCCTTTCAGTTGTGCCTCATAAGGTATAGCTTTGAGGTAATTCCCTGTCCTGGTGACTCTCATAGTCTCAAGGTCAGTAAGGACATTAAAGCTCAGCCGTATCTATACAGATGTCTTTACTGACCTCTAAATGTTTTGTTGGAGTTTAGCAGAGTAGGGTCTGAGGTGTGTGAAGATTGTGGAGGTGAGAGGTCAGGGGAAGGGGAAGCGGCAGTGCCTTTACTGTATCGCTGAAGCAGAATTGGGTCAGGGTAGGGGTAGTGAAGACAGGAACTAGGTTTCTCACTGTGGAAGAACTTCAGTCTTAGAAATGTGTTAAGTTGCTTCAGTCATGTCCAGTTCTTTGCGACCCTCTGGACTATAGCCCACTAGACTCTTCTGTCCGTGGACTCTCCAGCGTACTGGAGTGTGCTGACGTGCTGTCCTCCAGGGCACCTTCTCAACCCAGGGATCAGTCCTGTGTCTCTTATGCCTTCTGCATCGGCAGGTGGGCTCTTTACTACTAGCAACACCTGGGAATAATCATTTAATTTTTGAGCACCTTTTCAGAACTATACCAGGCATTTCCCATATATTAATCCTTACAATAAAAATGAACCTTACTATTCTCATATGCAATGAAAGTATGAGGCTCATAGAGAGGTCAGTGATTTGTCCAAGGTCATATAGTTAATAAGTGGCAAATAACATGTTAATCCAAAATTTCTGACCTAGAATCATATCTCTTGATCAATACCACATTCTCAAAACATAAAAACTATCGAGGTTCAGATATTCTCTGTTTTGACCTTTCAGATCTGTTGAGTTATTCCTCTTTGGTCTGATGTTTCTTGGCTTAGCTTATTACCTGCTATGACCTTTGATTCCTTCACAATAGTGCCAGACTTTCGGCTCTGAACTTGGGTTTCTTCCTGATACCACAAACCAGCCCGAGTCCCTGGAGATCCCCTTGTTGTTATGTGTGGACATACACTTGAGCCCCCTCAAGAGAAAGGAAGATTCCAGCTCCTTGAATCATTGAGTCCACGTGTTTCTTCCCAGAAAGTTCTGTGAAATGATACTCTTGATGATAAAGAGAAAAGTTAGCTCTTTAGCTCTAGGCTTCCAAACACCACTAGGTGAATTTTAAATTATCCAAATTTTTCTGCTAAAGGTTCACCTAAGTGTGTGTGTGATTTTTCTCAAAGAGTTCAAAGTCCCATGGATGTTTCCTGAGTTGTCAAAAAGTGAAAGAAAAACTAGAATAAGCATCCAGTTGTTTAAAGGCTCATTAAATTGGCTTTCAGCTCATACCCAAGTGATGAAGTCAAGTCTCCAGAGCCCTTTTTTTAAAAAAAATTAATTAATTTATTTTCTTTTCATTATTGTGTTGGTTTTGCCATACATTGACATGAATCTGCTATGGGTATACATGTGCTCCCCTTCTAGAACCCCCCTCCCATCTCCCTCCCGATTCCATCTCTCTGGGTCATCCCTGTGCTCCAGCCCTGAGCCCCCTGTATCATGCATCAAACCTGGGCTAGTGATTCATTTCACACAGCTACCCTGCTTGTAATGCAATTCAGCTGATCGAGAGCCACTAGAAAGTTCACATTAGAACTGCACTGAGGCTGAACATGGCCATAGTATGCTGACTGAAGGACCTGTTTCTTGTGAACTGAAGACAACTCTGTACTTTAACAACTGTTTCATAGACTGGAGCCTCAGGTCATTCAGTCTTTGCAAGTTACAGCATTCAAGTAAACATAGGCCAATAAATATGAGTAATTAAAAGCTATTCCAATCTTTTTGTGAATATCTTAAAACATGTCAAAGAGAACCAATTCATTACAACAGTATTTCTTAAAAGTCTCTATTATTTTTCTTCTCAATATTATTCAAATTTCCAACTTCCTCAAAGCTTCTCCCTACATACTTTACTTTTGACTTCCAGTCCCCAAATCTTCCTCTAAAAATAAGCTGGCACAGACCAATTCTTTCTTCCTGATATCCCCTACCCAGAGATTTTCTTGGAACCCACGGGAGCCCACGCTGTCTTCCTTCAAGTGCAATCTCCCCGTGCGAGGTAGTTAATGCCCTATGGATAAACCTTGACTGATGGAGAGTAGGAGCAGATTGATAAATGTTTCCTTGCTTCTTCCCCTGGGCATTTCATAAGCATTTCACATTGTCCTAGAGAGGGAATTAGTGAGATACTTAATATATTTTAGTAAATTCCTCTTTTTTTCTTTTATTTTTTGTGTGAAGTATTCAGGGTGAATTATGTTGTTTGCAATCAAGAATCACATCCAATAATGATTCCATAGTAGTTGTTTGAGTTCCAGTTTCCCTGGGTCCTTGACAACACTGGTTATCAATTAAAAGAAGCAAACAAAATGAAATAAAAATATTTCCCTAGGGTCCAGACCTATAGGACAAAAAAAGCAAATAAATTTTTACAGAGTGCCCACAGTTGAGCTAGCTCTTAGCTCTGTAGCTCCAGACTGGGTTTGGGATTCATTTAAACCAGTGGTCATAGGGACTTAGCTGGAAAGCCATTTCCATCCTTTTACTACTCTGATCATTTCATGTTGTGACCCCAGGTTTCATGCGATGCTTAGTGGAAAACGTGTGTTCTGCAAAGCATGACTGTTTCTGGTTGGTAAACGAGAAGATGGATATTTTTGACCTGCTGGAGTATATCATGGATTCCTTCTCTACTGAGGAACCAGTGCCCAAAGCATTTATCCAAATTGCCTTGCCTCAAAACAGCTTCTCAAACTCATCACTTAAAGTACCCTTAACAGTAGAGCAAATACATTCCCTTTGGGATACAGTGGCAGGGTAAGAAGTGTCACAGTTTGAACTTAAGACATTTTTGAAATTTTATTCTTATCAAAAAATTGAATTTTACATTCTGTTCTCTAAAATGCCAAATCTACATTTATATAAAAATAATAAGCAATGTTGCTTAGCTAAGGAGAATTTCCATTAAATAAATTAAATGGAAAAATGCATCTATCTCTGCTCCATCCCAAAATGAATTGATCTGATTCAGATGTCAAGTATGTTAGTCACACTTCCAGTTTGAAACTTACTTCTCTCTATGTCAGCATAGTCAGTCAGTGACCATCAGATGCATTAAATACAGAGACTAAAATTAATACATGAAAAAGATGAAACAAAGACCAGACTGGGGTAGAAGAAAACTTAAACTTCAATGTAAAATCTTCAGAGATAAGGAAAAACGTTACCTACTTGAATAGCAGTAACAAGAATAGGATATTATTTTAAAAAGAAAAGAGAGAAACTTTCAGAGAACAGGAATAAGCTCTCATGAATACATGCAAAATAAATTTTAAAAAGGAAGGTAAATTTGAGGAAGCCTTCATAGAAGTAGAACAAAAAATGATAACAAGCAGGGAGACAGAAGAAAAAAGAATTTTTAGAACAGAAGTTCAATTCAGAAAGTCTAATCTCTGACTAATAGGAGTTCCAGAAAGAACAACAAGCAAACAGAAGTTAAAAAAAAATCAGATAGTATTGGAAACTTTCCCAGAACTAAGGGCCATGAATTTCAGAACTGAAAAGGTCCACTGAGTGCTCAGGACAATAAATGAAAAGCAGACCATACCAAGGCAAACCACTATGAAATGTCTGAATATTGGGAATAATAAAAATATCTTAAGAAATCCCAGGGAGAAAAAATAGGTCATATACCAAAGGCCAATAATCACCAAGGCATTCGATTTTCTAAAAGCACCTTGAAATCTAGAAGATTCTGGAGTAATATTATTAATAGTCAAAAATCTAAAAATAGTTTCAATCTAAGATTTTATAGGTTACTGAACTATAATTTATGTAATTGTACAATAAACGTTTTCTGACACTCAAGGCCTCAAAAAATTTACTTCCTATGTACCTTATGTCGAAAGTTACTGGAGGATGTGTTCCATAAAACAAGAGAGTAAACAGAGATAAAAAGAATGCAAGAAAATGAGGAGTATAATCTCAGGAAGAGACATGAAAAGAATTCCTTGACTAAGAATAATGGGAATACCCAAGTCAGTGTATATAGGAGGCTTTGAAAGTCCTAAAGTTTGGGTTGTAGTAGGAAATTAATTAATCCAGAAACAATGTCTCCAAGAGAAAAAAAAAAAGGAGCCAATTCCTGAAGACATGTTCTTCTGAAGAAACATGCAAACTAATTAGTGTAAGAACATGACACCAAGAAGATTTTTTTAAGACAATTTGAACTCTAGGAAAAACAAAAAGAACATGTAATCATAGCTATGAGAAGTATTTACACTATCCTAAAAATACAATTACACTGGGTACTAATTTAACAAGTAATTATGGCTTAACTGCACTGAGAGGATGAGTCTTAGAATACGTGTGTGTAAGAGAGTTCAACTTCCATTTTTCACAAGAAAAGTCAATCACTATAATACGAAGTAGCAGTATTGTTCTATTATTTAGAAAGAGCAAAATGCCAAGAAATGAAAGCAGATGCCTCTGGGGAGCATGATGTAATGAACAGGCAGGGGACTGCTACTTTATTTAAGTCTTGTGTTACTATTTTTTTTTTAATTATGGTAATAAAAGTAATATGTGTATATTACTTCTGGCAAATATATTTAAAGAAAGAGCAAATCAAAATTCTAATGGAAACTCCCAGGTTTAATGTGTTAAGAATTAATACAAAGTTAAAACATAAAATGGGAGGTGGAGAGACATCAGATTCCAACAAAATACCTCCCTGACCTCTCTGGGCCAGATTAGGCCTCCGAGTAATAGAAAGGCTTTGAAGGGAGGGGAATGAAGAGTTCCCTCTTCCTTCCCTTGGTGGACGATTTGCAGAGATCATTGCAACTGGTCCTCACCACAACTTTTAGGAATAAAGGTAGTGATTTTCTAGGTGAGAGACTAAGTCCCTAAAAGATGAAGAATTTGACTGCAGATATTGTTTATGTGTCTTAGCATAAGCCCCAGGCAGTCTGTAGATTGATATTCCAATTTGTGATACATTTGAAGCCATTTTACAGATGGGAAAACTGAGGCTTGGCAGACCAAGTGTCTTCAGCAAGTCCTACAAATAGTAAATGGCAGAGCTAAAATATGATGCTAGCCTCCAGTACACCAGCCCACTCTGCACCACTGGCGCCCATGGAGATTGTGTTTTATTCCTGCTGGGAGCCCCAGGACCAAGCACCCTATGCCTGGCACACAGGACTTGCTCAGAGAAGCAGGGAAAGCCCTGAAGAGTTTTCACCTGGTTTATCAGCCCAAGAGAATTTTCAGCAGAACAAGCTGCCAAATCCCTCCTCCCTCTACTTGCCATTCACTTGAGCTGTGGAGCGTTATGCGGATAGAGCTTCTTCAGGTGGACCCTCCATCAGAACAAGAGGGAACCATCCAAATGGCCCAAAGAGTCAGCTCACAGACTGAGGGCCCAGGTTTTCATGCTGAAATGTCATACACTTTAAATTACAGGACAATAACCACTCATTCTCAAAAAATAGCCAATTTAAACCTCTCATGCAAAAAGAAAAAAAAAAAAAGAAACTGTGGAAGCAATTTTGGAACCCACAGAACTTTTGAAAATATCATTAACAAGCTGTGAAATCAGGGAGATAAAAATCAGATGACCCAAGGGGGAATAGCAATGCCCCCAGCTCAGCCCCTCACCCTGAGTCATGGAGAGCGGGGTTTCCACGCTGCAAGTCCAGGAGGCAGGGGGTCCAGAGCTAATGCACGTCTCCTGCTCCGCACCCCACCCAGGGCAGCAGCCTTTGGAAAGCATGGAATGAGAGAATTCACCAGCCGTGAAGCTGGACTTACTGGAGGTTGAGAGCCTGGTACGTGGAAACGAGCACCACAGAAACGCATGCTTCTTTAAGTCATTCATTACTAGGCATCTCTCACTTTAACATCAGAAGGTAATTGTTGCATAGTGGGGCCAGAATATCATATGTAAAAGCATGTGGGCAAGACCCAACTGCCTATCCTTGTCTTCAAGAATGTGGTCCAACCTCTTTGTTCCTGAGACCCCTGAAGACCTGTAGTATCTCCTAGGAGGGTACTCATCTCTCCTTACCTAAATGCACATTGATGTAAGCATCTTATGATAGGGCAGAAATGTAGGGTTTTTGACTTGATTTGTTGGACAGGTAAAGGTCTGTCCCTGCTCTGCAATTCAACAAGCCCAAAGTGTATTTATGCTTCAACTCAAAACAGTCTCCATCACATTCCTCATACTTAACTCCACCAAAGCATTTCAAATGCTCTGAGTCCAGATTACTTCTTTTTTTCAAGTTCAGCAACTATAACCCTGCTCCTCTATCTCTAGAATCCTTCTATACCAAACACAAGGCTTATGATAAAGATTGCCCCAACACTGACGGTGGGATCAAAATCAGCACAATTACTCTGAAAGATGATCTGGCGTTATGAATCAAAGTGAAAGTCACTCAATCATGTCCAAGGGCCAGTGTTCCCACAAGCCACAACTAAGACCCAGCATAGCCAAATAAATAAATAAATAATTTTAAAAAGAAAGTCAAGTTCGCCAATCCACTTTAAAGAGAAAGTGAAGGTCGCTCAGTCATGTCCTACTCTTTGTGACCCCATGGACAATACAGTCCATGGAATTCTCCAGGCTAGAATACTGGAGTGGGCAGCCTTTCCCTTTTCCAGGGGATCGTCCCAACCTAAGGATCAAACCCAGGTCTCCCACATTGCAGGCAGATTCTTTACCAGCTGAGCCACAAGGGAAACCCAAGACAACTAGAGTGGGTAGCCTATCCCTTCTCCAGCCATTCTTCCTGACCCAGAAATCGAACCAGGGTCTCCTGCATTGCAGGCAGATTCTTTACCAGCTGAGCTATCAGGGAATCCATGTGCTTTAATACATAGTACAAATGAGCACATCTTACATCATAGTCATTTTCAACAGCTTATCCTGTGGTTATCGTTAAGGCTATTCCTAAAGATGTTCTTGTCAGTGGTTTTTATAACAGGAAAATTTTGAAATCAGGCTAAAGGTCCACTAATACTACATTGTTTCAATTAATTATTGTACATCCATATACCATACAAAGATCTATTGTGGTACCAATAAGAATGGAGTAGTGAAGGTCTATTTACTGGCAGAGAAAATGCACAGGATGCAGTACAGAATATTAAAGTGGGCCACAACACAATACACAGTGCAATAAAATTTATAACATACATATAGGTAAAGAGACTGTTCATTCTCTCATCTACTCGTCAAATATGTAGGAAGCACTTCTGCATTCTTACTGTTCCTGACACCATTCCAGGCACTGAATAGATAGCCGTGAACAAAACTTGCAAAGTTCCCACTCTTATACAGTTTACAATGTAAAAAGGTACAGAGAAAGAAACAAATATTAAATATAATATCAGAGATGGATAATGGCTGTGAATAAAAATTAAAATTAGGGTAAATAATTAGAATGTGGAGGAGGGGACCATTTTAAATAGCCTGATTATGGCAGGATTCTCTGAGGAGATGACATTTGGACAGAAATCTACAGGAAGAGGAATAGACTGTAAGACTCTCCAGATGACACCAAGTTCAGATGCTGGTGGAAAAGAATGGTGGATGCGTTCAAGGCTCAGCAAGAAGGAGCCGTGGCTGGAAAGTAGTGGGAGGTAAGGCCGGGGGGCTAGCAAGGCCAGGGTCTTTTGGAAATCACTGGAGGGTTTGGGCTGGGGCAGGACTCTGGCTGCTGGGTATCACAGTCTACAGGGGGCACCAGAGTGGAGGCAGAAAGACCAGTTCAAAGGCCATTGCAGGAGACACTCATGGCTTGAATGAGTGTGGTAGTAATGGAGTTGGTGAGAAGTAGTTAAATTCTGGATCTATATTAAAGATAGAATTTCCAGGGTTGATGCAGAATTCACAGCGTGAGGTAGATAGAGAAGTGAAATTTTTGGTCTGAATAACTTTTTAAAAAAATGATAATGTCACTTATGGAGCTAGGAAGTACTGGGGAGGAACAGTTGGGAGGGGAAATCAGATGACTATATATCAAGGTATATAGTCATGATGCTAGCTAATACTTATATAAGTGCTTGCTTGCTCCTGGCCAGGCACTGTTATAACTGATTTATTTCTATATTTACTCACTTAATCATCACAAGAACTCTTTGAGATGGGTTACTATTATTGCACTTGGGAATATGGCTTACTTTTATGTTTATCTGAACATGCTCACTTTTTTGCAATGAAAGTTCGATTTCATTTACATAAGAAAAGAATGTGTGTGTGTGTGTGTGTGTGTGTGTGTGTGTGTGTAATGATCCCAGTGAGAAAATAATTATGTAATTATAAATTTTAGTCCTTGGCAAATCTCTGCTGATTGCTCAGTCTATAGTCTTTTCAAGGCTATAGCTCAACAGATTTTCAACTCCTTTTCCTATCGGGTCGTATGCAAGCCCCAGTCCCATGGCCATTCCCAGAGTAACCCATGGTTCCCTGCATCCTAGTTGTCATGTAACCCTTTTGTTCCTTAACTTTTGAAAACACCAGCATCAGTGACAGAGAAATAAACATTAAAGGGATAATCTCAAATCTGTTTTACTTTTCTCATATGAAATTTTGCAAATGGACCACTTTAAACCATTACACTTAATACATCCTCACATATTATGTTTGATACATCTCACCAGTAGGTCCCCACACCAAGCTCTGGTTTGAATGTTTATACAAATCACATAACTAGAGGGCATTGATTTCTTTTAAATTTCAGCATTTCATAAATGAGGGCTCTCGTTTACATTTGTCTTTTCTCTCCAGTCACTAGTATTTAACCACAGATTTGGCTGTTCTGTCCAAGAAGTCTTATCTATGTGAATGTGTTCACTAGACCGTAGAGAGCAGGACTGACCGCAGCTCCTTACAATGGATGGAGAGGGGGACATGTGGGGCAGGGGCCTCTGCTGGTTACCATGGTAACAGACTCCTGACTTGAGAATCCACCTGCCATGGAGAAACTGATTTGCATGGAAGTTTGACTGTTTTCCATTGCTATCTGATACTTTCAAGGTATATAAGTGAAAGAAGGACAGATCAGGTCCAATTTAAAAGGAAAAGTCAGATTGAGATCTCAGCTCTTTCTGTTCCTCCAAAATGCTTAATAAGCCCCCTGATGCTGGAGTTACACCAAAGGCAGTCAAATTCAATTATTGTCATCCCAAACAAATATCTCTTTTTATATTCTTTTGAGGATATAGAGAGGAATCTCATCATAACGTGAGTCTTATTAAATGGAATTGGATATGACTTGAATCAAACTGGGTCTCCTGAATAATCATGAACACTGGAACTAGAAAGGAATTAGAGGTTACATAGTCCAACCATGTCACTTAACAGATGAAGAGAAACATGGCCAGAGAATCTGCGTGATCTGCCCAGAACCACACAGAATAACAGTCCGCCCAGAGCTCGTTCAGCCCACCAGAGCCTGCCAGGGCCCCTCCTGGTGGTCTCTGTTGCAACCCCAGTAGGCCCAGGATAGGATTCAGGAGCCATCTCCAAAGTTTCACCATGTGCCTCCCATCTCCTGGGCCACCTAGGAAAGGGGAAGCTCATGCAAGCAGCAGGATGGGGAGCCATGGAAGCCTATGGCCCTGCCCCAAAGTCCAACCTAGAGACTGTGAAAGGACATTTTGGCAGACTAAAGAAAGGAACAAAGGAGGGGAGAAGTCAAAGGATGCTCGTGGATTTATAGAAATTTAAGGAGACATTAAGGAAACAGAGGTGAGAAGTATTTAAGAATCAAGGTCAAACCTTTTAAAAGCCACCTTCCATAACATCTATCATCTAAAAGCCCCTACCCTCCTTGTGAATGCTTGCTCAAGTTCTGAACAAGATAAAATTCGGATCACAATTGTTTTCTTGACTTACACCTTTCTTCTCTTGCCCCTCAGCTATATTTCCTTTAGCGTATCAACGTGTAACAAATTCTCAGCCTATATCACAGTCAAGAGACAAAAAGCTTACGATAGGAATAATTTTAAAAATTAAAGGTTGTCATCCTATCAACTATGCAGTAATCAAAATGTTCTTAGCTTTGAGAGAACATTACATGTGAAAATGCAATCTGCATCCAATGCCAACTGTATAAACAGCATACTCCTGACTTTAACTGCTTGTCACAAGCTAGTAACCAAGTACTGACTTTTATATACGCTGGAAGGTACTATAAACAGGCTGAGTTTACCTAACAAAAATCTCTACACTCTGTTTTGATGACAAGAGTGACAATTCCCAGCTAGCTACTCTGTGAAAAGATATCCTCACAGTGGTGACAAGTCAAAGTACCATGTCAGTTATGTAGCTAGGTTTGGAGCATCAGCCAAGAGCAGCTGGTCTGTCCTGGGACTGCACTGTCGACCCATCAGTTCCTACTAGCTCTCATTCCTGGTTAGCTGTCTCTTGATTTACTGATTCAGTGTAACCTACAAATAATGTAAGTCACACGCAAATAAATTCACAAGGAAAAACTGCCCCTCTGTTTTAGTTAAGAGTGATTGGTGACCTTCCCAGAAACTGGCCTGGCTCCTCCTGATGCTGCTGCTAGCTTTGCCACCTTAGATGGGCTCTTCCCGTCTGAGCCTCCACTCTCTCCTCTGTAGAATCAAGCAGGAAGTGAAGAGCATCCTGATGGTCATCTCAGGCGCTAACATTCTGTCATTTGGCTTTGGAAGAAGGTATCCATTTATACAGAGGAGTCAGAATGAGAAAGAGGTTTCTTATAACTGAAAACAACCAGGCTTGAGAATTTAAGAGGCTTGTTACAGGCCAGGGCAATTAGATGCCAGTCTGGGCCAGAGGAAAGAGGGTGTTCATCTGTACGTTTGAATGAAGGTCTGCAATCCTTTGCAGAACCATTAGCATCTCAATGTGCGTTTCTGAGCTGTCTTTCCCTTGGTGAGTACCAGAAACTTCACTATACTTAACCAAGGGCCAGTGTTCCCACATGCCGCAATTAACAGTCCTGCATGTGGCAATGAAGATCAAAGGCCCCACAAGCCACAGCTAAGACCCAGGACAGCCAAATAAATAAACAAACAAAATTTTAAAAAGAAAGCCAAGTTTGCCAACCCATTTTAAATTGAAATTGAAAGTCGCTCAGTCGTGTCCTACTCTTTGCAACTATACAGTCCATGGAATTCTCCAGGCCAGAATACTGGATTGGGTAGCCTTTCCCTTTTCCAGGGGATCTTCCCAATCCAGGGATCAAACTCAGGTCTCCCGCATTGCAGGCAAATTCTTTACCAGCTGAGCCACAAGGAAAGCCCAATCCATTTTAAACCTCATTCAATTTTCCAATAGAATATTATTCAGCCTTAAAAAAAGGATATCCTACCATTTGTGACAACATGGACGGGCCTTAAGGGCATTGGTGGTGCTGGTAGTTTAGTTGCCAGGTGTTGTCTGACTCGTGACCCCATGGACTGTAGCCCACCAGGCTCCTCTGTCCATGGGATTTCCCAGGCAAGAATACTGGAGTGAGTTGCCATTTCCTTCTCCACTTAAGGGCATTACACTGAGTGATATAAGAGAAAGACAAAAAACTGTATGTTCTTACTTATATGTGGAATCTAAAAAAGGCTGAATTCATAGAAACAGAGAGTAGAATAGTGGTTGCCAGCGACTGGAGAGAGGTTGATCAAGGGGTACCGGCTTCCAGTTAGAAGATGAATAAGTTCTCAGGATGTAATGCACAGCACTTGGACTGTAGTTAATGATACTATAGTATGGATCTGAAAGGTTTCCCTAGGGGCTCAGTGGTGAAGAACCTGCCTATCAGGGCAGGAGATGTAAGTGAAGTGTGTTCGTTCCCTGGGTGGGGAAGATCCCCTGGAGGAGGGCATGGCAACCCATTCCAGTATTCCTGCCTGGAGAATCCCATGGACAGAGGAGCCTGGCGGGCTATAGCCCATAGGGTCGCAAAGCGTCAGACACGACTGAAGTGACTGAGCATGCACACATAGATCTGAAAGTGTTAAGACAATAAATCTTAAATATTCTCACCACACCCATACACATACACCCCCAAGATCCCTAACTACTATGTGAGGTGATGGATGTGTTAACTAACTTTATTGTGGCAATCATACCATAATATATACATATATATGTCAGATCACCACATTGCACACCTTAACATACACAATATTCTATGTCAATTACATGTCAATAAATCTTGAGAGGGTGAACCTACTTCACTTTCGAAAATTAACTCACACTCAGATTTCAGGAACATACCTGTAACATAGATCAAACTACCCCCTCCATTGAGAGCATTCTCCTTGTGAGATCACTCCATCTCCCCGATGCTGGGGGGAGAGCCTTTTTTTGTAGAATATCCTAACCAATGAATTAAATTCAGACCTGGCTCACGCCTGACTATGGAGCACACGAGCGCAGATCTCTCGGCCTTGGGGCTGTTCCTTCTAAGACCTGTTTCCTCGCTCCAGGTCCTCTGGCCCTGCTACAGTCTTACAAGCATTCAAGCCAGAGCTTGGTCAACCACTATTATGGAGCTGACAGATTCTCGGTTTTTCCAAGTTCTCTCCGTTTCCCTATTTTTTTTTTCTTAGTGAATAAATAGGTCTTGTTAGGTTTATTATAGGAACAAAAGTTCTTCTGGAAAGCTCATTCTTTTGAATGGTCGAAATGAAAAATAATATCCCCTCCCCGCCCTTCAGAGTCCACACTGGTTGAAGCAGATGAAAACGCTAGCATTTCTAAGCCCAAGGCTTTGTGTGGGATGGAGAACACAAATGCCTTTTCTAGCCATTGTGACAGGAACGGAATGCACAGGTTTCTCAAGAGAAGACTCCAAGGCCCGCACTGATCTAATTTATCTATCTTCCTGCCAGGAATAAAACCTCAAGACTGTGGCAGTTAGTCAGTGATTATTTGATATTTTATGTATTCAGTACATATTTGCAAATAGCTTTAAAATGGGGTTTTAACTACCTAAAAAGAGAAAAAGTACTCTAGTCCTCTTTTAAGTTCTGGACATCTCTGTTGAAAAGCCTGCCTTCTGTGGAGGAGAAGGTGAAGCATTATAGGGGCACACATTGAAAGGTGATGGGAACGTAGCCCAAGGACAGCTTCTCACCGATCACTGAGAGACACGTGGCGCTCTGTTCAGCATCGGCTTTCGATGTCAGCAGCAATCACTTGGAAGACCCTCAAAAAGACCACTGGACCTCTGGTTTTTGCTCTTCCTCTCTTGGGTGGGAGAGGAGCAGTGGACAGTGAACCGAAAGCTGGACCGTGAAGGCAGTGGGCACACCGCACAGATGTGCTGGCTCTGAGAGAGGCAGGGGGGTGTGAAGTGGGCCGGGCCCTGGCCAGAGAGAGGGGGCCTTTAGAGTAGGGAACTGAGCATCACGCTGCTGGGAAAGCAGCTTTTCAAAGTCTTTCTGTGGGCCTTCTTACTTTCTCAATTGTAAATCCATTTAGAGGACACACTATTAGAAGGACTATTTTTTAAAAAATGGTAAGAAAACAGAATGTTTAAAAGATTTTTAAATAGTTCCTCAGTTCTAAAGATGAATTTTATTTATCTTGAAATCCCACTGTGGCATGAGCTTCCTAGGGCTATTGTAATGAATCACCACGAACTGGGTGGCTTCACACAGTAGATATTTGTCTCTCCCAGTTCTCGAGGCTAGAAGTCTGAAGTTAAAAAGTCAGCAGGGCTGCTTCTGGTGACTCTGAGGGCGATGGCCCTGAGCCTCCCTCCCAGCTTCTCATGGCAGCCCGCAATTCCTGGCATCACTTGGGTTGTGAAGGCATCATGCCAGCCTCTGCCTCCTTCCTCTGGTGCCCTCTGCCCCCACGTCTTCTTCTCTTCTGACTCTTACGAGGACACCATTGGGGCCCCCTCCGATCTGGGGTGATCTCACCCTGAGACCCTTACCTTGATTATATTGGCAAAGACCCTCATTCCCAAAGTCATGTTCACAGGCTCCAGGTGCACATGTGTTCAGGAGACCACTCTTCACCCATGAACAAGTGACAGACTCACTCTCCTGGAAATCCCCAAGGTTCATAATCATGGTTTCATCTCTAATTTTTCGTCTATTTTTCTTCTCTCTGCTTCCCTCTCTGCTTCCCTCCTCCGGTAGCACACACACAACACAAACATGTAACTCAATTATCCCTACCCTATGATAGTGCTGGAAAGGCTGCCGCAAGATATAGACACCCATAAAACTCAAAGACTCTCTACTGGGGGTTTCTTGGTGGCCTAGTGGTTAGGACGCTGAAGGGCCCAGGTACAATACCTGGCTGGGGACTAGAGATTCCCACGAGCCACGTGGCTCAGCCAAACCATCATTGTTGAATTTAACTCTTTTTAATCTAATTTAAATATACACAAAGATGGGCACAATAAAGGACAGAAACAGTATGGACCTAACATAAGCAGCAGATATTAAGAAGAAGTGGCAAGAATACACAGAAGAGCTATATAACAAAGATCTTCATGACCCAGATAACCATGATGGTGTGACCACTCACCTAGAGCCAGACATCCTGGAATGTGAAGTCAAGTGGGCCTTAGGAAGCATCACTATGAACAAAGCTAGTGGAGGTGACGGAACTCCAGTTGAGCTATTTAAAATCCTAAAAGATGATACTACTAAAGTGTTGCACTCAATATACCAGCAAAGTTGGAAAACTCAGCAGTGGTCACAGGACTGGAAAAGGTCAATTTTCATTCCAATCCCCAAAATTGGCAGTGCCAAAGACCATTCAAACTACTGCACAACTGCACTCATTTCACATGCTAGCAAATAATGCTCAAAATTTTCCAAGCTAGGCTTCAATAGTACGTGAACCAAGAACTTCCAAATGTTCAAGCTGGATTTAGAAAAGGCAGAAGAACCAGAGATCAGATTGCCAACATCATCTGAATCATAGAAAAAGCAAGAGAATTCCAGAAGAATATCTACATCAGTTTCACTGAGTACACTAAAACTTTTGACTGTGTGGATCACACAAACTGTGGAAAATTCTTAAAGGGATGGAGATACCAGACCACCTGACCTGCCTCCGGAAAAACCTGTATGCAGGTCAAGAAGCAACAGTTAGAACCAGACCTGGAAAAACAAACTGGTACAAAATTGGGAAACAAGTACATCAGGCTGTATATTGTCACCCTGCTTATTTAACTTTCATGCAGAGTACATCATGTGAAATGCCCAGCTGGATGAAGGACAAACTGGAATCAAGATTGCTTGGAGAAATATCAATAACCTCAGATACGCAGGTGACACCACCATTAAGGCAGAAAGCAAAGAGGAACTAAAGAGCCTCCTGATGAAGGTCAAAGAGAGAATGAAAAGCTAGCTTAAAACTCAACATTCAAAAAACTAAGATCATGGCATTTGGTCCCATCACTTCATGGCAAATATATGGGGAAACAATGGAAACCGTGACAGACTTTATTTTGGGGGCGGGGGGGGTGTTCCAAAATCACTGCAGATGGTGACTGCAATCACGAAATTAAAAGACGCTTGCTACTTGGAAGAAAAGCTATGACAAAACTAGATAACATACGAAAACGCCGAGACATTACTTTGCTGACAAAGGTCCATCTAGTCAAAGCTATGGTTTTTCCATTGGTCATGTATGGATGTGAGAGTTGGACTATAAAGAAAGCTGAGCACCAAAGAACTTGTGTTTTCAAACTGTGGTGCTGGATAAGACTCTTGAGAGTCCCTTGGACTGCAAGGAGATTAAACCAGTCAATCCTAAAGGAAATCAACCCTGAATATTCATTGTAAGGACTGATGCTGAAGCTGAAGCTCCAATAGTTTGGCCACCTGATGTGAAGAGCTGACTTATTGGAAAAGACCCTGATGCTGGGACATATTGAAGGCAAGAGGAAAGGGGGACAACTGAGGATGGGTTGGTTAGATAATATCACTGACTTAATGGATTTGAGTTATAGCAAACTCCAGGAAATGGTGAAGGACAGGGAAGCCTGGCATGCTGCAGTCCTTAGGGTCACACAGAGTTGGACATGACATAGTGACCGAACAACAACAATTGTGTGCCAGGCATTGTCAGAGGTTCTAAAGACAGAACAATAAACCAAAACTACCTGTGCCAGAGGATTACCTAACAGTATATCAGCAACTATATGGTATTAACAAGTATTAACATGCCACACCCAAACTTTATTCACCAGGTGACTCTGTGGGACTACCTGCTCCTGAGGAGCATCATTTGACTCCAGTATACAACCTCATCTCTCTGTTTCAATCGTCTCCTAACCAGAGTAAACTGGGACATCCTTTGGCACAGTTGCAGTATTTACATATGGAACTCACTGGTTTTCTTCTTCTTTGACCCCCACCATTACGTAGTACATGACTCTGCCACACTGCTCCATTTTCTTGCATACCAAATCAACATGTCACTATATGACACCATTTAAGAAACCAAAACCTTGCTCTATACAAGCTCCTTTCAAGTGAAAATTTCACTGTGGACAAGTGATTCTTTCCTTTGGAACTGATTGAAATAAGTTAATGTTCACAGTCTGGGTTTTTCATGGCTTCAGAATTTCCAACATTTCAAAGTCTTAACTCCAAAAGTTCACTAGTTTGGAAAAATACTTGCTCTATCCTAGTATTTCATGAATGCAACCGCTGGGGTTTTTTTTCTTTCCAGTATTTGGATTAAGAAATGGAATACATAAAACATATCTGTCAAATTTCAATGTAATACTTTAAATTTAACACTTTAGCTTACCTGCCAAAACATGCACAATCCAGAACCAACACAAATCCATTTTACTAGCAACAGAGAAAGAGAAAAAGAGAGAAAGGGGAGTGTGAGAAAGAGAGACCATTTATGATCAGTCATATCCCTTTGCTACCCCAGCCACCTGGTCCTCTGAATTCCCAGGCCATTCATTTAGAGCAAATACCCTAGAGCTAATCAATCTTTATTACTATGAAGAAATATTTTTTTACAATTATTTTAAAATCATTTGGAACAATTTTGTTCTTTGGACACATTGGTGTTTAAACTCCTGGATAAACAACCCTCTACTGAACAGTAGTGGGTGAGGAACGGTTATTGTGATTTTGACATTAGAAGCAGCCAGCCTAAGCACAGCCAACATAATTAGCGGCATAGTTACAAGTTCAGTGCTATCATTTTGGTAATTACATGGTGTCAACACTTACCACAAATACAAGTAGAGCACAGCACCCAGATCAATGGTAGGATTCAGTTTTGATCATCCAGATGATCAGAAAGGAAAGGCAGTGTTTTCAAATTCTTAGAAAGGACTTCCTGGCTCTGAGAATATGTCTATAGACCCTGCCTGAGAGAGAGAGATCACTCAGGTCTCACGTCTCACCAGGGCTCAGACTTGCTTTGCCCACCCCAAGGTTCCCCTCCTCAGGGTCTTCCACCACTTGGTCTCTTGGTCTTGGCCATACCTCCTTTCTCTGCCTTTGTCCCTGTCCACTCCAACCCTCCTCCTGCATAGCAGGCTGACTGATAACCCTCAGTTCAAGCAACGTTTTTAAATGCTTGCTGTGTGCCAGATGCTATGCAAAGTTCTAGGAATACCGAAGCAAAAGGTACGATTTCTGTATGCAAAGCACACTCACACTTGGAAGCCTTCAAACAATCATGATCTCTTTCCCTCCTTTGAAGACTCCTTCAAATTATTTACTGCTGCCTCTTTTCTTTAGAGAGCTCCTCAGAGATGAAGACTTTGGGTCCTAGATTCAGTCTTTAAATGAATATTTCCTCATATTTCCAAATATTGATACTATTTCCCAGGAGACAAAAATTTTCTCCTGTGTTCTTAGAGTGACCTCTTTGATAACCCAATTCAATCTGGAAATTAAGCCAAGACTGTATCAAAGGGCAAAAGTGTTTGCTCCCAGAACTGATAGCATTTGAGGCAAACCCAGAGGGGACTGGACTTTTAGAAGCCAGGCAGTGTAGAGAGTGAGGCCAGGCCTTCTGCACTCCCCCAGCCCCACACTGTTAGACCAAGAACACCATGCAGAGCCCTGGCCTTCCAGAATCTTGATTGGTGGTTTACATGCTCCCTTTTACATTTAGTCAACTTTCTCTTGGGGGCCCAACCTGAGTCACATCCTCCCTTAACTCTGCTTGGCTCTTGTGCTGTTTATATTTTATAAGCTAATAGGAAATACAGGCCAAGTTTTAAATAATGTCTGCCCAGGGCAATTCAAAGGCTTTGTAACACTCGTAATGTCCAGAAGAAGATAATGTCAAGAGCACTGGAATTACCTAATAAAGTGACACATAAAATAACCCATGAACCCCAAGCAAGGGGGTGTGCAATGACAGAAGGCAAATGAGATTTGGAAGCACTCACAGTAGTTCATTACATTCTAGAAACCATTCTCCAAGATTCTTGTCTTGGAATCAAAGCAGGCACACACACACACAACATAGTAATAGCAGCAAACACTCTTCTAAGACTCTTTAGCTTCCTTAATCCTCATAATAGCCCCATGAGATGGATAGTATTATTACTCACATATTGATAGACTCAGAGATGTATCACCAAGATCTCCCTGCAAGAAAGAGGTGAGACAGGCTGGAGCCTGAGCCCCTTTGTTGCAGTGCTTGCACCTAGACAAATATCTCCTTGAGCAACAAAATATAAAGAAGCTAAAAAATGTATGCACAACTGGGGAAAACCGTGTACAACAAAGGGGCTTCCCAGGTGGTGCTGGTGGTAAAGAACCTGCCTGACAATGCAGGAGATGGAAAAGACGCAGATTCAGTCCCTAGGTGAGAAAGATCCCCCTGGAGGAGGGCATGCCAACCCACTCCAGTATTCTTGTCTGGAGAATCCTGTGGACAGAGGAGCCTGGCAGGCTACAGTCCATGGGGTCACAAAGAGTCAGATATGAATGTAGCGACTTAGCACACATGCACGCACGCACAGAGAGAACCGACCATTAAAAGAAATGTTTTCATTCTTTAGTGTTCAGTTTGCTCTTCTGGATAACAAGGGTAGTTGAGACAGTAATCTCTTGCCACGGGTGCCCACCTGCAACGGATCAGTGAGAGAAGGGACGCTACTTCTGACGTGACAGCCTTGAGGGGAAAGAAACAGGGGAAGCGGAGCCCTGCGGAGCAGGATGGGGCGGAGGGCGTCAGGGGAGCATCTCCCATAGAGGCACTCAGGGTGACCCTGGGGGCGCCACTGCCGCTCCCCTCGCACCGTCTGGGGGAGGTCCTGAGACCCACCCGAGGTCCATTTTCCCCTCCTCTCAGCGGAATAGACACCACCCAGTGCTGGTCCAACAGGAGTCAGTCACCTCTGGTCTGTCATCTTCACGTTCAGCCTAAACGGAGACACCCAGACAGTGAGGACCCGGCCCTGGGGCTAGGGCAAGTCCCGGGGTGCGTGCTGCAGGACCGGGGTGGGCGGGGAGGAGCTGGGCTCTGTGCCCCTCCCTCCGTCACCAGCCAGGGCGCCTAGGAGACACTCATGAACAAGTCTACTTCTTCTGGGGCTCTGGTAAGTACCCCAGGGAATCAATCCTACGATGTGAACAGGCCAAGGAGGATTTTTTAGTCCATGTTCCAATAAATCCTCAGTTAAGTCAGAGAAAACAGGCTAGTTGGGAACCCAACAACTAGCCTGACCTAAAATCCAAGGACCCATTGGGAATTCCCATCTCCCAAGATGTCTCAGCAAAGCTGGAATCATCCCTCTTTTCCACTCTCTCCCGGCTCAGACATCTGCCCCAACACTGAGACAAGCCCAGGTGTGATGTAATCTTTCACGCCTCTGGCAGTTTTTTGAGCATGTATTTGGAGTTCAGTGAACGAGTGAAACTTATAAATAAATGATCATTAAGTCTTCTTTCTCATACCACTTCTGGGCTAGCTGTGGGTAGTTAACACATAGACAGTATTCTAGAAAGATCGTTTTTGCAGTGGCCCTTTTTGCAGTGGATTAAAGTGAGAGTTTGTCTTCATAAAGAAAGTGACTCCCTGAATTCCTATGGATCCTCTAAGGTTCCCAGTAAAGGTAGGAAATGCAGTTCAACATGACTCTCAGTGGTGATCCACTGGAATCATGAAAACTAAATAGTCACAGACAGAGACGCTGAGAAATGCCTCTTTTGTGGTATGGTGTTGCCTTAAATAAGTGTTTCTTTAATGCACCAGGTCAGACCACATGTTTGGCTGACATGGTCTCATTTCTTCTGTGGTCCTACAAATGTAACCCTTAGGTGTCGACCCAGCCATGGGTTCTGCCCAGCTCCCTGCCTGGAATTCCCTTCCCTCCACTTACTAGGTTAACCCTTCAAGGTCCAACTCACATATCCCCTGCTCCATGAAGCTTTTCTTAATTCTCTTGACCTTGAGTAAACTTTCCTCTGAAGCCCCACCAATCTTACATACCTAATTTACACCTTTTTTAAAAAAATTCTTATTGTAGATAGTTGCTTTACAGCATCGTGCCAGTTTCTGCCATATGTCAACATGAATCAGTCACAGGTATACATACATCCCCTCTCTCTGAACCTCCCTCCCATCTCCCACCTCATCCCACCCCTCTAGGTGTCAGAGAACAGGAAGGAGAGGGTGGGACAAATTGAGAGGGTAGCATGGAAACATACACCTTATCTTTTTCATCTCTTCTCTATCTGCTGAAGGGAAAGGGTACCCACTCCAGTCTTCTGGCCCAGAGAATTCCATGGACTCTATAGTCCATGGAGGCACCAAGAGTCCGAGGCCACTGAGCAGCCTGCACTTCATCTGCGTGTCCTGACTCCCAGCTAAAATGTAGACCTCACCTGCTCAGATTTCAGTGTCTTCTATAACTACTCTTTTTAAAATTCATATCTGTAAAAAGGTAATAAATGCAAAAATACAAAGAATAATAGTCGTATCACTCAGATTCAACAACGGTCCCCACTCCTGCTTCCAGACTCACCCCTCCCATCCCCTTCCCCAGGGCCAGAAAGCTTCACTCTTATGAGGCTGATGTGTCCCTTATGAACATGCATATATTGCAAAAGTGCTATACAGTAGTATACATATGAATTTCAAATGTGAACATGATATTCTGTTGTTCTGACTCTTGATGTTTCCATACAACATTATGGTTTTTCTGCTATTAATTAATTGCTTCCTTAGTACACTATTGTACCTCCCAATGTTCTTGACAGCAATGATGATGGTGAAAGATACACTGAGCAAGAGGGTAGCTAGCAATTCAATATGTTTTCCAAGACCCTCAACTTACAAGCTATGCAATTTAAGATGAATTACTTCCCTGTTCTATGTCTCAGTTTTCTAGTCTTTAGAAGGTAGTTCAGTATCCACTAGCTACTTCATAGAGTGAGAATTAAATTAGTTGATGTATTTCAAGTTCTGAGAACTGTGCCTAATACATAGGAAGCACTCAGAATATTATTGTATCTAACAGCAATCATAACAAATATTATTCTCATGACACACCAAAGATACTAGCTGGAGAGTTTGAATGACATAGATCTTGAACCTGAGGAAAGTAGGGAAGAGAAGAGATCACTAGAAAGTTTTTCCCATTATAAATAGTAATTAATTCTATCATTAATATTTGCCCACAAAGCCCAACTCTTAAAAGCCTAGACATTTGGCTTTTTTCACCCAGTTAGTTTCACACATGGGGCCAATCAGTTGTCAATCATTTTAGACTCTTAACCTAACACCACAGAACCAAATATTTTCAAAGAAATCTGCAAAGCATTTGTTGGCTGCCTTTTTCCTGCAGCTTGTGCTTTACAGAATCCTTGGTTGGTAAGAAAAAAATTCCCTCTAAAGCCACTGTGACAAAGTTATTTTAGAGCTTCAGTAGTTTTTCTTTCTTTAAGCCAGGTTTGAAAAAAAAGAAAAAACTGTTACCCTTACACTCTCTCTATTTATTTATTTTGGCCTGGGTGGACTAGACCACAGCTAAAACTTTATGGACCTAATAAAATTCCCAACATTCTCAGACACGGGTCGTGACGTTTGGTGCTGAGCAGGAAACAAAGGTGCAATTGTGAGGAGAACGGATTCGCTTGGAGGTGACTGCACTGAGGTCAGGCTGTAGGGGAAGCTGCGGCCACAGCATGTCACGGCAGTGCGTGTCTCTGGCGTGGCCCTGGCTCTCTGTGCGCCCTCCCCTCTGCCTTCCGCCCTGCACCAGCGCCACAGTGCCTGGTGCTGTCCGTTGACTCCCCCTGCGTCCCTGCCAAGTGCTTGTCCTGCCTGCAGTGACCTCAGTCTAGCACGTCCCATGCTGCCTTCACTTCTTCACATGCGTCTGTCCTGTGTTTTCTTCCCTCACAGCTTCACTTTCTTGCTGGTGACCGGTGGTTAACCTGATGAACTGTCACCTCAACTCTGTAGGGAAGGCTTTTCAGCAGAAGCTTTCTGGGGCCAGTATCTCAGTCAAAAGCAGTGGCTCTGTTGTTGAGGAAGCAGGTAGAGTTTGTGGCCCTTCTGAAATTACACTACACCAGTGGCTGCCTAATTTACTCACTACGAGTGGTCATGTATGGATGTGAGAGTTGGATGGTGATGAAAGCTGAGCGCCAAAGAATTGATGCTTTTGAACTGTGGTGTTGGAGAAGACTCTTGAGAGTCCCTTGACCTGCAAGGAGATCCAACAGGTCCATCCTAAAGGAGATCAGTCCTGAGTGTTCATTGGAAGGACTGATGTTGAAGCTGAAACTCCAATACTTTGGCCACTTGATGTGAAGAGTTGACTCATTGGAAAAGACCCTGATGCTGGGAAGGATTGGGGGCAGGAAGAGAAGGGGACGACAGAGGATGAGATGGCTGGGTGGCATCACCGACTCGATGGACATGGGTTTGGGTGGACTCAGGGAGTTGGTGATGGACAGGGAGGCCTGGCGTGCTGTGGTTCATGGGGTTGCAAAGAGTCCTACACAAGTGAGCGACTGAACTGAACCAAACTGATGGACTACTCACTACTATGGACTATCTCCAGGAAATCCATATGTTGAAGCACTGCCCCCCAGTGTGGTGGTATTTGGAGGTGAGGCTTTTGGGAGGTAGTTAAGGTTAGATGGGGCTTCCCTAGTGGCTCAAATGGTAAAGAATCGGCCTGCAATGTAGGAGACAAGAGTTCGACCCCTGAGTCGAGAAGATCCCCTGGAGAAGGGAATGGCAATCCACTCCAGTATTTCTGCCTGGAAAATTCCATGGACAGAGGAGCCTGGTGGGCTACAGTACATAGGGTCACAAAGAGTCAGACACTGTCACTTTCACTAGGGTTAGACGAGGTCATGAGGGTGGGGCCATCATGACGGTATCTGTGCCCTTAGAAGAAGAGGCAGAGACATGAGATCTCCTTAGACTCAGAGAGTGGGAGAGAGAGCAAGAGAGAATAAACCCTAGGAAGGCCATGTGAGAACATAACCAGGAAAAGGGTGCACACCAGAACCCAAACATGCTGGCACCCTGATCTCAGACTTCCAAGCTTCAAATCTGAGAGAAATAAATGCTTATTGCTTAAGCCACCCAGTCTATCACATCTTGCTACATCAGCCAGGACTCAGACACCCAGGCACAGCACTAGCCCCAAAGCTTGCAAGAGTGTTCAGTACTATATTTCCCTGCAGCTGTGACAATTAACTAGATAGCATCATTTCACCTTGCACTTTCTGTGCTTTATAATTTTTCAATAAATTGATCTTCACAAAATTTCTACCTTGCTAGGTAAACAATCCTATCCACAAATTGGTTTTCTCTTCCCTATACAAAACCAAAGTTCTCTTACCAAAAGGATTGACTGAAATTGATCACTTAGAAAACTACATTTCATCAGCTAAAAACACAAAGCTTCCTTTAGGTATTAATGTGAAAAAGAAATAAGAAGTGGCTCTTAGTCCTTTGCATGAGAATAATGATTTTGGTTCTTTAAGTAAGAATTACTGTTTCTGAAAGAAAGATGGTCAGAGCATATGGTCTTTTTCTTCTTTGAAGATGTGAAAACTCAGTGAGAATAGATTACAAGATTACTTATGCCTAGAGCAAATCAACACTGCTTGTCAATCTTCATAAAAGATTAAAGTTGGAGGTTTACTTATTTGCTCCCAAAAGATTTCATCTATGCACTTTCTATCATGCATGATGCTTTTAGCATTAACATCTTGCCATACTTCCTGTCCCTATATTTTCTCCCTTGCTCCTTACTTCTGCACAAGTTTTCTATTTAGATTATGTTTCCAACAGACGTTATCTCTTTTAGAATGTTTCTCTTCATTAAAAAGGACGTGTAATACATTTCATTATTTTGAAATAAAACAGTCTAAATAAGATGTTCAGAAATCCTAAATTATTGCTTTTCCCTCTGTGTGTGTTGGGGGGGGTGGTGTGAGTGCATGCATGTGAAAGTATGCACACAGTTTTTGGAAATAGGTGAGCTATAGGGAGAAAGCTTGTGTTTCATGAACACTGAGGGAAAATAAAACTCTCTTCCACTTATTCCTAAAAAGGTAATATAGAAGAGCACTAAAACACAATAAAAACTTCCACTGCAGATGCATACTTTCAGTGTACAAAACTGTATGTTTTAAGCAGGTTGTTTATATTTTCTGAAGCTTTCCCTTGCTGTTCAGTGTAAAGATTAACTCACAACACTAATGAACAACTCTCTGGGGAGTTTAAGTGTGTAAAAATCTGCATTTAGCTGTACTAACACTAAGTTTGACTTCAATTCTTCTTATAGACTGATTGCTCTTGAACAAAACTGTGGCTGCATGAATTTTTTTTTCTTTCACTCAAATTACCAGTGCCCTCTAGCCCATCTTTTCTCTCTTCTCCAAAAAGGGAAATCTATTGATTATTAACATTCTTTTTAGATATAAAAAGAATGGAGTAATTTGAATTTTTAAACATCCCTAAACATGTAATGATCTCAGTTTCTATTAGCAGAATTCTAGCCATTAGTAAGCAAGGGTGAGGTCAGCTGGGAGAGGCAGGAAAACACACTTTCCCTTGGCTCCTGAGATCACCTGGGCTGCTTGTTTATTTCCCAGCAAGGCTGACCTTGTTAACTGTAATACAAACAGTGGTAAGAACTAAACAATAACAGAATCTCCATGGCACTTGAAGGCTATAGAGTCTCTGAGTTTTATGAAACTGGCATGTGGAGTTATTCCTGGCTTCTTACCTCTCTTGAGCAGGGAAGCCATTTTTCATGCATTATGGGGTATTATATCATGATTTTTTCACTTTTGTCTAGATGATACCTAAGATCAACAATGTGAAATTCTGGGGTTTTACTCATCTTAGGACCTTCAGACTTCAGTATAGTGACAAGTTAGCACTCAACAAATATTGAATGCATGGATGCATGAATGAATGTCCGTATTTGAGAGTAAACTGAGATATCCATTTCAGTAGACAGTTGGAGGAGGATTAATGAACTAGTACAAAGACCTGAAAGAACATTTCCAAGACTGATAAAATTAGACTTGATCACCCATTATCCAATTAGAACTTTTTGGGATGGTGAGTCAGCCTCAATCAAAGAGCATTCCTTGGAAATGGCATTAAGAGATTGCATTTCCTAAGCAAAATGTTGGTATAGCTTCTGAGCAAGAAGTGTCTAATCTATTAGAAGAGTAGGTCAGAGAAACTGGTAATCAGGAAATACTGTGCTAAGGTTTTCTGTTCTGCACAGGAAGATTCTAGTTAATCACCAACTCAGCTCATCCAGCACTTCAACTGGAATTTCAGCACCTAAGATTTCTTTTTAGGGATTTACAACTCATATATAAACTCTTTAGACTACATCCTTTGGTCTAAGGTCAACCTTCCTTTAAAGAAATGAGCCTTTCTTCCCCATCCCAAATTCTTTCTACCTGGATTGACTAACAACAAACAAGGACTTTCATTCCACAGTGATGTAAGTCTTAAAATAGATCTACCAACCCCCCTCCCCCTTAAGAAGAGGGCTGCTTGCCCCTGAGTTAGCCAAGGATTTACACTGCTAAGAGACCTTGACATCTGAACACTTCCTTCCCTGAAGTTTTAGCAACACACCCAGGGGACTGGACGAGAACCACCAAGAAGCAAGAACCACCATGAGGCAAGAGCTTCATCCTCTGCGTCTACATCAAATCCCCAGCCCCAGCACTGCCCACCTCCACACCTCTCCCTACTTCCAGCCACCAACAAGAAGCTGGAAGAACTAAATTTGTCAGAGATACTCTCCATAAGATCTCAAGGGACCTCCGTTCCTCTCCTGTTGGCTCCACTGTTGGTCACGTTCCTTTTCAGCAGTCAGTACTCCAAGGAAGGGGAATCAGAGCCACTCTTCATAGCTGAGCACCATCTCAACAGATCTATGACCCCCTTGAAAAGTTTTAACGTCAATGAAATGTCATTATTCTATGGGATTCCCTGCCCCTTACATGCTTTCATTTGCCCACAAATAAAACAACCAACAAAAGATCAATGATTATTCTCAAAACAGAGAGGAAAATGTATTTTTCAAAGGAGTTTGATGGTTGGCTTGATTTGAGAAAAACTGTTCCTGATTAGTTTATCTTGAAATTCTTAAATTTAAATTGAGCATTAATGGATTGGAGGTAGAGAATAGATCTATTTGTTTATATTCTATAACTAAGCCACTCAATTAAATTAAAAATTAATATTTTTGCCCAAATATGGTTCAAACATTTTTAACAACGTTTTCCCCTTCAGATAAATGCTCTTGTATATTCAAGTGCATCTTGCTAATCTTGTGTGGGTAAAGGTATGTTAATATTGTCACAGTTATTTAAGCATTGCCTTCAAATATTTTAAAGCATTGATTTCCTGCCTTTAACCAAATACACATTAACAGAGCCATAATAATAAACATGATTTATAAAAAAAATTTTAACAAGAAAAGCTATAAGGATCACTTTAAAAACATAAAATAGAGAAATTCCAATTGCATATTTTCTAATTATGCAATTACATATATATAAAATTCTGAGATAACAAAATCATTGACTTCCACTGAAATGTTATCATCTTTCAAAATTATTTTCACCTTTCTATTCTGGGTAGCAAGACAGGAACCTCCTCATTTACTTCCCTTTGTTTTTTCTGTGAGCTCTGTAAAAATGCACTGTCTCCAGATTTCTCCCTCTCTCACTCCTCATTGTAGTTTTCCACAAATAAACAGAGTACTATCTGAAGTCTTCCCTTATGGAAAAGTACATAATTCACAAACAGATGCTGTACCATAAGTGTCTCCGCAAGATGAAAATCAGAATTTTTCCCCTGATTTCTGTGATGATGGAAAAAGTCTTCATCTATACCCTCACAGAACACACTGAACTATGGCTTATATATTATATTTTATAAAACTGCTTAACATGATATTAGTTGCATGTTTTTTGTTTTTGTCAACTACAATAAATATTCTCTCTGGGAAATCAGGACATTCAGTAGGTACATTGGGAAGACCTACCTGCTCCACATACGGCTATGTATCTTTTTCCTTGTTGCTACATGTATATGTCTATTCATTTCACTGGTGCACATTCTATTTCCCATTTGCAATGAAAATCATTTCTTGAGTATTTCTTGAATTTCTAACCTAGTTCAGACACAGAGAAGAAGGGGGAAAATAAAGAAAAAGAAATAGAGTCTCAGGGATGTGTTAGAGAATGTCAAGTGATAGAATATGATTATAATTAGAGTCACAGAAAGAGGAGACAGAAAAAATAGGCAGGAACTATTTGAAGAAGTGATAAACAAACATTTTCCAAATTTGATGAAATATATAAATTTACAGATTCAGCCTACTCTATGAACATCAACAAGGATAGCATAACTTTAGAGTCAGATTCAGAAGCCAAGTATAATGAGTAAATTTGGAAAGCAGAAAAAATATATACATATTATACAGGAGAACAACAATTCAATTGTTGACTGACTTCTCATTAGAAACTATGAAGGTCAGAAGAGAGTAGAACAACATTTTTAAAGCGATGACAGAAAAAAAAAAACCAATCTAGAATTCTATAGCCAGCAAAAATATCCTTCAGTAACAAATAAAAAATGATGATATTTTCAAATTAATAAAAAACTAAGAGACTTATCACTAGAAAACTCATACTACAAGGAATGCTAGGGAAAGTTATTCAAGATAAGTTGGAAAATACCAAACAAATCAAATGCTTTAAATGACAAAAAGAGCAGTGAAAACAATGAGAAAATATTTACATCAAAATATTAGAACATGCATTCATTTTGGGCTGTGATAAACAAACCTTCCCTTATCAACTTTCCCTTATCAAAAATACACAACTGAAACAACTACAAAACACAAAAACCTTAAAAGGGACCACCAAAGATAAGGTAGACTTCTGGTGCCACATTTTTCCTCAAGGTACTTGCTCAATCTGAAATGATGGCTTAAAAAAAAAAAAAAGAAGAACTTGAGTCAAACTTTCAGAACTCTCACAAGCCTAGAGGGACAAAATTGGAGTTCAAGGTTGTACTAGGTTGAATAGTGTCCCTTAAAAATTTATGTCCACCTGGAACCTCAGAATGTAAACTTATTTGGAAACAGGATCTTCACGCATATAATTAGTTAAGGTAAGGTCCTACTGGAGTAGGGTGGTCCCTGAATCCAAGATTACTGGTGTCCTTATAAGAAAAGGACTTGGAGACAGAGAGATACATGGGAGCAGGCCACATGACAACAGAGGCAGAGGTTGGAATGATGCAGCTGCAAGTCAGAGAATGCTGAGGACTACTGAAGCCTCCAGAAGCTAGGAAGAGACACAGGAGGATTCTTCCCTGGAGACCTCAGAGGGCACAAGACCCTGCTGACACCTGAACTTTCAATTTCTGGCCTCCAGAACTGTGAGAGAATAAATGTGATGTGTTTTAATCCACCTTTGTGGTAATTTTTAATGATAACCCTAAAATTCAAGACCCATTTATGATTTTTAAAAAAGCCTCTCCAGAAAGTGGGCATAGACTGAACATAGCTCAACATAACAAAGGTGATAAATGACAAATTCAGAGCAAACATCATTCTCAAAGGTGGAAATTGAAAGCATTTCCTCTAATATCAGGAACAAGACAAGGATGTCCACTCCCACCACTATTATTCAACATTGTTTTGGAAATCCTAGCCATGACGATCAGAGAAAATAAAGAAATAAAAGGAATCCAAATTGGAAAAGAAGTAAAACTGTTACTGTTTGCAGATGACATGACAGTATACATAGAAAATCCTAAAGATACTACGAGAAAACTACTAGATTCCATCAATGAATTTGGTAAATCTACAGGGTACAAAATTAATACACAGTAATCCCTCACATTCCTATAAACTAACAACAAAAAAATCAGAAAGAGAAATCAAGGAAACAATCCTGTTTATCAACACAACAAAAAGAATAAAATACTTAGGAACAAACCTACCTAAGAAGGCAAAATACTTGTACTCAGAAAACCATAAGAAACTAATAGATTCCCCTGGTGGTCCAGTGGTAAAGCGTCCACCTTCCAATGCAGAGAGATAGGTTTAATTGCTGTTGGGGGAACTGAGATCCCACATGCTGTGTCAGAACTAAGCCTGTGCACTGAGAAAGCAGGCACGCTGTAATGAAGAGTCCACATGTCCCAATGGAAGAAAGAAGCCAAATGTCTTCTCTGAAAGAAATCAAAGATGACACAAACTGATGGACAGACATACCACGTTCTTGAATTTGGAAGAATCAATATTGTGCAAATGACTAAATCTGCAGATTCAATGCAATCCTTACTAAGTTACCAATGACATTTTTCACAGAATTAAAACAAAATAATTCACAATTTGTATGGAAACCAAAACACAAAGCAATATTGAGAAATAAAAATGGAGCTGAAGGAATCAGGCTCCCTGGCTTCAGACTATACAACAAAGCTACAGTAAACAAGACAGCATAGTACTGGCACATAAACAGAAATACAGATCAATGGAATAGGAAAGAAAGCCCAGAGATAAACACATGCAATGATGGTCACCTACTCCATGACAAAGGAGGCAAGAATATGCAATGGAGAGAAGACAGTCTCCTCAATAAGGGGTGCAGGGGAAATTGGACAGGTATAGGTAAAAGAATGAAATTAGAACACTCCCTAACACCATGCACAAAGATAAACTCAAAATGGATTAAAGAGCTAAATGTAAGGCCAGACACTGTAAAACTCTTAGAGGAAAACATTAGGCAGAACACTCTTTGACATTAATCACAGAAAGATCTTTTTTGACCCACTTCCTAGAGTTAGGATAATAAAAATAAGCAAATTGGACCTAATGAAATTTAAAAGCTTTTACACAACAAAGAAAATAAAAAGATAACTTTCAAAATGAAAGAAAATATTTGCAAATGAACCAACTGACAGGGGATTATTCTCCAAAATAAACTCATGTAACTTAAAATCCAAAAAACAAACAACCCAATCAAAAAATGGACAGAAGACATAAATAGACACTTCTCCAAAGAAAACATACACATGGCTGACAAACACATGAAAAGATGCTCAACATCACTGAATATTAGAAAAATGCAAGTCAAAACTAGAATGATATATCACCTAACACCAGTCAGAATGGCCATCATCAAAAATTCTACAAACAATAAATGCTGGAGAGGATATGAAGAAAAGGGAACTCTCCTACCTTGTGGGTGGAAATGTAAATTGGTACAGCCCCTTGGAGAACAGCATGGATGTTCCTTTAAAAACTGAAAATAGAACAATATGACCTAGCAATTGAATTCTTGGACATATACCCAGAGAAACCCATAATTCAAAAAATAAATGCACTCCAGTGTTCACTGCAACACTATTTATACTAGGCAGGACATAGAAGTAACCTAAATGTCTATTAGCAGGAAAATGAATAAATGGTACATATATACAATGGAAAATTACTCAGCCATAAAAAGGAATGGAACTGTGACGTTCAGAGATGTGGATGAACCTAGAGACTGTCATACATAGAAAAGGAAGTCAGAAAGAGAAAAACAAGTATCATATATTAACGTACTTATGTGGAATCTAGAAATAGAGACACAGATGTAGAGAGCAAATGTATGGATGCCAAGGGCAGAAGAGGAGATGATTGAGAGCTTGGGATTGACATACATACACTACTGATACCATGTATTAAATAAATAACTAGTGAGAACTGATTTATAGCACAGGAAACTCTACTCAGTGCTCTGCAGTGTTCTAAAGGGGTTGTTGTTGTTTTATCACTAAGTCGTGTCTGACTCTTCTGTGACCCCATGGACTGTAGCCCTCCAGGCTCCTCTGCCCATGGGATTTCCCAGGCAAAAATACTGAAGTGGGGTGCCATTTCCCTCTCCAGGGGATCTTCCTGACCTAGGGATCAAACCCACATCTACTGCATTGGCAGGTGGATTCTTTACCACTGAGCCAACAGAAAGGCCTCTAAATGGGATGGAAATCTAAGGAATAGGGGATACATGTAATCATATAACTGATTCACTTTTTTTCACAGCAGAAACTAACACAGCACTGTGAAGCAAATACACTTGCATAAAAAAGAAAAGAAAGCAATGCACAGCTCAGAGGAGCCAATGGGGGCAGAGCAAGGATAGAGGGGGAAAGCATACACATGATCACTTCCTGTCTGTCATAGTAAAAAGGCAAGCCTTTCCATCTACAGTTGGTAACATCTATGCTGATGCAATTATTTTATAAAGGTAAGCAACAGAACAATGACAGATAAAATACAACACAAAGTTTGGAGGAAAGTGTAAGCTAACTCCTCTTCTTTCATAGTGAGGAATTAATAGGTGCTATCTAAAGTTAACAAATCAATTAATAGAGGTATAAACATATTTTTAGACCATCAGGAATAAAACAAAAGCGTTCAAATACAAATGATTTGAAGTAATTGAGCCTGAGGAACTATTGAGCATGTGGGAGTGAAGGTAAACAGTCACATTCACTTTTCATATATCTATGTTTTTAAATGATCAGCCAAGTTTAATTTTTTGTATGGTGTGAGAGTGTGTTCTAATTTTGATTTAAATGAAGCTGTCCAGCTTTCCCAGCACCACCTGTGGAAGAGAGTATCTTTACTCCATTGTATATTCTTGCCTCCTTTGTTAAAGATTAACTGACCATAGACGTGTGGGTTTATTTCTGTGCTCTCTATTCTATTCCATTGATCCATATGTCCATTTTGGGGCCAATACCACACTGTTTTGATTGCTGTCACTTTGTGGTATTGTCTGAAGTCTGGGTTCCAGATTTGTTCTTTATCCTCAGGATTGCTTTGGCAATTCTGGTTCGAGATATATTTTAGGATTATTTAGTTCTGTGGAAATGTTATGGATAATTTTATGAGGTTGCACTAAATCTTTAGATTGCTTTGGGTAGTGTGGTCATTTTAACCATACTAATTTTTCCAATCCAAGAGTATGAGTTATCGTTCCGTTTCTTTGAATCATCTTCAATTTGCTGTATCAGTGCTTTATGGTTCTCAGCATAGAGCAGGTCCCCTACAGAATGAATCCCCATTCTGAAAGCAAGTTCATAAGTCCAACTTGTTCATAAGTCCAATTTTTTGTAGGTCTAACAAAGTTAGCCTAGGTACGCGACTTATACAATCGGCTATATAGTACTGTACAATAGGTTTACAATACTTTTCACACAATAATACACAGAAAACAAATAAAAACTAAATAAAACATTTTTAGTCATATGATATATGTACTTGAAAATTACAGTCATACATCACAACAGCTGGCACACAGGGCTAGCACTGAATGAACAAGCAAGAAGAGCCACTGACTGGAGGAGAGGAAGCGGGTGGGAAGTGGTAGAGCTGAAGAATCAGCAGCAGCAGGAGGCAGAGGGCAAGCTGCGGTTTCATGCCTGCCTAATGTAGATGGTACCGGTTCTGGTCCTTTGCTGGATTCAATTCTATCTATCCTCTTGAAAAAGTGACCCAACAACGTCTGGATAGTAGCTCTTCTTTTCTCTTCACAGATGTCGTGGTAGCACTGGGCTGCATTCTGAGCAGTTGTTTCAACATTTGTGTACCATTCTACATTCAGGTCCTATGTCTCAAAAACTAACAAGTGCTTCCTCAAATAAAGAAAATTCCCTGCCATTTCCTACAGCGTGAACCTCTTTGGTTCTCCAGTTACTTCTTCCTTTTGTCTCTTTGTCCTTTCTCTGGTACTCCATTTCCTGGCACTTCTTAGCAGCTACCAGCTACATCACCATTGCTTCTAGACATCCTGGACTTGAAATAAAGATACCATACCAGTGTATTCTATACAGTAGTATACAGTAAAGTACACAAAAGCACAAGGATTTGTAGAGAATACAGGCAGGTGACAATGTATGCCAAACATGTAAACGAACTTATATGACTGGATACATGAACGCATGCTCATATCTTTGAAAGTTTGCAGCATGAAGGTCGTATTTATGAGACTTACTGTATAAGTCACTTCCTTGGTTTAGTGTATTCTTAAGTAACTTTTTGATGCAATTTTTAAAGATTTTTTTTTTTTGCTTTCCTTTTCTATCTCATTTTTAGTATAAAGAAATGCACAGGTTTCTGTATGTTTATCTTGTATCCTGCTACTTTGCTGAATTTCTTTATCAGTTCTAGTAGTTTTTGTGTGGGGTCTTTAGATTTTTCTGTATATAATACAGTTTTACTGCCTCCCTGCCAATTTGGATATCTTTATTTTTTTTCTGTATGATTGCTATGACTAGGCTTTACCATACTACATTGAGTAGAAGTGGTAAAAGTGGGCATCCTTGTCTTGTCCCAGATTTTAGCAAGAAGGCTTTCAACATTTCACCTTTGAGTAATATGTTAGCTGTCAATTTGTCATAAGTAGCTTTTAACATGTTGACATACGTTCCCTCTACACCCACTTGGTAAGTTTTTTTATTCCACTCTTGAGCATATACCTGGACAAAACTCTAATTTGAAAATATACAAGCACCCAAATATTCATTTACTGTAGCCAAGACATGGAAGCTACCTAAATGTCTATCAACAGAAGAATAGATAAAGAAGATGCATTGTATGTGTATATACACATATAAATACACACACATACATACAATGGAATATTGCTCAACCATAAAAAGGATGATGTAATGCCATTTGCATCATAAGATATAGGAGATCCATCAATAGATAAACCTTGAGATTATTACACTAAATGAAATAAGTCAGAAAAATAAAGACAGTTGCTTTATAATATTACTTATACATGGACTCTAAAACATTATGCAAATGAGCTTATTTATAAAACAGAAACAGACTCTCAGACTTCAGAAACAAACTTACAGTTACTAAAGAGGAAGCGGGAGGGGAGGGGTAAATTAAGAGTTTGGGATTAGCAGATACAAACTATTATATATAAAATAAGCAAGGTCATACTGTATGGCATAGGGAACTATATTCAATATCTTGTAACAAACCGTAGTGGAAAAGAATATGAAAAAGAATTCAGTATATATAACTGAAAGGCTTTCTTATATACCTGAAACTAATACAACATCGTGAATCAAGTATACTTCAAAAAAAAAAAAGTTCAGTCAATCAAGTGAATAACCTTAATAATAAACTAATAACTACTTGAGAATGGATTAGGTCCCAGGAAACTATAAGAAGGGGGCCCATTAGAGGCCAGGAAGAGTTGGAAGCATCAGCAATGGAGACCCAGAGTGACCCACGACACACAAGCAAAGGGAAAGAGCCAGGAGAGAGTGGCACATAGCAGCCAAGGGATGAGGCTATTCCAAAGGGAGGGGGTGCCCTCAATTGCAGTATTGAAGCAGGCTAAAAACAGGGCTAAGGATGAAACTGAACAATGACTTTGGGTTTTAGCAACATGGGGATCATTGGTCATTTGGCAAAAGCAATCTCAGTAGGCTGACATATTAGGACTTTAGGAAGTAGAAATAAAGTTAGTAAATAGAGCAGGAGAAAGGATTGTTTTGGCAACAGAATAAAAAAAATCAGTGGATATTAGGAGCCAAGAAAGAGGGGATTCAATAGATGACTCCTGGCCACATGACCCATAAAATGAGAGGTACCTTTAACAAAATCAGAAAAGCAGAAGTGGGTGTAGAAAAATAAATAATTTTTCTTTAAGTGAGTGTGGAGGATGGAAGAAAGTCAGCTTGTATTCTACCCATTTAACCATTTTGTCCACCTTCTGTCTATACATCTATTCCGCAGAGCTGTTAAGCTCATGGAACACATGGGTACAAGTTCGTGGGCAGGCTAAGAGAGAGGAGGCCACAGGAAGTGGGTATGGTTTCTGTTGCATGTGACTTGACAGAGTATTTGTTCAGAGGCGCTGGATTCCCAGTCTTTGTGCTGGCAGGATCACTCATGCTCACAGGCTGTGGTTTTGCCTCTAGTTCTGAGACTCAAGAAATTTTCAGGAGGAAGATTTAGAAATCTGCTTTGAATTACAGCACAGCTAGGCAATATTTTTCTTAACCAGTGGGGTTTTTCTCTTTACTGTGCTTTGGAAGATGTTGGAAGAGCAGGACATTGGAATGTTGGAAGGGCAGGAGGTCTCTCAAGTTCCCATCTCCAAGTTTAATAATGTGAATATATGCTGTTTAAGTCATTTTCAATAACTTGTCTCCATTTCGGTGTTATTTTTACTTTCCATAAAGCCATTTTCCAATTTTTAAACTCCTCATAACAGCATGATCCTCAGAACAATGAATTTGGACTTTGTTATTGTTAGTGAACATTCATCATCTCCAGGTTCCAACAAATTAGAACCACAGATTGATTAAAAAGTGTATTCCATGGAACACAGAAACCCTGGGAAAACTACTGTGACCTCTTTCTTTGGTGATTACAGAAGAAATTTGCTCAGGAGTCCTGGGTAAGTTCTAGACCTTCTGTAAAATGAATGGGAACATCAAAAAAATGAATGAATGAATGTAGGAAAAGTCATAAGACATGCAGATGCGGCCAATGACTTAAGAGAGGCTAGGGGCCCAATGAGAGATGCATGTGACCCAGGTCTCACAGTTGAGTTTGAGGGCCTGACGTGAGCGCCATGAGAGCAGAGCCCTCTTCTGCGTTTGTTACTCTGTGTCTCCAAACCCTAAAACAGTGCCTCGAAAGAGCTAGGGCTCAATAAACTAAAAAACAAACAGGAAATGTTACCGTCACTCAAACATTCTGGAGGGAAACGTTAAGGAACAACAACAAATCTACCTCAGCTCACAAAATACTGTTTTCAGGATAAGCCCTAAGCAAAAATCAGAACCTTCAAAACTTGCTTTTAAAAACTGTAAGAGGAAGTTCTAAGAACAGAAAGCAACAGTTTATGTCTCTAGCACTTTTCCTGCTCTGGGTTTTATATCCAATTTATCTAGTTTATATCCTATATCCAGTCCACACCACCCTTCACTAAGAAAGCCCCTTTGACTATTATATCCCAGACTCTTCCAATCAGAAGTGTTATAAGACCCCAGAACAAATCACCCAGGGCATTTGAGATCTGTTGTTGGTGATCTCTATGAAAAGTCGTTCTGGGAGATGCTGAATTTCAGCTTCCTTGCAATTCTGTTTTCACAGTTCACTTTAGAACAAAACTACAAGGTGACCTCACTCCTCCAAAAAGGAAAGGATAAAGTTAAAACCCTCTACAGTGAGGATGTGTATTACTCTCGACTTGAACTCTGACAGTTGTTCAAATCAGGGAAATCTGAAAGTGTATGTATCTCTCCACTGGATTCAAAGTCAAATACACATTCACCATATGGCTATGAAGATATTCTGCCATAGTATGCTTAAAATCTAGCACTGTTTTCATTGTCCTAGAAAACCAGGAGCTGTTTGCCCTCGAGTGATAAAGACTTTGGGACATGGGGAGAGCTGGTTATGACCTGCAAGTCAAACACACACAAGGTTCCATTTCCACCCTTCCCCAGCTCATCTCTAACATTTCCCAGGAAGTCCTCTGGTTAGTTCAACTGACAACAGCTTATCGCTCTTGCAATTAGATTTTATCATCTCATTGTTTCTTCCTGTGTAATATAATGCATGGGATCCTGCAGAGACAAACAGAACCAGATGGGCCATCAAACCCTACACTTAGCAACTTCAAGAAGTACAGATCAGCCTGTATTTCAGCAGTCTAACCTCACAAATCCAACTAGAGGCTCTAACTCGGCATTTTTTCACATGGCTTTTTATTGCTGACTTGGGCAGTTTTATCCACTGTTTAAGTATTTATACATTTTTAAAGATTTGTTGAAATTTCTTTGTATTAAGGTTTATTTGCATTTCATCTTCTAAATCTAAGATATTTTACTTTTGAACTTGCTGAGTTTTTTGTGTATTTTTGCTTGTACAAAAATACTTGCTTGTATTTTAATAGATACAAAATGAAAATAACACTTAAGTATTTACTATTTCCAGGCATTTAATAAATATTATTGTATTTATACCTTTCAAAAGTCTACATGAATGTTGTCCTAATTCCAAAAACACAACAAAAAGGAGTCTACATAATGGATGTTTTTATTTATATCATATGGATGAAGAGAATGAAAGTAATAGAAGTTAAATAACTTGCTCAAAACATTACACAACTTATAAGTGGTGATACAGGAATAGGAATGGAGATCTATCTGACCCCACAGCTGCGGTCTTTCCACTCCACCACCACCTCATCACAGATTTGTGTGTGTAGAGGATCACGGAAACATAATGAGTCTGCAAAGTGATCCATGTACTAATATCATTAAAAAGGATCCCATATAATATTTATAACAAGACTAATCAGGGTCCTTCCTTATATTTCCCCCCAAATGTGGACAAATATAATTGTCTCAGTGCCTTAAGGATTAATAATATCTTTTAAAATTAAACTATCTATGTAGGAATACCATTGTATAAATTCATTGGAATTGGGGTCAAATGACCTGAGTAAAGATGCAGCTTCTACATTTAATATCCGTGTGAATTTGAGCAAGTTACTCACTATTAAGAGTTTTCTTACTTGTGAAATGTGTGTGGCAGAAGGTAGAGCTCTCCAGGTACACTTCCCAACTTCCCTGTAGTGAGACTGGGGTCATGTGACTAAGCCAATAAAACGTGAGAACTTGAGACTTGGGTCAGGCAGGACCAAAGCAGGTATAAGCCAGTGTACCCCCTCCATCTGCTTCTTTCTCAGGAGAAGCAACTCTAGAGGCCATATGTTATACACGTCCTATTTGGTGCTGCTGCAAGATTGAGAGGGGTACTCAGTTGCCAGAAGAGTTTTCTTGAGTGAGAAAAAAATCCTGGCTGGGTTAAATCACTGAGATTTCAGGGTTTACCTGCTATGGCAACTAACATTAATTATCCTAAGACAGGGAGATAACAACTTCTACCATGCTACATTAGATTATTATAATAACCAAATAAGAATATTGAGATTAGTATTTATTAACCCTATCTTACATAGATGGAAGGCCTATTATTGTTATTACTCATACATTTAAAGAAATTTGACTTTTCTTTAAGATTTTTGTAAGATGATGATTATATAAAAGTTGGTGTAGTTCCAACAATTATCTGTAAAAAAAAAAAAAAAAGAAGCATCTGATCTGCTTATAATATGGTTTCAAGGAAAATAGATGTTTTATCTTGTATACACTATGTTCTTGTTCAACAATCTTCCACAGATAGTACAAATAAAAGCTTTAACTCAATTTAATTGAATAATACCAGTGTCCAACTACCCTTTTCTTAATTAATAAAAATTCACTGTAGTTTACTTCCTTGGAGATTTCTCTGTTTCCTGCTCACATGGTAGAAAAGACAAGAGTTGGCAAACATGTTGGCTTTCGTGAAACTAGCACCACAGGGCAAATGATGCCCATCCACGTTAACATGGTAGCCTGTCTTGCTTTCAACTCCACTAATAACTGGCCTCATTCAAATAGGCCCAGCTCATTTACTAGGTGCCAGGAAAACAGACATCCTAGATGGGGCAAATAAACATTGTCAGTCATGGCCGCTACTCTCCGTACCTAGACGCCCATAAACTTGCATTCAGAATCAAGAATGGGAACCAAAGGAAGGGAACAAAGCATGACAATGACCTAAATTCATGCACACAAAAAAGGATGCTCTTCACTGCTATGAAGCTTTTTGGCTGGTTGTGTGTGTGTGTAGAGAGAAGACAAAAACACAGTGAAGATGAAATGCACAAAAATGTGTTATCAGTAGCACCCATCGAAATATGAATGGTAAAAAATGTGTGGGATCTAACACAATGAAATACTATTCAGCCATACAAAAGCAGGAAATCCTGCCATCTGTGACAGCATGAATGGACCTTAAGGGTATTGTGCTGAGCAAAATAAATCAGATAGAAAAATACAAATATTGTATTCTCTTACTTACAAGTGGAATCTGGAAAAAAAAAAAACACTGAACTCAAACATACAAAGAACAGATTGTTGTTTGTCAGAAGTGGGTGTGTGGAAGTGGTGGGCAGGCGGGTGCGTGACATGGGTGAAGGTAGTAAAAGGTCCAATCTTCCAGCTATAAAACAACTAAGTCCAGAGGATGTAATAGAAGGTGCAAGTTATATCAAAATATTCTCTTAAAGGCTGCCTCATTTCATTCTGAACAGACAGGAAGGATTCCAGTCTTAGGTAATAAACCCGCTTATGGGGACATGAAATTCACTTCTTCCCATATTTCAGTTTTCAGTTCATATAAATGGGCAAGTGAGAGAGGGAACACACTTATGAGACTATGATGTTACTGACACAGGGAAGGCCGTTTATACCTACACACACATACAAACCTTACACACCACACAAATACACACACACACAGACATACGTCCACATACACAGAACAACAAACTATATCTTTGTTTTCACTGATTAAGCAGTAATATTATCGTGCCATGTTATGTCACAATGAAAGCAGCAGAACTTTCAAGAACTGAGGAGCAAGGGTGGGGATGGAGAAGAACAAGAGGAATGAGAAGAGAAGGAAAGAAGGCAGGGACAGGGGTGGGCAGGCAGAGGAATCACCCTGAGCATAGGCTAGACTTTTGCCAGAGGGTAAACGTCAATGAGTGGGTAGAGGTAAGAGGTTATCTGGGAAACCATGTTTTCCCTCAAAAAGACTATTTTTGAATTGGGAATGAAAACATTCTGTGCTTCCTGGCACATTTTACAGTTACAATAAAGGCTTTTAGAAGTCTGCCAGCAATCTGGCTGAAGAAGGTCCAAAGCATCAAGGTTCTGTTTGACTTTTTTTCCTGAATTATTGTGTGCACATAATGTTTTTTTAGAAAAATAAAGAAAACCACTAAAATTAACAGGCTTCTTTAATGCTGGCAAAAGAAACATGTCACTGTCACAATAAAGAAAATTCTATTGAGAAATACTCTACAAAGTAAGAGCTAAGGCAGTTAACAATTGATTTTCAAAGTGGCTTGCTTTTGTTCTAAATCACAAGCAGGCCCTCACAACCCCACCCCTTCCCTGCTTTCAAATGTGCAGTCCTGGCCTGAGAAGCTGTCCTGCAGGGTCATGCTCAGCATGACTGGGTGCAGAGGTTAAAAGGTCTGGTTCTCCAGGCAACCGGACAGCGGCCAAGAGAGATGACAGGCCCAGCCCGGAGTTCCTCATTCAGACAGCACCAGGAAGGGCTTATGTCTGAACTGATAACCTCCGCCGCTGGCCCAGTGCTGATCACTGACAACCACAAACAGTTAGTGGTACCCCTAGCAGCACCTAAATAATCCCTCTGGGCAAGCTATAACAGCAAATTCAGACATGAGAAAAGATACAGCAGCTTAACCTGGATTTTAAAAATCACTGCCATCTTAGCACTGGGTAAGTGTTCAATTAGCTAACAGAGTGGGAGGCTTTCTTAACGGAGCCCTTGTTGGCTACCTAATCCTTGAAGAATCTGTCTAGTTTTTCTTATACCTCCCACAGATCCTCATGCTGTAGCCAAACCTTGAATCTGAAAGGAAGACCATAATCAGTGCTCGGAGACCTTCTCCTTATTAGTAGGTCTGATTCCTTGGTATGCACACAAAACCACTAATGCTGGCCTCCTGCTCAAGTCCTGTCCTACCCTTTGTATGGCCAAGTCTAGATGGTGGAGAGTGACATGTGATATTATTGGTTGACTGGTCTCTAACTATTAATATCTGCTGTCTTATTTTAGCCATTAAGCAATGATGGCAAGTAGGTTTCCTCTTGTGGGATAATTCTAACCATTTAGCTTTTTAAGCCTAAACTTCTGTGTTAAGAAAGATTCTGAGGACATATCTGCATTCAAGGAAAACCATGGAAAATAGAGGAAAACATATCACTTCACTTAAAACCTAAGTTTGCAATTTTATGAAGAAACATCAAGTCAAAAGGGAGAAGCAGTAAACCAGTTGGAGGTAAAAATTAAGGAAAAACCAGCATTATGTGGCTGGTAGACTATAACTGGGTGCAATATTTTCTGGAAGGCAATTTGAGGATACACATGAAAAGTCTTAACCATGTTCACATTCTCTGGTCCAATACTTTTACTTCTAGGAACTTATTCTAAAAAATCATGATGGATACTCTCAAAGATCTGTCTACAAGTATATTCATAGGAGCATGACTTATGACAGCTGAAAATTAGAATCTACATAAATGCTAAAAAAGTGAGTATTGTCTAAATTATAGAAATGACAGACAATAAATACTATATGCTATTTTATTCAATGATTCCTATTTAAAGATAGCGGTAAAATGTTCATAGTATGAAAACTTGTCCTATGAAAAAGTATCCGAAATATTATACGTAGTATGGTCCAAATTTATTTTAAAATACAAAATAGAAAGACACATATATATGTTCTAAATGTTAACTCTGAATATCCCAAAACCTCTACAATAATTATATGCCACATTTTTCATATTTGTTTTTAAAGACAATAATATACAATCTGAAGAAGCCCTGCCTGTGGCCATCCAACTTCACTGCCCCCTAAAATGTAACTTGAGTAAAATGTAACTTGGATCAGAAAGTGAACAATGTTATGCACAATAAATGGAAAAGAGATGCATGGTTCAACATGAGAAGAGCACTGAGGTCTCCCAGAGGCATACCTGGGTCCAGCGGGCTGTGTCGGCACACGTGAGTTGTTAAGTGGACCACAGCCATCTTTATCCTGCAGCAGACTTAGTCTTTTATTCCTAGTGCTTCACTTTCTGAAAGAACCACCATAACACACTCAGGATTCTGTGTTTTTTTCAAGACCACCACGTGGCTTAATAAAAAATAAAATTCGCCCTCATTGCAAAGGACTCTACACACATTGCTCAGAAGTGGTCACATGACCTGCCAAATGTAGAAGACTGTGTCCTGCTTTTTTTTAATCAAGTGAAAGGACATCTTACAGTGTAACAGACATGCAGCATCTCCCTGTATGAGCCTGTTACCAGTCCAAACTTGGGTTGGCTTGCCCACACACAGTAAAACCAGGTTGTGGTGAAGGAAAGCACAGCATTTACTGCAGGATGCCAAGCAAGCAGAATGGGAAGCTCATGCTCAAAAGACCCAAATTGATGGTTTTCAGGGAAGGGTTTTTAAAGTCACTGTGAGGGAGGGTGCTACAGGGTGTGTGATCAGCTCATGCACAATTCTTGAACTGGCTGGCATCAACATAAAGTTTCAAGCATCATCAGCCTTCTGGTTTTGACTAGTCTAGGGTCGTGTTCTCGCCCTCAGCAGTTCTCATCTGGTGGGGGTCTGCTTCCTATAAAAACAACTTGGAATGTGTGTCAGGCCTTTATCTGTATCCTTCAGGGAACTGGGAGTTTGGTGATTCTGCTACATCACAGATTTATAGTCTAAATCCTTACCAGTTCCCCAGGCCAAGAGCTATTCTTTGTTTCTACACCTTCATATTTCCCAATCATTAACTCTTGAGTCAGCCTTTTACTTCAAAATACAAAGGAACTTGTGTACAATTTCAAACCCAGGATGCGGAAGTCAGAGTCCCATTTTGAGCACCACTGAGCACCTCTGCTCTCCGTAGTTCAGTCCTAGCTTTCCTGTTCCAAAAGTAGGATGAATAATCCTCAGAATTCTACTTGTTTTGACCCAGAAGAATGAATATTGTTGAGACTGTGTCTGAAAAAATGCTATTCACAAGTCTATAAAGAGTGGGCACCTTTTTGTGAATCAGAAAATTCTCTTTTCCTCCTGTTGCATTTTGTATAATAATCTCAGTAAGGGAAACTCTTGCTCTAGTTTACTATTATCTCATTTTCCAGCAAAATCTAACCCCTAACTGGTTAAGTTGAATATATTTGTACACTCCAATTCAAAGTTGTTTGGACTTCTACTTAGGAAGGAAATGCAAGCTAGCTTTATTTCCTCTTTCCCATAAGGGAAAAAAACAGCCACCTTGGTAATCTGAGTTCAGATTCCCATTAGACTCTCTCCAAATTAATGACATTTTCAAGAATTTTATCCTGTGGTTAAAGCAAGCAGTCATTAAAAAATAAAATATCCTGATATTCAAAAGAATAAAGGTTAATCAAAGAAGAAGGAGGCTTTGTTTTTCACAATCCCAATTAGTAGGAGAAAACTGGAATTTCTAGACTTGATAAAATACAAGGAAAATATCTGGAATGCAGAACTTGAAGATCAAGTGAATAAAGTTAGCTTTGCTGGCCAGCAATTTATTCTCAGCAAAATAAAAATGTATTGAGTGACCAGTCCATATAGACATTTCAGAGCTGATCTTTCATCTGAAAGGAATTTTCTAGAGACAAGGAGGGAATTGTAGACCTGAGACTTGATATCACACATCTTTCCAGGAGAGAACCCTCAAAGACCTTATGTGACCCTAAACCCACTGCTAAGTGTCTCTAAGATGAGGTGCTCATGGCCTTGTTGTATACTAACATCCAAGGTCTTTATCAGAAGGAAGTTCTTCTGGCCACAAGTTTGTTGGATACATTGAATGATGTTGTTTATGCTTGAAATCAGACTGCTTGGAATCAATAATTTAAATGTTTCAATAGAGAACTGTTCAAAGTATTTGGGAACAGAGGTGTTATTTAGAATCTAAGCTAAAATAAACATTTTGCTTTATTTCTTGGTACCAACTCAAACTATTCAGACACTGAAAAGCTTGTTTTCCCTAATGCTGCATACTGTAGGATTTTCATGTTTGTGCCTACTGCGCATTTATTGTCATTTTATGCTTTCAAAATGGCCACCTTGGAATCATACCACATTGATCACCTTGGAATCATATTTATGCTTTGCTATAAAACAGCACTGATCACTTAAAAATATCTGACATGTGCTTTCTCCAAAAATATTTCCCCAACCTAAAAATATGAAATTCAAGTGTCATGAAAGTGTTAGTTGCTCAGTCGTGTCTGACTCTGTTACCCCCATGGACTGTAGACCACTACGCTCCTCTGTCCATGGGATCCTCCAGGCAAGCACACTGGAGTGGGTTACCATTTCCTACTCCAAGGGATCTTCCCAACTTAGGGATCAAACCTGGGTCTCCTGAGTTGCAGGCAGATTCTTAAGTGTCTGAGCTACCAGTGAAGCCCTTCAAGTGTCATAGAAATAATAGAACGTATGTGCACCAGAAGAAAAAAACAGGTTTATGTGTTTTTGTATAAGTGGTTGGTGGATGTGGTAGGCGGAAACATATTTCACATAAGTGTCTAAGCAGAGTGCTTGTACTGGGGGAGCCTGACAGGAAAGCCTAGACAACAGTCTGTGATACTATTCATCATGTCCAGTGGAATTCTATTCCTATCATGGAAAAATAGCTAAGTCTGTGGTGCTTGGTCTTCATACAAAATAATAAGCAGGGCCACTACTCAGAAAAACTTCAAAGAGAACTTTAAGAGATATCTAATTCTCCTTTTAAGAGACAAATATTATTAAAGCAATATTTTAGCTTGCCAACGCTGCTGCTTGCTCTGATTAAGAAGCTGCCATCCCCTCAGAAGAGACCCAACCCTCTCTAAAAGTGAATAAATCAGAAGGCTTGGGTCTTTTCTCTTTGGCAGCCTGACCCTTGACCCCTTTCCCTTCTCCCAGTCAGAGGCTTTTTAAAATTTCTTTTCACTTGTGTCCTGGATCACTGCTCCCATTTCTTCTGACTCGGAAGTGGCTGAGCTTGTTGTCAAATCCAATAGCTCCAGAAAAAAGCCTGAAGCTTCTCTAGACTAAGAGAAGCTTCTTTCTGCGACACAATATGTCTCCAAAATCTTTTCTCACTAAAGTATTTATAGCCTGTAGTTTTATTTGGAAACAATGCAGAAAATCTAAGAATACCAAAACCAGCTCATGAGAGGAGGCAAATAAACAGTCCAACCATAGAAGAAAACCTAAATTTTGTCTACACTGGATCAAATCTCCCATACCACACACACACACACACATGCATCACAATGGATTTATCTGTTTCCATCAAAATGGTACCAAAACTTCTTAATCTGATAAAATTTGAGAGATCTATACATTTGAAAGGGAAAATCCTTATTTTCACTAATTTCTAAAAAAAAAAAAATTCATTATTTCCTTTCATTATTAGTAGAATTCCTTGACTTGCTCATCAAAAAAAAGCACAGTTATTTTTGGTTCTCAAAATTTACCTTTTGCGCATCACTACTTCAAAATTATGGGGATTGTTAGACCCATTGCTGCATGTTAGCATCTGATGTCTTAAGAAGTAAAAATGTTAACATAGCCTAGTATCACTTTTCTTAATACTTTGATAATTTTGTTTTAATATAATTGGTTTTAAATTTATGTATTTTAAACGCCATTCTGATAAAGAATGTACAGGCTTCACCAAGACCGCCAAACGGGTCTGTAATTCTTTTTGCAAAAAGCAAGGATCCCTGGCAGTAAAGGTTTTAGATAAAGCTTACTCGTGGTTTAAATGGATGCTCATATGATTGAGTATGAACCATTGCTTTCCCTTAATCTCTTTTCCTTTAAGTGGTATTCTGTATTGTCCAATGAATGTTGCATTTTCTACTCAAGTTCTGTGTTTTTCTGGTAAACTCCAGAGACAAAAGTAGGCCGGTGTTTCCTGAGCTTGGAATGAGAAACAGCTTTTTTAAAGCAAATGCTCTAAAATTCACCTGAGGAGCCCTGCCCTAGCCAGCACAGTCACTTTAAACAGTGTCTCCTTCTCCACATACCTCCCAGTTCTCCTTAGCAGAGAGAACTCGGAGGGCATGCGCTCCCCTGGCCTGAGGTCCCTCCAGAGCCTTTTTCCTGCACGGCGTCGCACAAAATGGCTAGACCCACGCTCTCCGAGGGGACCGCCTTGCTCTCTGCGTACCAGGACAGGCTCCACAGTGGACACCACCCCACGACATACCATGTGGCGCGCTGGCTCCCAACCACCCGCAGCACCTTTCTCTCACGGCTTATGAATGTGGGAGGTATGGATTTCCTTTCACAACACGTGGATACAGGAAATCTTCAATTCATTTATTTCTCTAACTCATAAATCTGATGTGAGCTCTCACTCAGGGGGCAAACTCTGGTCTGTACTGAGAATCCCTCCCTACCCTCAAAGGAGTCCTGCTCCAATGTGGGGGTCTCCAATGCCAGAAAAAAAAAAAAAGGAAGTGTCATTTCTGGCACTGCCATCATACATTTTTAAGAAATAATCTTGCTTATTTACCTTTGGCTGTGTTGGGTCTTTGTGGCTGCCCGGGCTTTCCTAGCTGCAGCGAGCGGGGCTCCTCTCTAGCTGCTGTGCTCCGCCTTCCCACTGCAGCGGCTTCTCCTGTCGCCGAGCACGGGCCTCCAGGGCACCCAGGCTGCAGGAGCTGTGGCACAGTTGTGGTTCCCGGGCTCCAGAGCGCAAGCTCGACGGTTGTAGCCCACGGGCTTCGTTGCTCAGAGACATGTGATCTTCCCAGATCAGGGATCAAACCCATGTCTCCTGCACTGGCAGGCAGAAACTTTACCAATGAGCCTCCAGGGAAGCCCTGCCATCATTCTTGCTGTCCTTTCTCCTAGTCAATGCCTCTCAGTTCCCAGAAAATGCAGAGATGCCCTCTCAATGGGCTCTGGTCCTCGGAGAGTCTCACCGCTGCTTTCAAGGTTGAAGAGTACACAACGGACTCCTTAGTGACCTCCCAACCACGGACCCCCTCAGCCCAATCCTATGCTCTCTCTTCTCCCCTGCGACGGCTCCCACCTCTCCAAATACTCTTCTCCATCCTTCCCCTCAATGAAAACCCAATATCATTCCTTTCAATGAGCCAGACTTCCAGAAGCCAAAGATGAGACAGGGAGTTCTCTGGTGACTTCTCCTTTTTATCTATAACTCCAAAGCCCCTGAAAACCGAAAGAACATAAATGCCTGGCTACATTATGGGCACAAAATCAAAACGTTACAGTAACAGAAATAAAACACAAATGAAGGTTTCAATCAAATACCTTGCATATAAGAGTAAGCACATCTGTTAGAGAAGCATCTCCAAGGAAAACAGATTAAGTGTTAATGTATAGCTCTAGAAATAAAACTGGAAACTGGAAATGGCTTTTTTGAAGACAGTGAATTTGTCCTCAGATGCACACATGCACACACTACATGTTAGCCTTTAACCAATCTCAGTCTGAGACCAAGTAAGACCCAGTGAGCAGCCAAAGTTTATGGTCAGTTTCAGTGAGGCACTTGGGGATTCTGCGTAATCAGTGACACCTCAGGAGCTCACATCAAGTAATACAACTAATGCCTTAAAGATAACAGTGGTGGCGACCCTCATCACACCCCATGAGCTGTTCCATAGATCTCTGCTATTCCGGCCAGGCCATGCTGAACTTCTAGACTGCATCCCCCACTCAGAGAAGAAAAATATCCCAACTCTTATGGTCATTACTCACTCTTAAAAAATTAATTTAGGGAAAATGAATACCCACCACAGTAATGAATGTAATTCAATGGGAGAGTGGCTTGAGAAAGCTAGCCACACTGGAAAGCATTACTTCTTAAATTAATGACAGATCTGAATATTATTTTCAGACTTGGTCAACATTTTTGAGAAGTAATGATTAGCCAGGGTGGGAAAAATCCATATTAGTATTAAGCGTTTGCATGTTATGAGCAGAATGAGCTATATCCAAGGCTGTGACTTATTATTCAAGCTCTCACCATCCGCGTTGCTAGCCAAAAGGCTCACACAGGTCAGACTGTGCTGTGAAACCTGGAGAATTAGTAGTGTTGGCACATCAAGGCCTCAGTGACATTGACTCCATCACAATAAGGGCTGACATTCATTAAGTGCTTACTATGCAAGTCAATTGAAAAAGAACAATATGTGTATTATTGCATCTATGCCACAAAGCTACATATTAAAGAGGCACTGTTATTCTCACTCTAAAAATGAGTGAGGATATTAAGGAACAGAAATGTTGAGTAATCTGCCAATGGTCACACAGTTGGTATAAGTGGATAAAAAATTTGTTTCTAAACAATATAACTGGGAAGCTCAAACCTTTAACCACTGTTGGGCTCTGTTGCTATTGTTCTGCAGTCACTAAGTCGTGCCCAACTCTTTACAACCCCAAGAACAGCAGCAAGCCAGGCTTCTGTGTCCTTCACTATGTCCTGGAGTTTGCTCAAACTCATGTCCATTGAGTTAACGATGCAATCAAACCATCTCATCCTCTGTTGCCCCATTCTCCTCTTGCCCTCTATCCTTCCCAGCAATAGGGCCTTTCCTAATTAATTGGCTCCACACATCAGGGGGCCAAAGTCTTGGAGCTTCGGCTTCAGCATCAGTCTTTGCAATGAATATTCAGGGTTAATTTCTGTTAGGATTGACTGGTTTGATTTTCTTGCAGTCCAAGGGACTCTCAAGAGTCTTCTCCAACACCACAGCTTGAAAGCATCAATCCCTTGGTGTCCAATCTTCTTTATAGCCTAATCCTCACATCTGTACACGACTACTAGGAAAACCATAGCTTTGACTAGATGGACCTTGGTCAGCAAAGTGATGTCTCTGCTTTTTAATACACTGTCTCAGTTGGTCATAGCTTTTCTTCCAAGGAGCAAGCGTCTTTGAATTTCACGACCAAAGTCATCATCCACAGTGATTTTGGAGCCCAAGAAAATGAAACCTGTCACTGTTTCCCCTTTTTCCCCATCCATTTGCCATGAAGTGATGGGACCAGATGTCATGATCTTAGTTTTCTGAATGTTGAGCTTTAAGCTAGTTTTTTCACTCCCCTCTTCCACCTTCATCAAGAGGTTCTTTAGTTCCTCCTCTCTTTATGCCATTAGAGTGGTAACATCTCCATATCAGAGGTTGCAGATATTTCTCCCAGAAATCTTGATTCAGCTTGTGCTTCATCCAGCCCAGCATTAACATGATGTACTCTGCATATAAGTTAAATAAACAGAGTGACAGTATACAGCCTTAACATACTCCTTTCCCAATTTTAAACCAGTCTGTATTTCCATGTCCATTTCTAACTGTGGTTTCTTGACCTGCATACAGGTTTCTCAGGAGACAGGTAAGGTAGCTTGGTATTCACATCTCTTTAAGAATTTTCCACGTTTGTTGTGATCTAGAAGTCAAAGGATTTAGCATAATCAATGAAGCAGAAATAGATGTTTTGGGAATTCCCTTGTCTTTTCTATGATTCAACAGATGTTGACAGTTTGATCTCTGGCTCCTCTGCCTTTTCTAAATCCAGCTTATACATCTGGAAGATCTCAGTTCATGTACTGTTGAAAGTGAAAGTGAAGTCTTTCAGTCATTTGCGACTCCATGGACTATACAGTCCACAGAATTCTCCAGGCCAGAAAACTGGAGTGGGTAACCTTTCCCTTCTCCAAGGGATCTTCCCAACCCAGGGATCAAACCCAGGTCTCCTGAATTGCAAGCAGATTCTTTACCAGCTGAGCCACAAGGGAAACCCAAGAATACTGGAATGGGTAGCCTACCCTTCTCTAGCAGATCTTCCCGACCCAGGAATCAAAATGGGGTCTCCTGCACTGCAGGCAGATTCTTTACCAACTGAGCTATCAGGAAGCCCTGTACTGTTGAAGTCTAGCTTAAAGGATTTTGAGCTTTACCTTGCTAGCATGTAAAATAAGCACAACTGTACAGTAGTTTGAGCATTCTTTGGCATTGCCTTTGTTTGGGATGGGAATGAAAACTGACCTTTTCCAGTCCTGTGACAACTGCTGAGTTTGCCAACTTTGCTGGCGTACTGGGTGCAGCACTTTAACAGCATCAGCTTTCAGGACTTGAAATAGCTCAGTTGGAATTCCATCACCTTCACTAGCTTTGTTTGCAACAATGCCTCCTAAGGCCCACTTGACTTCACACTCCAGGACGTCTGGCTCTAGGTGAGTTGACCATGCCATCGTGGTTACCTGGGTCAGTAAGACCTTTTTTGTACAGTTCTTCTATGTATCCTTGCCACCTCCTCTTAAAATCTTCTGCTTCTGTTAGGTCCTTGCTGTTTCTGTCCTTTATTGTGCTCATCTTTGCATGAAATTTTCCCTTGGTATTTCCAGTTTTCTTTAAGAGGTCTCTGGTCTTTCCCATTCTATTGTTTTCCTTTATTTCTTTGCATTGTTCACTTAAGAAGGCTTTCTTATCTCTCAGTTGGGTTTATCTTTCCCTTTCTCTTTGCCTTTTTCTTCTCTTCTTTTCTCAGCTATTTGTGAGGCCTTTTCAGACAAGCACTTTGCTTTCTTGCATTTCTATTGGGGGGGGGAGGGTTTTGGTAATCACTTCCTGTACAGTGTCATGAAACCCTGTCCATGATTCTTCAGGCACTCTGTCCACCAGATCGAAACCCTGAATCTATTCATCACATCCGTGTATAATCATAAGGTATTTGATTTAGGTCCTACCTGAATGGTCTATTTATTTTCCCTACTTTCTTAAATTTAAGCCTTAATTTTGCAATAAGGTGCTCATGATCAGAGCCAAAGTCAGCTCCAGGTCTTGTTTTTGCTGACTGTATAGAGTTTCTCCATTTTTGGCTGCCAAGAATATAATCAATCTGATTTCAGTACTGACCATCTAGTGATGTCCATGTGTAGAGTCATCTTTTGTGTTGTTGGAAGAGGGTGTCTGCTTTGACCAGTCCGTTCTCTTGGCAAAATTCTGTTAGCCTTTGCCCTGCTTCATTTTGTACTCCAAGGCCAAACTTACCTGTTATTCCAGGGATCTTTTGATTCCATACTTTTGCATTCCAGTCCCATATGATGAAAAGGATTTTTTTGTTTGTTTGATTTTGGTGTTACTTCTAGAAGGTCTCATGGGTCTTCATAGAACCACACAACTTCAGCTTCTTTGGCATTAGTGGTTGAGGCATAGACTTGGGTTACAGTGATATTGAATGGTTTGCTTTGAAATGAACCAAGATCATTCTGTCATTTTTGAGATTGTGCCCAAGTACTGCATTTTGGACTCTTTTGTTGACTATGAGAGCTACTGCATTTCTTCTTTGGTCATTTGAATTAAATTTGCCCATTCCCATCCATTTGAGCTCACTGATTTCTAAGATGTCAGTGTTCACTCTTGCCATCTCCTGCTTGTCAACATCCTATTTTTCTTGATTCATGGACCTGACATTCCAGGTTCTTATGCAATATTGTTCTTTACAGCATCAGATTTTACTTTCACCACAAGACACATCCACAGCTGAGCACTGTTTCTGCTTTGGCCCAGCCTCTTCATTCTTTCTGGAGCTATTTCTCCACTCTTCCCCAGAAGTCTGTTGGACACCTTCCAACCTAGGGAGCTCATCTTCTGGTGTCCTATCTTTTTGCCTTTTCATACTGTTCATGGGATTCTCAAGGGGAGAATACTGAAGTGGCTTGCCAGCCCTTCTCTGGTGGACCACATTTTGTCAGACCTCTCCCCCATGACCCTTCTGTCTTGGTGGCCCTGCGTGGCATGGCTCATAGCCCTACTGAGTTACACAAGACTGTGATCCATGAGATCATTTTGATTAGCTTTCTGTGATTGTGGTTTTTGTTCTGGAGACTGTGGGATTATAGCTCTTACTTCTTCTGTCTGCCCTCTGATGGGTGAGAATAAAAAAGTTTGTGCAAGCTTCCTAATAAGAGGAGATTGGTTGTGGGGAAAACTAGGTCTCTCTTTAGTGGGCAAGGCCATGCTTAGTAAATCTTTAATCCAATTTTCTGCTGATGGGTGGGGCTATTCTCCCTCCCTGTGAGTTGTTTTGCCTGAGGAGACCCAGTCTGAGAGTCTGCAGGCTCTATGATAGGGCTATTGGTGATCTTCAAAAAAGACTTATGCCAGCGCACGTCTCCCAGGACTGCTGCTGCCAGTTCCCCAGTCCTTGGGGTGGCACTTCCCATTCATGCTTCTGCAGGAGACCCTCAAACACTTATAGGCAGATCAGTGTCAATCTCTCATGGGATCACTGCTCCATCCCTGGGTCCTGCTGCACACAAGATTTTTGTATGCCCTCCAAGAGTCTCTGTCTCCCTCAGCCCTCTGGAAGTTCTGTAATCAAATCCCATTGTCCTTCAAAGTCAAACTCCCTGGGGATTTCCTTTGCTGAATCCCCAGGTTGGGAAATCTGATGTGAGGCCTAGAACTTTCACATCAGTGCAAGAACTTCTTTGATATTATTGTTCTCCAGTTTGTGGGTGGCCTACCCGGCAGGTATGGGATTTGATTTTAACATGATTACACCCCCACTACTGTCTTGTTGCAGCTTCTGCTTCATCCTTGGATGTGGGTTATCATTTTTTGGTAGATTCCAACATCCTCCTGTTGGTGGCTATTCAAGAGCTAGTTGCAATTTTGGTGTCTTTGAGGAGAAGATGTGTGCATGTCCTTCTACTCTGCCATCTTGTACTATTCTGGATTCTGTGGACCCCGTGTACTGTAGCCCGCCAGGCCCCTTGGTCCATGGGATTCTCCGAGCAAGAATACTGGAGTGGGTTGCCATGCTCTTCTCCAGGGGATCTTCTCAACCCAGGGATCAAACCAGGGTCTCCTGCATTGCAGGCAGATTCTTTACCATCTGAACCACCAGGGAAGCCCCTACTCAGTACTGTGTCAAGGACCAAAATTGCATACATCCACACAAACAGAATTGAAGCTCCTCCTACATTTGTGCAGTGTGACAAATTATTTTCACAGGTGCTATCATAACTCATCCTCACACAATAGTAATAATGATAGGCAGCTTTTACAGGGCCTGACTTTGTATAGAGCCTCTGCCCTGGCTCCTTATATCTATTTATTCACTGACTTCATAAAACAATTCTATGAGATACATATTATTCCCCTGCATCTCACATATGAGGAAACCAAGGCACGGAGACATTTAGCTTCTCATCCAAGGTCTCATAGCTAGAAAGCAGTAGAGCCAGAACTGAACCCATGAAGTTGTACTAACTTGATCAAGTTGGCACTATTATGCCTAGTTTACAGTTGAGGAAACAAATTGAGTAAAACTGGATGTGATTTGTTTCAAAAAGGTGGTGCTAATCTGTTGTTAGCTATTAAAAGTTACAAAACATGGAATAAACTTATATGTTTTTTTTGTAAATATATATATGTGTGTGCTCTTTATCTTTCAGGTAGGCCCAAATAGTGGTTAAATATATACGTGATTACACCCAAACATTTAAACAGGCATGGTCTTGAAACCATGGCCTTTTTCTCACCTCTGTGTCACTGCTCACACTGAGATTTTGCCAAATACTTCAAGACGAGAACCAAAATGCTCTTCCTTATAGAAGCTGTGCCTGACTGCGTGTGCTCACTACACTCCATCCTTCACTCCATCCAACAAGAGCATCGTGTCGTGCTGTGTGTGTGTTCAATGCAGAGCACTTCTAGTAGCCCGGTAAGAAGTTCTTTGAGAGGAGGGACTTAAACATTTTTCAAAACCCATAGGACCTGGCAGGCACATTCATGTTTGGGCCACAGGAGAGAACAAGGAGACCTTGTTATATATTACAGGTTAATTTGGAGGTAGCATCAAGTATAAAACTCAGTTAATTAGTCTAATAAAATTCCTGACCTCATAACATTTACAAATATTCCAATGAAGGGAAACATAGAAAAGCAAACAAGTAAATATATCTCATGATTAATTATGATAAAGCTAAAGGTAGAAGTATAGTAAAGAGAATAGTGGGATGCAGGAGGCACATTGGTAAGGGTTATTCTTTTGTACAGTATAAGGAGTCAGAAAGGACCTTTCTGGCAAGAGGATTGAGCAGAGATCTGAAAGAAGAACATGTGGATGAAATGTGTTCATATCTGCAAAGCATTTTCATATCTACAAGTCTATTGGAATAGTTAGATCCATTGTGAATGCAATATAAGGGCTATCTCTCATGGGAAGAGCATTCCAATCAGAGAGATTAGCAGGTGCAAAGACCCCAAGGTAAGAGAGCTCCCAGAATCTTTAAGCTGTAAGGAAAATAGCATGGCTGGAGCTGAGTGAGTGAAGATGAAGTAAGGAAAATGATTTGCTCAAGAAAGTAATGGATTCAGGGACTGAGGGAGAAGATTCTAGAGCCTAAAAGGCTGACTTTTACTTTGAGTAATATAAGAAGCCATTGGAGAAATCTTAAGGCAAGCAGTTATATGATTTCACATAGTTTTAAGGGATCAACATTTTCACTGTATTGATGTTAACATGAAAGGGATAGGCCATGGCAGAGGCAAGAGCAGAAGCATGAAGGTCAGGCAAGAATTGCAATAATTCTGGTGACAGAAGAAGAAAGATTGGGCCACAGCGGGGGTAGTCAGATCTTGGATGTACTTGGAGAGACAAATTGAGCTGTTGATATGGATGGTATTTAGGAGTCATGAGACTATTACTGATTCACATAAGGAATAAGCATGAAGAGAAAATAACAGAGGTTCAAGGATTAAGCCCTGGGACACTCCGGTGCCTAGAGAAAAATGGGGTAGAAAAGAAATGGAGAAGAGTGGAGAGCCAATATGGAAAGTTTCACGTTTTTCTGCAAAGGAACTGAGGAAGTAGCTGGAAGGAGATGAGCAATCAAGAAAGGGCTGGGTTATTTAAGGTGAGAGCAATTACAACATGTTTGTAAGCAGGCATTCTTTTTCTAGGGCTGCCATAACGAAGTACCACAGACCGAGAGACTCAAACAGCAGAAATGTATATTCTCACAGTTCTGGAGACCAGGGTTCCACAGGGTCAGCAGTGTTTCCTCTAAGGTGTCTCCATTTGGTTTGAAGGCGGTCATTTTCTTCTTTCTCATCACAGTCTTTCCTCTGTGCATGTCTGTGACTTCATCTCTTCTTCTTAAAAGGACACCAATCACACTGGATTAGGGTACAACATAATGACCTCATTTTGATGTAATTACCTCTTTAGTGATCTTATCTTCAGTCACACTCTAAGGCACTGGGGGTTAGAACTTCACATATGAATTCAGGGAGTACACAACTCAGCTCATAACAAGGGTGATGAGGAAGATGCCAGGGATAATCACTGAAATGATGTTCTGAAATAGGCAAGAAGGGATAGAATATGGTGTCTAAAGGGAAGAGCAGGCTGAAGACAGAACATGGAAGATGCGTCCATAATAACAAGGGAGAAAGCAGAGTGTCTTGATACATAGCTGAGTGGGTGCATGTGGTGGTGAGCATACAGGAGTTCTTTAAACTGCTTTCATTTACTCCGTGAGTGAGGCAGCAAGGTCATCATCAGGGCATGTGGTCGAGAAGGCGTTGGAAGATTGAAAAGAGAACACAAGGTCTGTAGTCGTCATTTTGGCTGGTGGAGGAGACAGCAGACACCAGGGAGATGCAGTGCGGAAGCTGGACATCACCAAGAGTCCACTTGAGGTTAGCTAACTTGGATTACAAGTGAGACCCGTAGGCACAGTGTTTTGCCGTAAGATCAGGCCTGGAGTAGACAAATATGGGGGTGGCCAGAATGTTTGCTTGGGTCTTTCCAAACGGAAAAATTCAAACAAATTTATTGGCCAATCCAATAATTAGATTTTGACTTCCCAGGTGGTTCACTGGTAAAGAATATGCCTACGAATGCAGATTTGATCCCTGGGTTGGGAAGATCCCCTGGAGAAGACAATGACAACACATTCCAGTATTCTTGCCTGGAAAATTCCATGAACAGAAGAGCCGGGTGGACTACAATCTATGGGGGGTGCAGAAGAGTCAGACACGACTTAACGACTAAACAACAATGATTAGGTTTAACTAGCATGGTAAGGAAAGGTTTAGGTTTAGGGTTAGTTGTATTAGACAACTATGACAAAGGTAGACTAAGGTAAGGGATTTGTGGGGTAATAATGATGACAGACAAAGGCATCTCTGCTGGTAGGAAGGTACATTAGTTTCTTGGAGCTCCCATAACAAAATACTAGAAACTGGGTGACTTCAACAACAGAAATGCATTGTTTCACAGAGGCCAGATGCCGGGAGCCGTCAGGATGCTCGGATGACAAGGTCACGAGACTAAGAAAGAAATTGCAAAGCTGACTTTCTTTATCGGGGCATCCTGGGCTAGGCGCCCCCTGGTATTTTTCTTGGGAGTTCTGTCCATGCTTGGAACATTGGCTCATCTCAGTAGGTCAGTCCCAGTTGGAAAGAATTCGTCCTGAGATAATTCCTCCAGACCTTATCCAGAGGATCTGGGAAGGTGGATTGCCTTCCCTGGGGGCTAAGGAGGAATGAAAGGGACATTTAAATAGATTAATACTCCTTACTGGGGAGTTTACCATGAGTTCTCTGGGGGTCATGGCAAGGCCACCACCAGAAGGGCTCGTACTTGGGTCACCTTTCCACCTCCCACTCCCCGGACTACTCCACGGAGGAGGCTCTCTTCCTTGAAGAAACCAGGCTGGATTGGGACTTAGGAATGCTCATAACTGTGGCCAGCATAGTTGGAGACATGACTGCTTTAGGATCGTGTAGACATAGGAATTCATTATAGTAGCTATAAGGTTAATAGGGTCTTATTGCTAAAGCAGTGCTGCTAGACTGTCTCTTAGTCCTCTTTCCTCTTTCCAAACTGTCTCTTTGTCCTCTTTCCTCTTTCCTCATAAGAACCAGAGTAGGTTAATAGAATAAAATAGTTTCAAGCTTAAGCCCTTCCCTCTAGCTTCTACATAGTTGTACCTGATAAGAGAAATGTAACCTTTCTACTTAGATTGATGTACTTATCATGACTGAATGAAGTATACTGAAGACATTCAAATGGTAAACTTACTATTGTTAAATCTAATTACATAGAAATCTGACTTCTGTAAGGGGAATGTTTCATGATAGATTGGGGAATGAGCTCTATGATAAGGTTGCTATGGAAGGTAGAAAACAAAAAATTGTATAGAATGATAGGTAATGTAATGATGTAATGGGGATGTCTTTTGGCTATAAAACTGTAAACCAACAACAATAAACGACGCCACTCATCCCTCAAGACCCCCGGACCCGCTGAGGCTGGACCCCGGCAGCCAGCAGTCTGAAACCAAGGTGACTTTCTCACAGATGTGAGGAGAGGATTTGCTCCAGGTCTCTCTCCTGAGCATGTAGACGGCCAAGTTCAGGCTTATGCGGCATTCTCCCCGTGGGTGGCTATACCCAGATTTCCCCTTTTTATAAGGACATCTGTCATATTGAATTAGGGCCCATAAAAATGACATCACTTTAACTAGATTGCCTCTGCAGTGATCCAGTTAAGACCACACCCTGAGAAACTGTGGTAAGGATTTCACTATATAAATTTTAGGAGGACACAATTAAACCCATAAGAGAAAGGAAGCCAGGACATTAGGTCAGGCATGGTAAATGATCCACTTTAGGAAAATAGAAATAAGAAGAGTACATTAAACCCAAAGTGAACAAAATAAAAGAAACAATAAGAATTAGAGCAGAAGTCAATGAAGTTGAAAATAGGAGATCAATAGACAAAATCAATAAATTAATTTAGTTCTTTGAAAAAATCAATCGGTAAGGCACAAGCCAGACTAATTAAGAAACAGAGAAGACATAAATTACTAGTATCAGAAATAAAAAAGATATAACTACAGATTCTATGGATGTGAAAAATAATGAAAAGATGTATGAGCAACTCTATGCCCACAAATTTGATAACATAGATAAAAATGGACCAATTCCTTGAAAGACACAATTTACCAAAACTCATACAAGAAGAAATAAATGCTCTGAATAGGCTTATGTCTGTTAAGAAAGTGAATCATTAATTAACAATCTTCCAAATAAAAGCACTGGGTTCAGATGAGTTCCCTGGTGAATTCTACAAAACATTTAAAGGAAGAAATTATACCAATTCTCTTCTATCTCTCTCAGAATATAGAAGCAGAAGGAACACTTTCTGACTTATTCTACATAGTCAGGATTACCCTTTTACCAAAAACAGAAAAGACATTACAAGAAAACTATAGATCTTGTGATAAATACCAATATCTCTCATGAACATAGACGTAAAAATCTTTAATAAAATATTAGCAAAAAAAATCCAACAATGTATAAAGATAATTATAATCATTACCAAGTGAAATTTACACAAGGTGTGCAGGTCTGGATAAATTAGTGCAGGGATTCCCTGGTAGTCCAGTGGTTAAGACTGCCTTCCAGGGCAGGATATATGCTCCCTGATTGGGAGCTAAGATCCCACAGGACTCACAGCCAAAACCAAAACACGAAACAGAACCAGGATGATAAAAAACACAGCAAAGCTTTACAAAACTCAATTAGCATGATCCACTATATCCCTTGGTTAAAAAGAAATCACATTATCATATCAATAGATGCATAAAGAGCAACTGACAAAACTGAACACTTATTCATGGTAAAAACTCTCAATAAACTAGGAATATAGGGAAACTTCCTCAGCTTGATAAAGATTTTTTTTAAAAAAGACCTATAGCTAGCATCATGCCTAAGAGTGAGAAACTTAAAACTTTCTCACTAGATTAGGTACAAGGCAAGGATGCCCCTTCTTATCACTCCTTTTCAACATCATACTTGAAAGTTCTAGCTGTTGGAGTAAGACAAGAAAAGGAAATAAAATATGTACAAATTGGGACTAACATGACTTGTGTCAAGCATCTGAAAATAAATCAACAAAAAAACTCCTGGAACTAATAAGCAATTGTAACAAGATGTATGATACAAAGTTAACAGACAAAAGTGTATCAGCAACAAACAAGTGGAATTTAACATTTGAAATGCAATATCATTTACATAAATGCCCCCAAAATGAAATACTTACAATTCATACAAAATGAATTGTATACCTAAGTATACAATTTATATGAGGAAAATGACAAACCTCTGATGAACAAAACTATCAAGAAATAAAGAGATAGGCCATGCTTGTGGATAAGAAAACTCATATTGTCAAGATGTCAATTCTTCTCAAATTGAACTGGAGAGACAATGAAATTCCAGCCAAAATATCAAGTTATGTTGTGGAAGTCCACAAGCTGATTCTAAAGTTTACATGGAAGGTCAAGAGATCCAGAATAGTGAATGCAATTTTCAAGGAGAACAAAGTTGGAGGACTAAATTACCAGACTTCAAGACTTACTATTAATCAAGACAGTAGAGTGCTGGCAACAGAGTAGACAAATAGGTAAATGGAACAGAATAGAGAGCCAAGAAACAGACCCTTACAAATATAGACAATTGATCTCTGACAAAAGAACGAAGGCAATGTGATATTATTTTTAACAAACGGTGCTGAAAGAGTTGAACATCTATATGCAAAAAAAAAAAAAAAGAGAGAGAGAGAGAGAAAGAATCTAGACATAGGCCTTACACCCTTCACAAAAATTAACTCAAAGTGAACTATAAAACTCCTAGAAGATAACCTAGGAGAAAAACCTAGATGGATTTGGCTATGCATATAATTTTTCAAACACAATACTAAAGATAAAATTCATGAAAAAAATTGATAAGCTAGACTTCATTAAAATTAAAAATTCTACTCTGCAAAAAACAATGTCAAGAGAAAGAGAAGAGAGCACAAACCACAGACTCAGAGAAAATATTTACGAAAATACATGTGGTCAATGATTGCTATCCAAAACATACAAAGAACTGTTAAAACTGGACAACTTAAAAAAAAGCAAACAGCCGCTCCAGGAATAACCCAGTGATGGAGAGCCTTCCATGCACATGTAATCTTCATGACAAATCTACTATAAAGACAAGGGGAGTGATGTCAGTTGGCTCAGCCCCTTGCCTGAACAACCCAAAAGTTAATAAGAAAAGGTGTGGTCAATATGACAGAGTAGGAAGACCTGAGCTCCTCTCTTCCCACAGGCTCACCAGAACTGCAAGTATCTACAGAGCTGCTAATTTTGCAAACAACAGAAATACTAGTAGAGAAAAATTTTCCATAACTAGAGATATACTGTGAGTCAGGCAGGAGAGATGGAGGCGCAGTATAACCAAGACACATACCCCTGTGTTGGTGACCCACAAACAGAAGGATAATCATAATTGCAGGGACCCTCCCCAAGTAGCAAGGGGTGTTAGCCTCACATTGGGCTCACCAGTCAGGAGGTCCTGCACTGGGAAGATGAGCCCCCAGAATGTCTGGCTTTGAAGGCCAGCAGGCTTGAGTATGGGAGAGCCAGATGGTGTAGGAAACACAGACTCCCCCCTTAAAGAGCATGCAAGGAATTACACAGGCTTCAAGTCCTGGCACAAAGGTAGTGATTTAAAACAAGCCTGGGTCAGACCCACTTGATGACCTTGGAGAATCTCCTAGAGAGGCAAAAGGCAACTGAATTTCCTGGAGACACAGATGCTAGAGAAAACCATTTTGAGGAACTTATTTTGCCACAGGCACATTGGTGCTGGCAGGCGCCATTTTGGAGTCTTCCTTCTAGCTTATTAAGGCCAAGAGCTTACCAGCTCACCAGCAGGCTGGCACCAGCCTCGAGTCCCCCAGCTAGACCACCCCAGGACCCAGCCCCTTCCCACCAGCAAGCCAGCAGTAGCCTTAGGACTTGGCTCCACCCACCCGTGCAGGAAAGCCAGGTTGGACCCCTGGGTCAGAGAGATCCCCTGGAGGAGGAAACGGCTACTCTCTCCAGTATTCTTGCCTGCAGAATTCCATGAACAGAGGAGCCTGGCAGGAATACAGTTCATAGGGCCCCAAAGACTCAGACACGATTGAAGTGACTTAGCACACACAACAGAAGAGCCCACACAAGACTCACATCTAGAGCATATAGCTCTGGTAGCCAGGGAAAGCAGGACATCTCCTACACAAGGTAACTTCTCCAAGATGGAGAAATGTGACCTTTGTTCCTAATACATAGAAATAAACACAGGGACTTATCCAAAATGAGGAGACAGAGTAATATGTTCCAAACAAAGAAACAAAATTAAACCTCCAAAAGCAAACTAGATGCAGCAGACACATGCCGTCTACCTGATGAAGGGTTCAAGAGAATGATCATAAAGATGCTTACCAAACTTGGGAGAAAAATGGATAAATAGAGAGAGAATTTCAACAAAGAGAAACTATAAGGAAGAATCAAACTGCACTGAAAAATATAATTATTTAAACTTGAAAATAGACTAGAAGGAATCAACAGTAGATTAGGCGATGTGCTATGTGCTGTGTGTTCAGTGGTGTCCAACTCTTTGTGACCCTATGGACTGTAGTCCACCAGGCTCCTCTCTTCATGGGATTCTCTAGGCAAGAATACTGGAGTGGGTGGCCATGCCCTCCTCCAGGGGATCCTCGCTAACCAGCGTGTCTCTATGTCTCCTGCCCTGGTAGGTGGATTCTTAGCTACAGAGTAACAAATCAGCAAAATGGAAGACAACAGTGGAAATCACCCAAGCTTAAACAGAAAAAATAAATAAGAATTTTTTAAAGTGAGAATAGTTTAAAAACACCTTTGGGACAACACCAAGCATTTGCATTATAGGGGAAAATTAATGAGAGGGAGAGAGAAAGGGGTGGAAAAATTATTTGAAGGAATAATTGCTGATTCTCCCAAAAATTTCAGAAAGAGTTAACACCTATCCTTTCAAGCTATTCCAAAATATTAAAGAGGAATAAACATTTTTGAACTCATTCTGCAAGGCCAGCATTATCCTGATATCAAAACCAGAAAAAGACACAAACAAACACACAAAAAAAAAGGAAGAAAGAAAATTCAATATCACCATGGAACATAGAGGCAAAATATTAGCAAACCAAATTCAACAATACATTAAAAGGATCATAAACCATGAATGATCAAGTAGGATTTATCCTTAGGATGAAAGGCCAGTTCAATATACAGAAGTCAATCAATGTGATACATTAACAAATAGAAGTATTTTTAAAATGAGCCAAAATCTTAACAAACATCTCACAAAAGAAGAGATGTAGACATCAAGCATGTGAAAAGATACTCTATATCATTCGTCATCAATGAAACACAAACTAAAGCAACAATAAGATATCGCTATATACCTATGAGAATGGCCGAGATCTGGAGCACAAATAACATCAAATGCTGTTAATGATATGGAACGAGTACTCTAATTCATTGTTGATGGGAATATATAATGGTACAACCAATGTGGAACATAGGTTGAAAGCTTCTTATACAACTGAACATTTTCTTACTGTACAAATCAGCACTTGCACTCCTTGTACATTTACCCAAAGAAGCTAAAAACAAACATGTCTACACAAAAACCTACATGTGGATATTTATAGTACGTTTATTAGAAATTGCCAAATCTTGGAGGCAACCAAGACGTCCTTCAGTGGGTGAAAGAATCAAGCTGTGCTACTTACAGGCTGTGAAATATTACCCTACAAATTTAAAAACAAGCTGTCAAACCATGAAATGACATGGAGGAAACTCAAGTGCCTATCACTAAGTGAACAATGCCAATCTGAAAAGGCAACATACCTTTTTATCCCAAAAAGCAAAAACAGGGAAACAGCAAAAAGATCAGTGGTTGCCAGAGGTTGAAGACAGGGAGATGAATAGGCAGAGCACAGAGGAATTTTAGGGCAATAAAATGATATTATAATGATGAATGTATATCATTATACATTTGTCCAAACCCCTAGAATGTTACAGCATTTTAATTGTATAATGATTGTAATGTGTTAGAGTAAGTGTATCCATTGTAACAAATGTACCACTCTGCTGGAGGATATTGATAACAGTGGAAGGTATGCATGTATAGGGACAGGAAGTATATTTAAAAAAAAAAAACTTGTATATCATCCACTTAATGTTGCTCTGGACTTTAAACTGCTGTAAAACTAGTTTATTTTAAAAGGACATCAATGGCTTGTTGGTCTTACTGAAGTTAGAGGATTTTTTGAATTAAGGACTAAAAGGAGTCACCTGAAAAGATGTGAAGGGAGGAAGCAGAGTAAATGCCTGTAAAACTTTGCACTATCTTGGGAATGTGTACATAGTTCAATAGCTCACATGAGTGGGTACCTCTCACCAACATGGAATTTCCAGTTTTCTCGTTCTATTTTTCTCAAGTGGATTTCTGCATTGTCTGCTTTTTAGCCAGACTGATCTCTACTAGATGAAGCCTCAGGAATATGTCAACAGATATCTCTAGAGATTTCCTTGGCTTCTAAGCAGAGAAAAGAAATTGTGGTATGGTGACATGGGTTAGATGTCAGATATGTACCAGTGGGGAATGATACATTGCAGGAGGCTTTACAGAAGCACCAGGAACTCAGAGACGGTTATCCTTTCCATATAAAGGTTTCCTGCTCTCTGTACCAGACATCCCATCAGCATTTCTATGGCTGGTTCAGCAAGTAGTTACTGAGTTCCTACTATGTCTCATGCACTGTCCTAGTGCTATAGAGGTAAAGGTACTGAGCTAAGTAAAACATGCTCCCTGCCTACAAAAGATTCACAAGCTAAGAGGAAGAAAGAAGGACCAAGAAAAAATTAACAAAAATTATAAAAACATAGAGCAGGAAAAGTGGTATAACCCAGACACAAATAGCATGAGGATGATGAAAAAATTGTAAGGACCAAAAGTTTGTGGGGATGGAAATTAACAAGGTCTTTAGGAATGATGTTTTATTTGAGGCAGAGCTTGACAAATAGATTTCAATGGTCTGTGTGTCTGCACAAGTCAAGACACAAGGGCTGAAGTTCAAGGGACATGTCTGGAGATTGACAAGCAGCTTAATTTGCTTGATGTCAGAAGAGCTGAAATGCGTATGCACAAAACCCAGGATGAAATCAAGAATACAGATGAATTTTGAACAAGCAAGTGACATGGTCAGATCATGAGCAAATGAAAAAATATTCTAATAAAGCACATAAGAGAGACTGAAAGAGTGAGCTGAAGGGGCAGGAAGAGTTGGAAGGTGTCCTCATGGTGGACACAAGAGTGGTCAAAGGGAATGGAAGACAGAACATTGACTGCAGAATATTGCAGAATTTGACTTGACTCGACTGCATGTGAGTTGATCATTTATTGACTGTGGGGGACAATTAAATGAGGAGGAGTTGGAGAGAACACCAGGGTTTTGAACCTGATGACTTGGGGGACACAGTTATTCACAGATATGAAAATGTTAAAAAGGAGTAGGTGGTTTCAATGGAAAGATGATTTCTCTTTGAACATGCTGAATTAGTGATGCTTGAGGACATCCAAGGAAAGTCATCTAGCAGCCAGTTGAAACTGTGGGATTAGAGATTGGGACAGTAGACAGGGGTAAGGAGGCAAAAATGTGGTTATCTTTTTCACAAAGTGAAAGTGAAAATGCTATTCACTCAGTCATGTCCAACTCTAATCGACCCCATGGACTGTAGCCTACCAGGCTCCTCTGTCCATGGGATTCTCCAGGCAAGAATACTGGAGTGGGTTGCCATTCCCTTTTCCAGGAATCAGATTCCTGACCCAGGAATCAGATTCGAATCTCCTGTATTGCAGGCAGATTCTTACCACTGAGCCACCAAGGAGTGGTTAATATGAATAAAGTGTGATAGCAGGACTTTTGTTAGGAAAAAAACTGATGGAGAAAGATGTGGAAGAATTGGCAATAACAGTCAGAAGGAAGGTTTCATGAAGGAGGGGTACTCAGTAACATCAACAACGCCAAATACTGGAAGGGAAGTTGCTCAATCGTCTCCGACTTTTTGTGACCCCATGGACTGTAGCCTACTAGACTCTTCCATCCCTAGGATTTCCCAAACAAGAGTACTGGAGTGGGTTGCCACTTCCTTCTCTAGGGGATCTTCCTGACCCAGGGATCGAACCCGGGTCTTCTGCGTTGCAGGCAGACACTTTACCTTCTGAGCCACCAGGGAAGCCCCAGTACTGGAAGACACAAATACAAATAAGAAATCAAAACAAAATGTTGGGTTTGCCAGTTAGTGGGACAACAGGAAACCTTAGGACCAAGAAAACAGACCATCGTGCATCATCCACTGCAGTCTGTTTCACTGTGTTTCAAGAACAAGATGTCAGCCTGTGATTAAGAGCCTTGAATGTTTTCAGGTTGCATGAGTTCAAATCCTTGCTCTTTTAAAGAGTTACAAGCTCTTGATCAAGCAAGTCAACCTCCCTTCCTCACATAAGGAGACCTTATATAAAACAAGCCTTATGCTCCTCATCTGTGAAAACATAGGATTTGTCCAGTGACCTTAGGTATAATAGGGCTTCCCAGGTGGTACTAGCGATAAAGAATCCGCCTGACAATGCAGGAGACACAAGGGACACAGGTTTGATTCCTGGGTCAGGAAGATCCTCTGAAGCAGGAAATGGCACCCCACTCCAGTATTCTTGCCTGGAAAATTCCATGGGCAGAAGAGCCGGGCAGGTGACAGTCCATGGGGCCACCAAGAGTCAGACACAACCGAGTGACTGAGCACACACACTTAGGTACAAAAACATTGCCCATAATAATGTTTATTGTTCCAAATGGGCTGAACACTTGGATATTCTACTTAGTTCATTACCCTGCATAGATTCAAGAGTAATCTTAGAGAACTGTATAATACAAAGGAAGCCCATATATATTTCTCATATGTTAAACACACATTTCATTTAATGTGTGCCACCCCTCAACCTGATACTTTGATTCTCAAACCAAGGACTTTTTTTTTTTTAAAAAAAGAAAGAGTACGGAGTACAAAAGCAAGAAATTTTAATTTACTGAAAAGCAAGATCACCTTTTAGAGACGTTTCCATGGTTACTATGGAAACAAGCACCTTGCAGACCTATGAAGATGGTACCAACAACTACAAGAGAACATATCAGAATACAAGGAGGTGAATACATCTGTTCTTTCTGTATTCAAATATGTTGGGAAAGGTAAATATGCTCCAATTACCAGCCAAACACAGTGTATAACATTAAATTATATAAAGGTGTTTGATGTTTCTATTCTACAGAAAACTAAAGTGGTCATAAAATGCAAAATACTTGATCCCAAATACACTACAGTTTTTATAGGCTTAAGATGGGAAGGAGAATGGGGTCTGTTTCCTGCTCATTCTTGTTTCATTGTTTTTAATGATTTAAGGACTAGTGATAGTGCAGGCTGACTCTAGTATATTTACGGGAGGTGAGAGGAGGGATAAAAGTTCAGCCATTTGATTTTGTTTAAGTGATTCTTATGTCCTGTTTCTGCTGTTTGCACACCAAGCACAATTTCAGTGTTTGTAACATACTGCTAGAGAACTGATCTCACAGGAAGGTATTTTAAAGTCAGGCAGAGACAGAGTGCTGGCCTAGGATGACCCTTTCTGATCTATAAAGTCATACTTTGGCACACATAGAAGAGACGCGCTTAGCACGTGCTGGGTTTAACCATGTCAGGGCGTATAAATTAGGGCTAACCACGCATCACAAATCACCCAGACAGGTGAATCTCTAAGGAAGAAGAAAGCATTCTTCTAACAAGTTTCTCAACCTCATAAACATTGACATTTAAGCCAAATAAATGTTATACTGTGAAAAGGGGGAAAGCTATCCCTGTGCACAGTAAGATGTTTAACAGCCTTCTTCCTTTCTATCCACTCGTTTTTTCTAGCCAAAGTTCACTATCATACTGTATCCATATCAATCACTCCTATATGAAAAAGGCAACCACATTTCTGCCTTCTGGCCCCATCCACTGTCCCCACCTCTGATCCCACAGCTCCAGCTGGCTGCTAGGTGACTTCACTTGGACGTCCTCGAGCATCATTAACTCAGCATGTTCAAAGAGAAGTCATCTTCCATTGAAATCAGTTTCTCCCTGTAATGTTCCTGTATCTTGAATAATGCCCTCTGGTTCAAAACCTTGGTGTCCTCTTCACCTCTTCCTCATTTAATTGGGCCCCACAGTCAATAAATAATCAACTCACATGCAGTTGAGTTTAATTCTGCAACGTTCTGGTGAACCAGTATGCTCTCTTTTTCATTCCCTTCAACCACTTTTGCGTCCACCATAAGGACACCTTTTAACTTTTCCTGTCCCTTTGGCTCCCTATGTTGGTCCATCTTATGTGCTTTTACCAGAATATCCTTCGTGTGCTCATATTCTGACCATGTCACCTGCTTGTTCAAAATCCATCCAATATTCCCAATTTCATCCTGGGTTTTGCACATATTCATCTCAGCTCTTCTGACACCAACCAAATTAAACTGATTGTCAATCTCCAAACACGTCCCATGGATTTCAACCACTCTGCTCTGACTTGTGCAGACACACAGACCACTGAAATCTCTCTATTTGTTGAGCTTTGCCTCAAATATGCCATCATTCACAAGACCTTCTTAATGCCCCCCAATCATGACAACAAAAATGTGTCAGACATCCAAACTGGCTTCAGGCTCCGAACCAGTAAAAAAGAAAAACAAACTCATAGAGAATCACTTGATAGTTTTGTTTCATCAGAGTATTTTGGAAAAAAACTTCTTTTTTAACAAAGAAAAAGAGGTTTTCCTAAACTGTGAAAATCCAAATGTCTCAATATTCCCCATATTGGAGAAAGTCTTTCTGTGTTTAGTCACCAAGGCAAAGCAAAAATCCTGGAAAATTTCCCATTCCTAATACCATCAAGAGATTCCTGCAGACCACTTCTTACCAAAATCCAGTCATTTTGTTAAGTTTTGAAATACTCTGCTTTAACATTGGATGTATGTTATCAAAAGAACCCAAATTTTACACACAGCATTTGAACTGTGGGATAAGAGTTATGAGGCAAAGGTTATAAAGATGAATCTTATTAAGTCTACTTTTACCTATAGAGTAGTTGCTAAGGAAATGAACATGCACAATTTTTTCCAAAGAACAGCCAAATTCATTAAGTAGATAATCTTTGTTTTGTTTTGTTTTCTAGTATTTTTTTTCTTTATACTTTCAGTTTTTGAAATTAAGATCTTAGGTCTCTGTGTGGTATTGGGACTCACAAAAATTATGGATGACTGACCCTTAATCCCTCTCTGCCTTGTAGTAATAATTCTTTGGATTCATTCACGAAACAAATCAAAAAAACTAGTCAGATATAGAAACTAAGAGAATTTGTAACAGAAACCATTAGACTTCTTGGTTCTAGAGTCAATTTATCTGTACCTCAATTTCTCATTGTTAAGTCTTGGAGCTTGGTTACCTTATCTCTACAGTCCTTTCCCATGCTGACAGTACACATATATTATTTTTCTAATTCAAGAAACCAAATAAAAAATATTGAGAATGGCAAGAATTCTTGAAACTGTGTGTCCCACTTTGATACTTTCATTTTCAGATCCATATTTGCCTAGACTTTGTAAAGGCATTATATTCTGCTTCAGACGAACAACTAAAACCTCTCTCTCTGGAAGTCTTGGGTCATATAGTACATGCCACAGGGGAATGTCTTTTCTCCCATTATGACAAGGCTATGAGTTTGTTACTCTAGGGGTAAAAAGAGGATTTAGTCAAGCTAAAGGGAAATCCCAAACCTCTGGCCTGGGAAATTACGGAAAGAAGATAGAAGATAGAGTTAGTTCAGTTATGCTAAAGACCTTCTATTTTCCCAAGAAACTGCATTTCTGGCTTTTTCTGTTGCTGTTACATGTAGAAAAGTTTAATAGTCAACTGAATTTTTGAAGGAGAGAGAGGAGACTATATACCTGATCATCCAAATTTCCATAATAGTTGGTGCATAGAAAATTCTGACTCTGAAAAGACAAAACTCCCCAAACCGGAAAAACCAGAAGACTACACAAATGCCTTCTCCAGGTGGTCAGCTGCAGACTGTGCTCCTGCTGTCACGACGTCTTGGGCTACAGCCATATCCAAACACAGATCCGCCGCGTCACTTTGGTCCTCATTTTGGCCAAAGCATCCGCAGTTGTCTGTCTTTACAATGAAATGATTTTGTGTATGTAAAAGAGTGCATTGCTCATAGTTCTTCTCCTTGGAAACAGATCAGCTGATTGGAGAAAAACCTCTGCTCAAAATGAAAATGCTTCCCAAGCTCAAAAGGTGGAAACTGTGGTCTGCTCCACGTGACATCACCCAAACTTAGTTTTCATTTCCCTGTACAAAGATTTCATATGTTTTTCCCCCAAGGAGCATAGAACTTTATTCAGGTTTTTTAAATTGTTATTAACAATGGTAACATTGGAAACTCTAACATGGTGAGGTTTATTGGCTACTTTTTCTGCTATGTTCTTGATTATTATATCATATATAGTAGAAAACTTTAATCATTTTTATTGAAGTACAATAAAAAATTGTTGATTTACAATGTTGTGTTAGTTTCAGGTATACAGCAAAGTAAAATATATATATATATATATATATACTGAATATATATACCAATATATATGCAAATAAATATGTATATTTATTTCAGTAAATATATATATACTGAATCAGAAAAAATATATATTATTTTTTTCCGGTTCTTTAAGGATTTCATGTATGCTTTAAAATAAGGTCTTAATGTAGAGCAGGTTCACTGATGAACCCTAGAAGTAAAGGAACTGAAACTGGCAAAGATACCTTATTATGTGAATTCACAGATCCTGCCCTGAGGTTTTTTCCAGAGGTTTTGGGAAATGCCTTATGATTACAACAGAGTCTTATTCTTTCTACCTTTTCATATCTTATTCTCACCTGGCTAGATGCCCCACAGCTTTCAAAGCATCTTGATAATTATTTTATATAATACTTCATATTTCACTGGGCTCTTTCATTGTACCCAGATTTGTTTAGAGCACTTAGGTTCTCATTATTTAGATTGGGGTTTTTTTTTTAATGAGGTGTTAGAACAGAAGAGAGGGTGTGTTTCATTTTTATTTTGATTACCACCCACTCTTCTAACCCTTTCCCCAGGGTTGACCCCTCTGAAAAGATGATAATCACACTTCCTGCCTCATAAAAAAACTTAACAGGTCAAGAATCATAATTAGGTTTAGACAGTTACTTTAGCCTTTCTTTTCCATCCCACTGACATTAAACCCAAGATAAGTCAAAATGTGAGGTGTTCCATGAAGTCTTTTCAAATATCCTTGAAACAGGCACACGGTTTCAGTTCTGTGGTGGAATAATTTACTCCAGAATATTTCAGCTTTCTGATCCTCCTTAACTGTTAGCATTGTATTTCTAGAAAATTCACCAAAGAAGCTTTCCACTGGGCACAACCTTGAACAGCTAATTTAAGTAGATGGCCTGAGTCATGTATAAAAAATTCTAGAATCTCCCTCCCAAGACCCTTGTAAGAAGAAAGGGACAAGGGCTAAATAATAAAAAATATTTTCAAAGCCATTGGCTTCCAGATCCAAATTGGAATATACTTTCTTTCCTCACTTAGAAATTGAAGAAAAGGACCAATTTAATTGTGTGATTTCCTACCCTGCCCTTGTGGTTGGATCTGAACCAGTATGACACGACATGTAAGAAGTCTCAAAAGAGAGCAGAACAGTAGTGTTTTTAAATTCTTGGAACACCTGTTAACAGGTTATAGGGGGGTTATATATAGCAAGTAGAACTCCAGTCTTCACTTTGTTAGTATAAAAAAGACTCATTAAAACACATTATTTGCCAGTTTCATCACTCAAAAGAGTAGATGTAGAGTAGATGTGCCTTACGCACTCTACAGACTGTGATTTCAAACTTTCAAAAGCCTTCTTGTAAATTTGGAGCTTAAATACATTTCCCATCATTTTTTAGGCTAAAATGGTTTCTGAATTGATATCTGTTTAATTACAATAGTGATTAAATAAGTTATTTCTTAATGAGCCAGCACATTGCATATATGCTTTGCTATTAGTATTTATACAGTCATCTCATTAGTATAATTGAGAGGTTAGCATAACATATGTTCAGGAAAGTCAACAGGGAACTAAACTATTTAAAACAGAATAAAGATATTACATATTCAGTCATGGGAAACTTCCAATCAATATGGTAGACTGAGGTGACACAGAGGAAACCTCCATTCCACCACAAACAAATAGAAATGCTAATAAAAATAAATACTAATCATAACAAAAGAAAATGAAGCTGAGTGAAAACAAAAAAGAGAAACTTCTATATACCAGAAAAAAGACAATGCAAAACCAGAAAGATGAGCTGAAAGCAAATAACTACACACAGAAAGACGCAGATAGGGGACTCAGCAAGTCTGGGTTTAATATACTCATGGAGGCAAAACATAAAAATTCAGTCCCAAGAAAAATGAGGGGATTGAATTGGGTCTTCTGAATAAAGCTGGGAGCATAAAGGGCTGCCCCAACAATATGCAAGATAAGGAATAAAAAATGCTTCTGCCCACTAGCCTGGGCTCACTTTAAGATTCCTGTGAAGGAGAGAGTGGAGTGATTTAAGAGAATAGCATTGAAACGTATTCTTTACCATATGTGAAATAGATGACCAATAGGAGTTTGATGTGTGACACAGGGCACCCAAAGCAAGTGCTCTGTGACAACCTGGAGGAAGGGAGTGGGGAGGGGTGAAGAGAACACATGTGCCTATCATGTTGATGGATGGCAAAACCCATCACAGGACTGTGATGCTCCTCCAATTTAAATAAATGAATAATTTAAAAAGAAGAGTATCATACCTTCTTTCTGAAGCAATGGACAAAAGAAGAGTGTTTGTGAGCCATCATAGTCTTCATCCTAGCCCACACTGAAGTGTGGAGTCTTAATTCTACTCCCAAGGGCCCAGAAATCCAAGAATGACACAGTAACCTAGACAGCGGTCTGAGACACTGAAATCCGTAGGGTCCTGACTCACACCAACCCCAAATGGCTCAACGGGGATGCAGTAGTCCAGGGGACACAGCACCCCCAAGGCAATCTCTGCAGCAGATGAGCTAACAGCGCATCGTGACCAATCACAAGAGGGACAAACCACCAAACAATGAGAGAACTGGCATCTCAAGAATGAGGAAGAATGAATCCATTTGACAAAAATGTTGGAAATACATGCTTACAATATTCAAGAAGAGAAGGAGAGGAAAAGAAGCGGCACCAGTGTCTCCAAATTCAGAGCATTGTTCTGTCAAAGGAGAGAGGAGAGGGCAGAGCCAAGCTGTGTGGAAAGTGCATAATATGAGAAGATCTCACTTTTCTGGGCTGAATGCACAGCTTGCTTTCAGAGACTGAAACATCCACATCAGGAAATGCTGTTAGTTCATGCAAGTGACATCAGGAATTATGCTGAACCACATATGGTTCAATGATCTTTTTCCTTCAGCTAGAAAGATCACACTGACAAGCACAGAAAGACAATCCAGTCTTCTTTGACTTCTTGGCAAACTTCAGACTGGAAGTTTTATTTGCCGTGTACCAGCTTTAATCCTCTTCCAAGGGTGAAACAAGAGGCCTTGGGGAGAATTTTGATTCTCAGCTCTTCCTCTCTAGTAGAATTACTCCTTTGTTGTAATTTTTTCCAGAACTGATAAATTCTATAAAGTTTATTTCCAAATCATGATTACCAAGTAGTTTTCTCTTTCCCTTGTTTCTGGTAATCTGCAAAGTAGAAACAAATCCCCTAAGTAGAGCCAGGAGTGTCATTCCTAAAGGTTGTTGGAAGATTAAATGACAGGGTAATCTCAGCGAGCGCTGCTTTCTTACCTGCTTATTAGCTTTCAGTCAATTATCTTGTGTTACATTGGCCTGGTTCATCTGTGAATCATGAACTATTTTTCATCTAAAGAACAGTCAAGCCCAGCAATTCCACTTCTGTATACATACCCAGAAAAAATGAAAACCTACTTTGAGAAGATAGATGCACGTCAATGTTCCTAGCAGCACGATTTGCAATTAGCCAAGATATGGACACAACCCAGGGCTTCCCAGGGAGCTTAGTGTTAAAGAATCCACCTGCCAAGCAGGAGACACAGTTTTGATCCCTGGGTCAGGAAGTTCCCCTGGAGAAGAGAATGGCAGCCCACTCCAGTACTCTTGCCTGGAAAATCCCATGGACAGAGGAACCTGGCAGGCTATAGTCCATGGAGTCACAAAGAGCTAGACATGACTGAGCAGCTAAACAGCAGCAGCAGCAGCAGGACACAGCTCAAGAGTCCATCAATAAACAAATGGATAAAGAAGATGTGCTAAATATGTGTAACAGGATATCACTCAGCCATTAAAAAGAAATTCTGCCATTTGCAGAAATATAGATGGACTTGGAGAATATCATTCTTACTGAAATAAATTAGCCAAAGAAATACCAATATTGTATGAAATCACTTGTATGCAGAATCTAAAAATTAGTGCAAATGAAGGCATATAGCAAAACAGAACAGAGTCACAGATACAGAAAACACACTAGAAAACTAACAAACTAACAAAAGGGACAGAAAAGAAGGGAAGGGCAAATTGAGGGCACAGGAATAAAAGATATAAACTACTAGGTAATAAATAGATAAGCAACAAGGATATATTATATAACATAGGGAATTATAGTGATTATCTTGTAATAATTTTTAAAGGAATTTAAACTACAAAAACATTTAATCACTATGCTGTACACCTGTAAACAATATAATGTTATAAATCAACTATACTTCAATAAATTAATAATAAGTAGCCAAAAATACATGACAGAGCAGATGAGCTTGCACAATCTTTTTGGACTCCCTGAGTCTTCAGTTATTTCATCATACTATCTGTTATTAAAACCTGGGTGAGTTGTAGTTTGGCCAGCCAGACATACAGGGAAGGGAAGCCTCCAGAAAAATCCAAGGGACCACTCTATTAAGCATTTTCAGAATAAAAATTGAATATTATCAGGGGATAGTTGATTTTCATATTTTATGGATGAGACATAAACATATAATGGAGGATTAAATTGCACTGACTACCTAAGAGAGTCACAGCTTTCCTTCCAAGGAGCAAGCATCTTCTAATTTCATTGCTGCAGTCACCATCTGCCATGATTTTGGAACCCCAAAAAATAGTCCCTCATTGTTTCCATTGTTTCCTATCTATTTGCCATGAAGTGATGGGACCAGATGGCATGATCATTGTTTCCTGAATGTTGAGTTTTAAGCCAACATTTTCACTCTCCTCCTTCACTTTCATCAAGAGGTTCTTTAGTTCTTTACTTTCTGCCATAAGGGTGATATCATCAGCATATCTAAAGTTATTGATATTTCTCCCAGCAAACTTGATTCCAGCTTGTGTTTCATCCAGCTGGGTATTTCGCATGATGTACACTGCATAGAAGTTAAATAAGCAGGGTGACAACATACAGCCTTGATGTATTACTTTCCCAATTTTGAACCAGTCTGTTGTTACATGTAAAGTTCTAACTGTTGCTTCTTGACCAGAATACAGATCTCTCAGGAAGCAGGTCAGGTGGTCTGGTATTCTCATCTCTTGAAGAATTTTACAGTTTATTGAGATCCAGACAGTCAAAGGCTTTGGCACAGTCAATAAAGCAGAAATAGATGTTTTTCTGGAACTCTCTTGGTTTTTCAATGATCCAACACAATGTTGGCAATTTGATCTCTGGTTCCTCTGCCATTTCTAAAACCAGCTTGAACATCTGGAAATTTGCAATTCACATACTGTTGAAGCCTGGCATGGAGAATTCTGAGCATTATTTTGCTAGCATACGAGGTGAGTGTAATTGTGTGGTAGTCTGAACATTCTTTCATCAAGAAGCTTTTTAGTTCCTCTTCACTTTCTGCCATAAGGATGGTGTTGTCTTCATATCTGAGGTTATTGATATTTCTCCCTGCAATCTTGATTACAGCTTGTGCTTCTTCCAGCCCAGCGTTTCTCATGATGTACTCTGCATATAAGTTAAATAAGCAGGGTGACAATATACAGCCTTGACGTACTCCTTTTCCTATCTAGAACCAGTCTGTTGTTCCATGTCCAGTTCTAACTGTTGCTTCCTGACCTGCATACAGGTTTCTCAAGAGGCAGGTCAGGTGGTCTGGTATTCCCATCTCTTTAAGAATTTTTCAGAGTCTATTGTGATCCACATAGTCAAAGGCTTTGGCATAGTCAATAAAGCAGAAATAGATGTTTTTCTGGACCTCTCTTGCTTTTTCGATAATCCAGCGGATGTTGGCAATTTGATCTCTGGTTCCTCTGCCTTTTCTAAAACCAGCTTGAACATCTGGAAGTTCATGGTTCATGTATTGCTGAAGCCTGGCTTGGAGAATTTTGAGCATTACTTTAGTAGCATGTGAAATGAGTGCAATTGTGCAGTAGTATGAGCATTCTTTGGCTGTAGTCCATGGGGTCGCTAAGAGTCAGACACGACTGAGCGACTTCACTTTCACTTTCACGCATTGGAGAAGGAAATGGCAACCCACTCCAGTGTTCTTGCCTGGAGAATCCGAGGGATGGGGGAGCCTGGTGGGCTGCCATCTAAGGGGTCTCACAGAGTCAGACACGACTGTAGCAACTTAGCAGCAGCAGCAAAAATTACTAGAAAATTTACCTTAATTTCATTCACTATTCTTGCTCTAATAGTCATGCTACCTTAACAGGGCCTCAAATCTTTCTTTGTAACTTCTCTGAGAAAATGAGAAAGAAATTCTATGTTCTTGAATTTGAGTCAGTTGTAGTCACATGCATGAACCTAGAGCCTGTTATACAGAGTAAAGTAAGTTAGAAAGAGAAAAACAAACATCATATATTAACACATACATATGGAATCTAGAAAAAAAGTACTGATGAACCTATTTACAGAGAAGAAATAGAGATGCAGACATCGAGAATGGTCTAGTGGACACAGCAGGGGAAGGAAAGGGTAGGTCAAATTGAGAAAGTAGCATCGACATATATACAGTATCAGGTGTAAAATAAGATCATACATCATGACTACATGGGCTTTATCCCAGGGATGCAAGGATTCTTTAATATCCACAAGTCAATCAATGTAATACACCACATTAACAAATTGAAAGATAAAAACCATATAATTATCTCAATAGATGCAGATAAAGCCTTTGACAAAATTCAACATCCATTTATGATTAAAAGCCCTCCAGAAAGCAGGAATTGAAGGAACATACCTCAACATAATAAAAGCCTTATATGTAAACCCACAACAAACATTATCCTCAAAGGTGGAAAATTGAAAGCATTTTCCTAAAGTCAGGAGCAAGACAAGGGCGCCCACTCTCACCACTACTATTCAACGTAGTTTTGGAAGTTTTAGCCACAGCAATCAGAGCAGAAAAATAAATAAAAGGAATACATATTGGAGAAGAAGAAGTAAAACTCCCTGTTTGCAGATGACATGAGCCCTACATAGAAAACCCTAAAGACTCCACCAGAAAATTACTAGAGCTAATCAGTGAATATAGTAAAGTTGCAGGATATAAAATTAACACACAGAAATCCCTTGCATCGTTATACACTAACAATGAGAAAACAGAAAGAGAAATTAAGAAAACAATTCCATTCACCATTGCAACAAAAAGAATAAAATACTTAGGAATAAACTTACCTAAAGAAATAAAAGACCTATGTATAGAAAACTATAAAACATTGATGACAGAAATCAAAGAGGACACAAATAGATGGAGAAATATACCATGTTTATGGATCAGAAGAATCCATAAAATAAGTGAAAATAAGTATACTACCCAAAGCAATCTATAGATTCAGTGCAATCCCTATCAAGCTACCAACAGCATTTTTCACAGAACTAGAACAGATAATTTGTATGGCAACACAAAAACCTCAAATAGGCAAAGCAGTCTTAAGAAAGAAGAATGGAACTGGAGGAATCAACTTGCCTGACTTCAGGCTGTACTACAAAGCTACAGTCATCAAGACAGTACGGTACTGGCACAAAGACAGAAATATACATCAATGGAACAAAATAGAAAGCCACAGATAAATCCAGGTACCTATGAACACCTTATCTTTGACAAAGGAGGCAAGAATATACAATGGAGGAAAGACAATCTCTTTAACAAGTAATGCTGGGCTGGGTAACCACTTGTAAAAGAATGAAACTAGAACACTTTCTAACACCATACACAAAAATAAACTCAGAATGGATTAAAGATCTAAACATAAGACCAGAAACTACAAAACTCTTAGAGGAAAATATAGACAAAACACTCTCTGACATAAATCATAGCAGGATCCAATGCTCTATGACCCACCTTCCAGAGTAATGGAAATAAAAGTAAAAATAAACAAATGGCACCTGATTAAACTTAAAAGCTTTTGCACAAGGAAGGAAACTATGAGCAAGGTAAAAAGACAGCCTTCAGAATGAGAGAAAATAATAGCAAATCAAGCAACTGACAAAGAATTAATCTCAAAAATATACAAGCAGCTCATGCAGCTCAATTCTAGAAAAATAAATGACCAAATCAGAAAATGGGCCAAAGAACTAAATAGACATTTCTCCAAAGAAGACATACAGATGGCTAACAAACACATGAAAAGATGCTCAACATCGCTCATTATCAGAGAAATGCAAATCAAAACCACAATGAGGTACCATTTCACACCAGTCAGAATGGCTGTTATTCAAAAGTCTACAAACAATAAATGCTGGAGAGAGTTGGAGAAAATGGAACCCTCTAACACTGTTGGTGGGAATGCAAACTAGTACAGCCACTATGGAGAACAATGTGGAGATTCCTTAAAAAACTGGAAACAGAACTGCCATATGACCCAGCAATCCCACTGCTGGGCATACAGACCAAGGAAACCAGAAGTGAAAGAGACACGTGTACCCCAATGTTCATCGCAGCACTGTTTATAATAGCCAGGACATGGAAGCAACCTAGATGTCCATTGGCAGATGAATGGATAAGAAAGCTGTGGTACATATACACAATGGAATATTACTCATCCATTAAAAAGAATACATTTGAATCAGTTCTAATGAGGTGGATGAAACTGGAGCCTATTATACAGAGTGAAGTAAGTCAGAAAGAAAAACACCAATACAGTATACTAAAACATACATATGGAATTTAGAAATATGGTAACCGTGACCCTATATGCAAGACAGGAAAAGTGACACAGATGTAAAGAACAGACTGTTGGACTCTGTAGGAGAAGGCTAGGGTGGGATGATTTGAGAGAATAGCATTGAAACATGTATATTATCATAGGTGAAAGAGATGGCAAGTCCAGGTTCAATGCATGAGACAGGGTGCTCAGGGCTGGTGCACTGGGATGACCCTGAGGGATGGGATGGGGAGGGAGGTGGGAGGGGGGTTCAGGATGGGGAACACATGTACACCCATGGCTGATTCATGTCAATGTATGGCAAAAACCACTAAAATATTGTAAAATAATTAGCCTCCAATTAAAATAAGAAGAAAAATAAATAAATAAATAAAATAGACAACTAGTGGGAAGCTGCTGTATAACACAGGGAGCCCATCCTGGTGCTCTGTGATGAACTAGAAGGGTGGGATTGAGGAGGGAGGGAGGTTCAAGAGGGAGAGGATATATATATATGTAAAATTATGACTGATTTGTGTTGATGTTCAGCAGAGTCTACTGCAACATTGTAAAGCAATAATCCTCCAATTTAAAAAAAAATCCATATTCTTTCATGACACTGAGATTAATCAGAAGATCTGTTGACTGTGTAAAGATTTAAGGAAACGTAGGCCTAAGAGTTTTGCTTAAAACTCTGAGAAGGCAGTGGAAAACCAGGAAAAAAATCAAAACTAGTAACAAAAATATCTCCATCAATAGTTGTTAAATGATCGGACTTTACCATCTGGAATCAATTGCCCTGTGATGGAGAAACAGATGTTCTATCAAGGTTCCTTTGTGATCAAACAGGCCAAGAGGAAGGGTAGGGCCAGCTCCTGAAACACGCAAAGCCCTGTACAGAAAAGAGAAAATGATAAAGCAGATTGTCTTTGGCCAGAAGTGAAATGAACAAGGGTAGGAGTTATGTTTTGGCTCACTCATAAGCCGTCAGTCTTGTAGCTGACCAAGAATCACCTCCAGTTAGTTCTTGTGTTTCTGATACATAAGAGAACTTTAAGCTTATCATTACTATATGTAATTCCTCTAGATATATATTCCATGAGGTCAGTGACTTTCATTGATTTTGTGCCTTGCATGAAGTAGGTCCTCATGGATGGATGGATGGATAAAGTTGCTTACCATTGAATCGCACCCTTGGCTTGGATGCCTCTCCTGTCCCTTTTAGGTTGATACCAGCCACTTCCAAAGCCCCTGAGATACCAGTATCCTGGTTTGGAAGGATACTGTGAAGGCCACCTCCTGTAGGCTGAGGATGGAAAACACAACTGTGTGGGTTGCTCCATGGAGATGTGACATTGATTTCTGATCTAAGTTGAAGTCCACTTTACCACTAAAATGTGAGTTATCAGGATTTTATAAATTTTCCTCTATCTGCTACTTAAAAATTGAGTCAATTATTTGCAGTTTTAAACTGAAGTATGGAGCTGTTCTTAATTTTCTGTTCTTCCTTTTTTAAAAGAAAGGAACGTAAGTTCAGAAGAATGTGAAGGAAAGCAAAAGATAAATTTTGCGTGTATTTAAGTAATTTTTCTTTTTTATATTTGATAAAATGATGAATTATTGACTCTCAAGAATTAAAGCAAACTTGCATTTCTGGGATAACTCCTACTTTGTTACTATGTAGTATGTTTTTACATGTTGTTGGATTTAATATGCTGATGTCTTATGAAGAATTTGGTATCTGTATTCATGAGAAATATTGGTTTGCAATTTTCTTCCCTGTTTTGTAGTATTTTTGACAGGTTTTAGCATCAGGAGCATGCTGGCCTCGTAAAACATGTTTGGATATATTCTCATCTCCTTTATTTTCTGAGAAAGTTTGTATAAGATTGGTCTTTCTTTCTCAAATATGTACTAAAATTCAGCACTGAAACCATCTGGGCCTGGAGTTTTCTTAGAGTCAAAGACCAGTTTTGAGAACACACTTTACTCTTACCCAACTCATCTGAAAGAATGAATAATAAACATTTTCTCTTGTTATCTCATTTAAAACTTTTGAGCCACTGTTATTCAATCATCAGTGATGGTGACCAGGAATAATAACTTGTGAATTACTGGGTATGATGTTCATTGGAAAAAAATGTTCCATTTTCTATTTCGGATGAAAGATGACCTGATTAGACCAGAGAATAAAAAGCTTAGTTAGGTAATCCAAACCCAAATCCAGCAAGTCAAGGCTTGGGGGACCAACACTTCCAATGTTTTTCAAAGTACACACAGTATAATTTGTCATTTTTGTCCCTGGCTGTCTTGATTACTGCCCATGTTCCTAATTTCTAGCAAAACATAAAACATCACTGAGTCAGTCAGTGCATTGAAATCAGTTCAATGAAATAAAAACTGCCAAGAGCATGTTTCTGATTCTTTGTGATCCCGTGGACTGCAGCACATCAGGCTTCCATGTCCCTCACCATCTCTCGGAGTTTGCACAAATTCTTGACCATTGAATCAGTGATACCAGCCAACCTTCTCATCCTCTACCACCTTCTTCTCCTCCTGCCTCCACTCTTTCCCAGCATCAGGGTCTTTCCCAATGAGTCAGCCAAGGTATTGGCACTTCAGCTACACCATCAGTCCTTCCAGTGAATATTCAGGACTGATTTCCTTTAAGATTGACTGGTTTGATCTCCTTACAGTCCAAGGGACTCTCAAGAGTCTTCTCCAAGCATCAATTCTTTGGTGCTCTGCCTTCTTTATGGTTCAGCTCTCACGTCTGTACATGACTGCTAGAAATACCATAGCCTTGGTCTACCTAAAGGACTATAAAATGCATTAGATTGAATGTATCAAAAGCAACTCAAAGGTGTTCCTACCAAAGGACAAAACATGGCTATAAAGAAATAAGATTGAACTGTGATAAATAAACTAAAATATTCTCATTTCTTCTGTTAGCTGCATACTTATTCCAGTGAGTATACAGTCTTAGTTTAAGTAAGGAACCCTACTCTTAGAATGCCTTTGGAAGCTACACCCATTCTCCTGACAGTCCTCACTGGAGTGATTTGGGTCACAGTTAACAGATGAGAGGCAGCACTTGTAGCTCAAATGGTAAAGAATCTGCCTGTGATGCAGGAGACCAGGGTTCGATCCCTGGATTGGGAAGTTCCTCTGGAGAAGGGAATGGCAACCCACTCCAGTATTCTTGCCTGGAGAATTCCACGGACAGAGAAGCCTGGAGGGCTACAGCCCATGGGGTCGCAAAGAGTTGGACATAACTGAGCGACTAACACCCTGACAGATGAGAGCCATTACTGGCTGTGTTGGATATTCTCCGTTTGCCCCTGCCAGAACTACTCTCCACACCTCCCCACTTAGCCCTGCATCCTGGAAGACTGACCTGTATTAAGGCTCCTTGGTCCTCTAGTTTTCTCTCAAGTTTGGCCAAAGGGAAGTACTGTCAGAAACTGGAAGGCAGGAATTTCCCAGTGGTCAAGACTCTGAGCTTCCAGTGCAGGGGGCAAATGTTCAGTTCTTGGTTAGGGAACTAAGATCCCACATACTGCACAAAACAGTCAAAATATATTAAATTTTTGGCAAGTTGGAAGGTAAAGAGAACGAGCTCAGAAATAAGGTTGTCTTGCTCCTCCAAAGTCCCCACCTCCAGAGACTGTAAGGGCTCCCCCATCCCTTGTTGATTTCCCATTATCCTTCTCACATATTTTGTAAATAGACCCTTTATTAAAGACTCCTCAACCACACACACACACATACACACACACACACAATGTGAGTTGGTACTATGTTTTTTGCCCAAACACCAATTAATAAAGCAGTCAAGTCCGTTGAACAAAGTGGGTGATCAAGCTAGGTGACATGTCTTTTAGCACAAAAGATAGACTATATAATCATGAGAGTAGTTTTTGAAATTGCTCATTCATTGGCTCTGCATTACTTTCCAAAACAGAAGTTCAAAAATTGTTTATAGCATATTCCAAATACCTAGTCTCTGAAGGTAACTACTTTGATGGATGCGGCATTCATTTAGCTATTGAATTTCTGGATGTTTGTTGCTTTTAAACATCTCAAGACATTATCATCACATTTTGTGATTTTAAAAACTGCATATTTCTCATTAAAAAAAATAGGTACTATGGAATTTCTGAATGTAAAATCAAATTTGGGGTTAATACTGGTCCAGACAGTAAAAACAGGAAATAGCTTATTGCTAAAAAGAGAGAGGGAGAGAGAGAAAAAAATGAGAAAGAGATGTTTGAGAAATAGATTGGACATAACAGGACACTAACTAAAAATAAAATTGTTTACAATAAACACTTCATTAAGTAGATATAAGTAAACTTTTCATGTTGTGAGGATTAGGTTGTCTTTGTAAAATCTGCATATGCTTGTAGATTTCTTGAAATCCTTGATTTCTTTAGACTCTTATTTAAAAAAAATAGTTTTCTTTTTTTAAAGGACTCAATACCTAAGACAAAAAGTTGAAACCTGACCTAGTGGCCAGTCCCCTATTTGGAGCCAGTTAATTTCATAAAGCTGGTGTTAAGCTATTCTCTTTCTTTCCTCTGTACATAACGTACTATACTGAGCTGTTATTGAGGCTTAAAAATACATGATGAACATTTTGAATGTTCTCAGTGTTTTTAATTTAGATTTGCACAATCATAGAAATTAGAGATGGAAAAACTAGGATTCTTCCTCTTAATATAAACCATAGACTGAAGTTTGGGGCTGGGTTCTTTTTTTTTTTTTCTGATTTATGAGGCTGGGGAGAGGGAGTGTGAAGAAAACCCTTTGGGCCATTGCTTCCATTATTTCAGGATTTCTGAACTAGTGTTATCTCTTTAATGGAGCACCATTACTTCAGTATATTTATCCTGAAGACCTAACAAATAATGTCTCTCTCTTGGCATTACATTTTAAACTTATTGGTTGACAGGCTATGTCTCTATCAACTGCAGTATATTTGAGCAAAGAATGTTGTCACTGCAATTAACTATAATATCAAGATTGGCCTTAAAAAGGCAGCAACCATGGGACTCTCCAATCCCTTGGGTTTGGGGCCATAGAGACAACAAAATCCAGCCTGTCTTTTAGTCATATTTAATTCATATGATGGAATATTGGCACACATAGACTCCTATGTAGCTTGTTTTGTTAACAATGATCTATATCTTTAATTCCTTTAATCTGCTCATAGCTCAATGTTTCTTTTTTTTTCCTACTTGGAGCAAATGGCCTTTTAAATCCTCTATTCCTTTGGAGATTCTCCTAGCTCTGCTTTCTTTTTGCAAGTACAGCTCCATCTTAAACTCATACAGCTGAAAGAAACCTTGTAAATCATCTAGTTGCTCATCTTGTTTCAAATATGAGGAAACTAAACCCAAAAGGTGATTTGTTATTATCTTGCTCAAACTTTCTCCTGATATTCACTAACAAGGTATAATGTGCTGCACTTTTAACAATAACATTTGAAAAATAATATAATCTTCTTTCTAGAAGTTTCAGGCAAGTTTTTTTTTTAACAATTTGAATTTCTACTAAAATATCCTATTTATTTCAAATCGGTTATTTCAAAACCAAACTCATAGTTAAGACTGTCTCATTCAATGTAAACTGATAGCAGATCAAGACTGATTCAGCCCTGATCAAATGCTGCGTTAGCGAGATATATTTTCATATATGTCTCACTTCCTCTGTACTAGATCTTATGCTCTTTGTTTTTTCCACCTCCTAAAATGCCAAGGCCTGTTCTCTCTGTGTAAGCAAGTGGACACACTGCTAAAAGACATTGGCAACCCAGAATCCACAGCTCTTAATTCCAATTGACATAATGATATGCCAACATAAATTTGGGGAAAAAATACATTAGCATTTATTTTGCTTTAAAAAATACACTGAGAAATGAGTCAATTGTTTTTAGCAGAAAGAACCCAATACATATTGATAAAAATGTAACCGGGCCTAAAAGTAAGAACACAATTTGAACATGGGCATGAAGAATTCCGGTTACTCTCAGCCACCCTCTCGGGGGGTCAGAGCCGCGCTCTTGAGCATACGGCCTAAGACTAGCACTTGCAACCAGTCAGCACAATTAAGCAGGTAAAATGCTTCCGCGCATGCGTGCTAATTTGCAACTGACTCCGAGACCCGATGGACCACAGCCCGCCAGGCTCCTCTGTCCACGGGATTCTCCAGACAAGAATACTGGAGTGGGTTGTCATGCCCTCAACCAGGGGGATCAAACCCCTGTTTCTTTCGTCTGCTGCATTGGCAGGGGAGTTCTTTACCTCAAGCACCGCCTGAGAAGCCCCAAATACTTTAACTTCACCTGTAAATTCACAAGGATAGCCCATTTGCTCTCTTTGGCTAGAGAAAAATTGCAAAAGTGTGATTCTAACGGAATAGACTTAGTTTAAATTATAAACGTTTCACATTTTATGCAATTCATTTGATCTGTATTTTTATGCTTCTTTATTTAAATAAACAGTGGTCTTCATCATGGGAATCTCAATTTGTCTAAAATATTAATTACTGAAAACTATAAATGTTTATCTCTGTACTATTTGTCTGACATATCTTGGAAAGAAGTTTTAGCCAATAGGAAAAACTATAGTTTATACTGAAGAACATTTTTCTAAGTCCATTTGGCCAGGTCAGTAGGTTTAGAATTTGGCAGTGCCTGTAAATTTTACTTAATTTCACTTCACGATGAAATCTTGCTGAGTAAATAGAACTAAGGGAATCAGAAAATGATTGATTATAGGCTTTTTAAAAAATATTGCCTAAAATAGGAAAAGACAGGGAGCTGAAGATAAGAGAACCATTCTAGATTAAACAGAATTTTAGAAAGGCAGGTACTGACTAAATGTGTAGAATGAAAAAGGAGTCTTGAAAAGAATTATTTTATTCTTTATTGATATCAGATTTTCCAGTAGTCATGTATGGATGTGAGAGCTGGACCATAAAGAAGGGTGAGCACCAGAGAATTGATGTTTTCAAGCTGTGGTGATGGAAAAGACTCTTCAAAGTCCCTTTGACAGAAAGGAGATCAAACCAGTCAATCCTAAAGGAATTCAACCCTGAATATTCACTGGAAGGACTGATGCTGAAGCTGAACCTCCAATATTTTGGCCACCTGACGCGAAGAGCCAAATCATTAGAAAAGACCCTGATGCTTGGAAAGATTGAAGGTAGGAGGAGAAGGGGATGACAGAGGATGAGATGGTTGGGTGGCATCATCAGCTCAATGGACATGAGTCTGAGCAAATTCCAGAAGATAGTGAAGGACAGGGAAGCCTGGCATGCTGCAGTCCATGGGGTCACAGAGAGTCAGAAATGATTTGGTGACTAAACAACAACATTTCCTATAAAACATGGAAAATAGCTGATGGGCTTTACTAAAGGAAGATTATAGTAATAAAAGTACAAATTGGAATTAAAAGAGTGAAATGAAGAGTTTGAAGGATTTACAAAAAGTATTCCATGCTCTGACCACAAATGGGTACAGCTTCCTGGATCATCTGAGGAATGAAACTGTCTTCTCAATGAACATCTCTTTTCCCAATGGCTTCTTTTTGCTTGTTTTTATTTTTTAATTTTTAAAACTGTGTGTTGGTTTCTGCCATACAATAATGCAAATCAACCATAGTTATACATATATCCCTTCCCTCTCTAGCCTCCCTCCCCTCCTCCCATCCCATCCCTCTAGGTCATCCCAGAGCACCAGACTCGGCTCCCTGTGCTACACAGCAACTATATGCTGAGGCCATTTTCTCCATTCTTCCCACTCTTTCCCTCCCCCACTGTGTCCACTAGTCCAGTCCATTCTCCACATCTGCATGTCCATTCTTTCTCTGCAAATAGATTCATTAATACCATTTTTCTATATTCCATATATATGTGGTAGTAGGCTATCCTTTAGATGACACCACCCTTACGGCAGAAATCGAAGAAGAACTAAAGAGCCTCTTGATGAAAGTGTAAGAGGAGAGTGAAAAAGCTGGCTTAAAACTCAACATTCAGAAAATAAAGATCATGGCATCCAGTCCCATCACTTCATGGCAAATAAATGGGGAAACAATGGAAACAGTGAGAGACTTTATTTGGGGGGGGGGGCTCCAACATCACTGAAGATGGTGACTGCAGCCATGAAATTAAAAGACGCTTGCTCCTTGGAAGAAAAGCTATGACTAACCTAGACAGCATATAAAAAGCAGGGACATTACTTTGTCAACAAAGGTCTGTCTAGTCAAAGGTATGGTTTTTCCAACAGTCATGTATGGATGTTGTAAAGAAAGCTGAGCACTGAAAAATTGATGCTTTTGAACTGTGGTGTTGGAGAAGACTCTTGAGAGTCCCTTGGACTGCAAGGAGATCAAAACAGTAAATCCCAAAGGAAATCAGTTCTGAATATTCACTGGAAAGACTGATGCTAAAGCTGAAACTCCAATACTTTGGCCACTTGATGCGAAGAACTGACTCACTGGAAAAGACCTTGATGCTGGGAAAGATTGAAGGGAGGAGGAGAAGGGGACAACAGAGAATGAGATGATTGGATGGCATCACTGACTCAGTGGACATTAGTTTGAGCAAGCTCCCAGAGTTGGTGATGGACAGGGAAGCCTGCCTGCGGTTGCCAAGAGGGGTTGCAAACCTCCATGGAGTTGCAAAGAGTCGGACAGAGCTGAGCAACTGAATTGAACTGAACTGAATCCAACTGAATGAAGAGTTCTGAAGAGTATCAAGGAGAGATAAGAAGGCCTTAAATGAACAGTGCAAAGAAGTATAGGAAAACAATAGAATAGAAAAGACTAGAGATCTCTTCAAGAAAATTGGGGATATCAAGGGAACATTGATATTGGGGATATCAAGGATGAGCACAATAAAAGACAGAAATCGTGAGGATCTATCAGAAGCAGAAGAGATTAAAAAGCGATGGCAAGAATACACAGAAGAACTATACAAAAAAGGTCTTAATGACCCAGATAACCACAATGGTGTGGTCACTCACCTAGACTCTGACATCCTGGAGTCTGAAGTTAAGTGGGCCTTGGGAAGCATTATTACAAACAAGGCTGGTGGAGGTGATGGAATTCCAGCAGAGCTATTTAGAATCCTAAAAGATGATGCTATTATTAAAGTGCTGTAATCAATATGTCAGCAAATTTGGAAAACTCACAGGACTCAAAAAGTCAGTTTTCATTCCAATCCCAAAGAAGGGTGATGCCAAAGAAAGTACAAATTACCAGACAATTGTGCTCAATTCACATGCTAGTAAGTTTATTCTCAAAACCCTTCAAGCTAGACTTCAACAGTATGTGAAATGAGAACTTCCAAATGTACAAACTGGCTTTAGAAAAGGCAGAGGAATCAAAGATTGAGTTTTTGCCAACATTTGTTGGATAATAGAGAAAGCAAAGGAATTCTAGAAAAATATCTTCTTTCTTCATTGACTATGCAAAAGCCTTTGCACAACAAACTGTGGAAGATTCTCAAAAGAGATGGGAATACCAGACCACCTTACCTGTCTCCTGGGAAATCTGTATGCAGGTCAAGAAGCAATTGCTACAGCCTTACATGGAACAACTGGCTGGTTCAAAATTAGGAAAGGAGTATGACAACACTGTATACTGTCACCCTGTTTATTTAACTTATATGCAGAGTACATGATGTGAAATGCTAGGCTGGATGAATCACAAGCTGGGATCAAGATTGCCAGGAAAAATTTCAACAACCTCAGATATATAGATGATACCACTCTAACAACCAAAAATGAAGAGGAACTAAAGAGTCTCTTGATGAAGGTAAAAGAGGAGAGAAAAATCTGGCTTAAAAGTCAACATTCAAAAAAATTAAGATTATGGCACCCAGTTTCATCATTTCATGACAAATAGATGGGGAAGAGATGGAAGAAGTGACAGATTTTATTTTCCTGGACTCTGAAATCACTTTGGATAGTGACTGCAGCCCTGAAATAAAAAGACAATTGCTCCTTGGAGGGAAAGCTATGACAAAAGTAGACACATATTAAAAAGCAGAGACATCACTTTGCCAACAAAAGTCCCTATAGTCAAAGCTCTTCTTTTTCCAGTAGTCATGTATGGATGCTAGAGTTGGACCATAACGAATACTTAGTGTCAAAGAACTGATGCTTTCAAATAGTGGTGCTGGAGAAGACTCTTCACAGTCTCTTGGGCAGCAAGGAGATCAAACCAGTCAATCCTAAAAGAAATCAACACTGGATATTCATTGGAAGCACTGATGCTGAAACTCCAATACTGGGGCCACCTGATACGAAGAGCTGACTCGCTTGAAAAGACCCTGATGCTGGGAAAGATTGAGGGCAGGAGAAGGAGACGACAGAGGATGAGATGGCTGGATGGCACCACCAATTCAATAGACATGGGTTTGGGTAGACTCTAGGAGTTGGTGATGGACAGGGAGGCCTGGCGTGCAGCAATTCATGGGGTTGCAAAGAGATGGACACGACTGAGCAACTGGACTGAACTGAATTAGCATAAGCTAGATATGGTTGAAAGGGGTTTACTGTGAAAACAAAAAAATACTTCTCCCACCCCTATCACTTTCCCTTTCACTCAGGAAATTCCAAGGTTTATAGATGGTCCTGCCTCAAGAACCAGTAACAAAGACTAAAATACGTATTTCTTATTACATCACAAGACAACATTGGTATAAAAAGGGTGATGGGAGATGAAAAAGTGGAGGAAACAGGTGTCCAAATATGAAAGGATCTTATTAAAATTATATGTACCCAGCAGTCGTTAGGGAAATAATGAAACATTCAAAGGGAGAGATATAGTTACATTTGCGTTTCCCAGAGATGCCTCTAGGAACAGTGTGGACAGTGGATGGGGACATGCAGGACTGACAGCCAACCCCAGTGAGTGCTGGGATAGAGCTATGGCAATGCCACTGAAGAGGCATAGGCAGATGGTAGAGACAGCACCAAGGTAGATTTTGTGGGATTTCCTTGAATACCTGATGAGAGGAGTCAAGGGGAAGAAGGAGTGAAGGATCGCTCTTAGCGTTGAGGCTTAGGTGACCAGTTGGACAGTGACCCGAGCAGCCAGGCACCCGGTAGAGACAAAGAAGGGCTGGTTGGGGGAGAAGTCAGCGAGGACTCCTTCGGACGCACCAACACCCCAGTGAGTCACTCTAGTAGATAGGCTAAGGAGGAGGCTAGAGAGGCGTATCTGGGGCGCAGAAGAAATATCTTACCGGAGATAAAGATTTGGGGGTTCTAGGCCTGTGGTTAACTGTGGGAATAGCGAGTACCTCTAAGTGAGGCCAAGATAAAAAGATATGATGCAGCCTCTTCGGAGCAAGCATGCATGGAGACCCCTCTTCACCCATAAGAAGGAAGCCTAATTGGAGGGTACATGCCTGAGGTGGGCCCCAACTCTTGATAGAGCTCTGCGGCTGGGAGGGCAGGAGCCTGGATCTGCCTTAAGGAGCTTTTTGGCAACACGGCTCTTAGGAAGCAGGTATGCTCAAAGAGCGGCTTCTAATGGCAAGGCTTTCTGTGTAATGGCCGCCATCAGAACTACACCACCAATGTAGTCGAAACCGCTCCCTGTGAAACCTGAATCACAGTATGCAGTGACATCCGCAAGCTTTTGTATACAGTCAGTCCTCATCACTCCAGATTCTTTATTTATGAATCCACTTACTCAAACCTATAACCCCAAAGTCAATACTCACAATATTTGTGTGGTCATTTGCAGACACGCACAGGGTGTCATAAACTTGAGTCCTTGACGTACACAATGCCAGCTGAGGTTGAACAAGCTGATATTCTGCCTTCTTGTTCCTATGCTCATGCTATAAGTGAGTGTCCTTTTCAAGGTAGTTGGTATATTTTTCACACTTGTGCACTTCTGGCCGAGCAGTGAGCAGCCGCTGCACAGCCCAGGAGTGGCGAGCAGCAGAGAGGGCACACCCCACGTCCAAGGTAAGGAGCAGCGGCTGCGCTTCCTGGACCAATCGTGAGGAGATACCCCACGTCCAAGGTAAGAGAAACCCAAGTAAGATGGTAGGCGCTGAGAGAGGGCATCAGAGGGCAGATACACTGAAACCACAATCACAGACAATTAGCCAATCTGATCACACGGACCACAGTCTTGTTTAGCTCAATGAAACTAGGCCATGCTGTGGGGGGCCACCCAAGACAGATGGATCATGGTGGAGAGGTCTGACAGAATGGGGTCCACTGGAGAACGGAATGGCAAACCACTTCAGTATTCTTGCCTTGAGAACCCCACGAACAGTATGAAAAGGCAAAAAGATAGGACACTGAAAGATGAACTCCCCAGGTCGGTAGGTGCCTAATATGATACTGGAGATCAGTGGAGAAATAATTCCAGAAAGAATGAAGGGATGGAACCAAAGTAAACACAACATCCGCTGGTGGATGGGACTGGTGACAGAAGCAAGGTCCAATGCTGTAAAGAGCAAATGCATAGAAACCTGGAATGTTAGGTCCATGAATCAAGGCAAACTGGAAGTGGTAAACAAGAGATGACAAGACTGAATTTCAACATTCTAGGAATCAGCAAACTAAAATGGACTGGAATGGGTGAATTTAACTCAGATGACCATTACATCTACTACTGTGGGCAGGAATCCCTTAGAAGAAATGGAGTAGCCATCACAGTCAACAAAAGAGTCTGAAATGCAGTACTTGGATGCATCTCAAAAATGACAGAATGATCTCTGTTCATTTCCAAGGCAAACCATTCAATATCACAGTAATCCAAGTCTACGCCCCGACCAGTAACACTGAAGAAGCTGAAGTTGAACAGTTCTATGAAGACCTTTTAAAACTAACATCAAAAAAAAAAAAAGATGTCCTTTTCATTATAGGGGACTGGAATGCAAAAGTAGGAAGTCAGGAAACAGCTGCAGTAACAGGCAAATTTGGCCTTGGAGTACAGAATGAAGCAGGGCAAAGGCTAATAGAGTTTTGTCAAGAGAACGCACTGGTCATAGGAAACACCCTCTTCCAACAACACAAGAGAAGACTCTACACATGGACATCACCAGATGGCCAGCACTGAAATCAGATTGATTATATTCTTTGTAGCCAAAGATGGAGAAGCTCTATACAGTCAGCAAAAAGAAGACTGGGAGCTGACTGTGGCTCAGATCATGAACTCCTTATTGCCAAATTCAGAATTAAATTGAAGAAAGTGGGGAAAACCACTAGACCATTCAGGTATGACCTAAATCAAATCCCTTATGATTATACAGTGGAAGTGAGAAATAGATTTAAGGGACTAGGTCTGATAGACAGCGTACCTGATGAACTATGGACGGAGGTTCATGACATTGTACAGGAGAAAGGGATCAAGACCATCCCCAGGGGGAAAAAAAAAATGCAAAAAAGCAAAATGACTGAGGAGGCCTTACAAATAGCTGTGAATAGAAGAGAAGCGAAAAGCAAAGGAGAAAAGGAAAGATATTCCCATCTGAATGCAGAGTTCCAAAGATAGCAAGGAGAGATAAGAAAGCCTTCCTCAGTGATCAATGCAAAGAAATAGAGGAAAACAATAGAATGAAAAATACTAGTGATCTCTTCAAGAAAATTAGAGATATGAAGGGAACATTTCATGCGAAGATGGGCTCAATAAAGGACAGAAATGGTATGGACCTGACAGAAGCAGAGATATTAAGAAGTGACAAGAATACACAGAAGAACTGTACAAAACAGATCTTCGCGAATCAGTTAATCACGATGGTGTGATCACTCACCTAGAACCAGACATCCTGGAATGTGAAGTCAAGTCAGCCTTAGGAAGCATCACTACAAACAAAGCTAGTGGAGGTGATGAGAATTCCAGCTGAGCTATTTCAAATTCTAAAGGATGATGCTGTGAAAGTGCTGCACTCAGTATGTCAGCAAATTTGGAAAACTCAGCAGTGGCCATAGGACTGGAAAAGTCAGTTTTCATTCCAATTCCAAAGAAAGGAAATGCCAAAGAATGCTCAAACTACCACACAATTGCATTCATCTCACATGCTAGTAAAGTAATGCTCAAAATTCTCCAAGCCAGGCTTCAGCAATACATGAACTGTGAACTTGCAGATGTTCAAACTGGTTTTAGAAAAGGCAGAGAAACCAGAGATCAAATTGCCAACATCTGCTACATCATCGAAAAATCAAGAGAGTTCCAGAAAAACATATATTTCTGCTTTATTGACTATGCCAAAGCCTTTGACTGTGTAAATCACAATAAACTGTGGAAAAATCTCAAAGAGATGGGAATACCAGACCACCCGACCTGTCTCTTGAGAAACCTGTATGCAGGTCTGGAAGCAACAGTTGGAACTGGACATGGAACAACAGACTGGTTCTAGATAGGAAAAGGAGTACGTCAAGGCTGTATATTGTCACCCTGCTTATTTAACTTATATCAGAGTACATCATGAGAAACGCTGGGCTGGAGGAAACACAAGCTGGAATCAAGATTACCAGGAGAAATATCAATAGCCTCAGATAGGCAGATGACACCACCCTTATGGCAGAAAGTGAAGAGGAACTAAAGAGCCTCTCGAGGAGAGTGAAAGAGGAGCATGAAAAAGTTGGCTTAAAGCTCAACATTCAGAAAACTAAGCATGCCATCTGGTCCCATCACTTCATGGCAAATAGATGGGGAAACAGTGAGCGACTTTATGTTGGGGGGCTCCAAAATCACTGCAGATGGTGATTGCAGCCATGAAATTAAAAGATACTTACTCCTTGGAAGGAAGGTTATGACCAACCTAGGCAGCATATTAAAAAGCAGAGATATTACTCGGACATCACTCTGACAGAGGTCTGTCTAGTCAAAGCTATGGTTTTTCCAGTAGCCATGTATGGATGTGAGACTTGGACTATAAAGCAAGGTGAGCACCGAAGAATTGATGCTTTTGACCTGTTGTGTTGAAGAAGACTCTTGAGAGTCCTTTGGACTGCAAGGAGATCCAACCAGTCTATCCCAAAGGAGATCAGTCCTGGGTGTTCATTGGCAGGTCCGATGTTGAAGCTGAAACTCCAATACTTTGGCCACCTGATGCAAAGAGCTGACTCATTTGAAAGTTTGAGTTTCAAATGACGATGCTGGGAAAGATTGAGGGCAGGAGGAGAAGGTCACAACAGAGGATGAGGTGGTTGGATGGCATTACCAACTCAATGGACATGAGTTTGGGTGGGCTCCAAGAGTTGGTGTTGGACAGGGAGGCCTAGTGTGCTGCAGCTCATGGAGTCGCAAAGAGTCAGACATGACTGAGAGAGTGAACTGAACTGAACTTTTGGCTGGTAATTCAGCTGTTTAAAAACTGTCCCAGCATAGTGGTGAATTGTGGTCTACAGTTCTAAACACAAGGGAATAATGTGCCTTATGGAGAAACTATAGGTGTTAGGGAAGCTTCATTCAGGCATGAGCTATATAGTCCTGTTGGCTATGAGTCCAACATTTATGAATCAACAATATATATTAAATAAGTTGTCTGTAAATAGGAACACACACAAAACAAGGTTATGTATTGACCAGAAAGTATGACCAGAGGCTTCCAGGAACCCAACCCTGTATTTTCCCTAGGATTATGTATGCTCAGCTACTCAGTCATGTCCAACTCTCTGCGGCCCTGTAGGCTGCAGCCCACCAGGATCCTCTGTCCATTGAATTTTCCTGGCAAGAATACTGAAGCAGGTTGCCATTTCCTCATCCAAGGGATCTTTTTGACGCAGAGAACTAAACCCGCATCTTTGATTTGCAGGCAGATTCTTTACCACTGCGCCACCAGCAGTGGTTTGCTCTTCATTAATCCACTGTTTACTGTGACTGTATAGGATATAATTACTGCAAATAACAAGGATTAACTGTATATGGAAAGGTCTAGATGAACTGAGAGCCACATCAGTCCTAAATGAAGCTCCTAATTTCTTTAAAACAGCTCATTATACATGCACCTAAGGCTCAGGATAAGGTATTGTTTTTGAGTTTTTATTTGGGTTCTGAGGATGGGGCATCATTGAGGGAAGATTTTCTCTTCAAATCCTCTGATCATTGATGGATGTCTTGTGAACTGAAGAAGTGAAGCACATCATGGAGTCCAGGGTCCCATCCGGCCAAGTGTCTGTTCTGTGATCACAACAAGGGTTTGCTGTCTCTGAATTTTCACACCTCGCCCATGAAACCAGGCAGTGACACTTCCCATCCCTACGGGTTCTGACAGCTCATGATTCTGTAGCCAGTCCCAAAGCGAGAGATACTGCCATCCTCTGTGACATGAGGACGGCCTAAGACTTAGTTAGGAGGATTTATTATAGTGCATTTCCTATACTCCCCAGAGCAACCTGAGGACAGATTCGTTAGATTATTGATTTAAAGATTCTGCGACTCTTGTCTAATTTTAACTTTTATGACAGTAATAAACCCAAAGGAAGACTGTAAAACAGAGCAAAATACTCTCAATTATGTTAAACTGAAAATGGCCTTAAAAGTAGAAAAGAAAAAAGAGAAGAGAGCCTAATTGTAATTGTGTAAAGCAAATGACTTCAATGATCAAGGCTGGACCCAAATGTCGTGCGTACCAGGCTACCCTGAGCACCTCACTCTGTCTTTTAGGTCTTCCCAAAGGACCCCAGAGTATCTTACCAGCAACTGAATGCTCCAATAAGCACTTGGCGAAGGACTGGCTGGACATGTGTGACCCAGACATTGCTGTGGAAGGTTAGCTTTCCAGATAGAGTCCTCATTTGAAGAATGTGTGTAGGATTAAGATGTAATCCACTATTTCAAAGAATGCAATAATACACAAAATAAATGCTCTGATTTATTTTTCCTCTTCTTTAACTGTAGAGGATACTTTAATAAACAATTTTTCTTCAAAAAAAAAGTATCTCTCTTCCAAATTAGCAGAGGTATTCATAGTAAAGGAAAAAGGGGAGAAGATTAAGCGTGCACATATAAAGGATTTGTGCACACACATACACAAATCATCTTGCCTTATTTTCTTCAGCCAAATGAAAAACTCACCATGCTATCTGCAGGCTCAGATCGAACTTCTGAGGGATCCAGCCACCTTCTCTTCCTCCACTGCCATCCCACACTTGGAGGGGTATTTACATGCTCTGGTGTATTCACCAGCATACAGTGACACCCCAATCACCTTTCTCAATGATGGAAAAACCCTTGCAGGTGCTGCCAGTGGCTCAGGGCCACGGAGCTTGGGAATTCTGAGATGCTGGGTACTTAGGATGTGGTCTAGAGGTGAGCATCTGGACCACATTCTTTGGTTCCTCAGGTTCCTCACCCTGTGGGAAGGGACACAACCAAACTGGCATCTCTCTGAAGATGTAATTTTTTTCTTCCTCCACATAGGATAACTCATGTGTCTTTCTGTGGTTTTCGTAAGTACTGCTCCAACTCCAAACATCTCAGTATGTTGAAAGCGGTTTCTCTTGGAGGATTCAAAGCGTAACAATGTATTGCAGCGTGTGTAATACACTTGTAAGTGCATGAGAACTCTGGACTTCTGGGGGGAGAGTCTTTTCTATACAGAAGCGTGTCAAGACAGAAAATGAATAAAATCAGTGTTTCAGTGAGAAACAACGGTACATTCCTCAGCACAATTATGAAATACAGAAATGTAACATCATGGCTTTCTCTCCACTTGATCATCTCCTCTAGAAGCACCATGAAAGCTCTACGGCTGCAGGCCTCAGTCTGTCTTTGGTACCTGGCTCAGTGCCTGGCATCTACTGAATGGTCGATAAATGTTTATTGAATAAATACATTTAATTCACCCTTTTTAATCTGCAGAACGTCAGCGCCTCTGCTCCAAACAATTGGGTTAATTTCAAAACCCACATAATAAAGTCAATCTGTGTTCGCCATCCCACATCTCTTTCTGCGGCTGGAGATGTTTTTAATCTTGGGAAACGCATGGGGCCTGGTGGTGTGCTTGGAGAGTCCACATTAGGAGGACCCAATTTCCTTCTCTGATGCTGTTCAAACAGTTATGTGCGTGTTCATTTTAGGCAACAGACTGGGTCCTGGGAGCAGCAGCTGTGAGGAGACAATTGCTGGACAGGAGGACAGCTGAAGGTAAGGCGGCCCAGCCCTCACCTCCCCTTCAGAACATCTTCACGACACACCCAGTTGTCCCGCAGCTTCAGCAGGGAAGCAACCAGGATCCAGGGCCTCTCAAGTTAGCTTACTTTGCTCCTATCATCTATTTCTCCCTAAATGTCCTGGCACTCAGAAGTCTGCACAGCCAGCCAGCAGCTGCCAAAACGGAGGCAAGTGCACCATCGAAACCGTCAGGAGCTGATAAAAGGCAGCGCCCATGTCCTGCTCCAGTTTCTTTACCAAGAAATGCTGGTGGGGCAGGGGTGGGTATTTCTCTGGCAGTCCAGAGCTTAAGCCTCTGTGCTTCTACTGCAGGGGGTACAGGTTCAATCCTTGGCTGGGGAACTAAAATCCCACAAGCCATGTGGTATGGCCAAAACTCATCACAGTAAACTCAAAAAATGGGCAAAACCAACTCACCAACAGGCAGCTAGGCCATCAGCCCACCATCCACCTCAGGAGGGTCTCCAGAGACCCATACCTGGAGACATCAGTAAGCGGCTGGGGGGAGGAGAACAAATCAGCTTTTAAAAAAAGAAAAGCCCCACTGCTGTTCAGGGGCTCTTAATTCCCCGACCAAGGATTGACCCTGAACCCTCCGCAGTGAAAGCTCAGAGACCTAACCACTGGAAAATTCAGCCAGCTGACAAAAGGCAGGATCCTTTCGGTTGCTTTTCCCAAAAAAGGAGGTGTTCAAAGCATTTCAACATTTTAAAATTGATATTTGTAGCCCCTTAAACTAAATATACAAGATAAAAATACCTTTAGAATTACAAACTCAGTTAAAGGACCTGCAATGATGCGGTCCTCGTGTCATGCATGTGAAAAGAAGGTAGAAAACCGCAGATGGTGCCCCCAGGGCTGTGGTGAACTAGGTCCCCCAGCGCAGCCTGTACCAGGGTCAAGAAAGGACTGCTGCCCAGGCGCCCCGCCCCACAGCCTCCCACCTGCTAAGGCCCCGGATGCCCCCCACCAGCCAACCTCTCTCCCTCTGGCACAGAAGCCTTAGCAACAGACATGCTACATTCTCTGCTCTCATGGGGGACCCAACAGACACGTCCACGAGGCCGCAGTCACCTCACCGCTTTTTTTAGGTGGGGCTCATACAGGCCTACCACACAAAGCACTCCATGGCCAAGTACCTCGTGACACACATGCGCAGCGCTGCAAGTGATCTCAGCTATTACATAGTCATTATTTACAAAATGTTGGGGGAGAGAGCCTGAACAGGCCATCTTGGCTAATTTGCTCTCTCCCCACACCCTTCCAACCTGTGCTCAAATACCCTAGCCCCAGGGAGGCCCATCTGACCATCCTGTTTAACACTGCAGCCCACCTCCACCCAGAACATTAGACTCTCTTCACCCAGCTCCAGCCTTTCATTTTCCGACCTCTTAGCACCTTCAAGAGCAGCGAGACAGGCAGCATCCACACAAAGCCCTTAAAAAGCTGACGTTGTCAGAAAAGGAGCCAGGAATACGGCCCTGAGACAGCTCCGAGGCTGTGGACACACGAGGGAAAATGAATGTAGACAAGGGAGAGCCAGGCTGGAGTAGGAGAGTGGGAATACAGCGCTTGCTCAGAGCCTGGAAGGAAGTGAGAGCTGGGCTGGGTGATGGTGGAGGAGGGGCAGAGATGGCCTCTGGTAAGCAGAGCCGGGCTCGCCAAGGCGTCGACCCCCCTCCGAGGTCTCCAAGCACACCCGCCTTTTACCAGGTCCTCTGTGTGCAGAGCTGTAACTGCACAGGGAACACGGCTGCTTCGGTGTAAGCCACGCCTCTTTCCTAGCCCCGCCCCCACAGCCTCCTCGGGGCGCCCAACTTTTGCCAGCCCTGTACCATCTCCGGGCATGTTGGACAGATGCCAGCAGAAAGAGCGATGGCGCCTGAGTGGCTGCGTGTGTCCAGGGAGTGGTGATGTTCTCCGCGTGCAGGGAACGTGGAGAAATCCAACCGCAAACAGCCCTCCTCCCAGCCCCGTATTTGTAGACTACTCCGGGAAAGGCTCAACTCATACAAAGAAGAGCTAAAGTGACAATGCTCGCCTACAACCATCAGGAGACCCTCAACACAGTCACTTTTCTCAGAAAGGGAAAAGAAGCATGCTCAATCGTGCTAAGGGGTGAGGAGTGTGTCTGGGGTCAAGGGAGCTTCCAGTAGTCTCATTACACTGTTTTGAGAAGGTCACGTGGAAGAATGGTAGCCTTCTGAAGACATCTCTGACCCAAGCATCCAAGCCTGGGTGTTTTCCTAAACAAGGCCCCTCTCTTCTTAGCAGTCCTCAGAGGAATGCGAAAAATACACACTGCACAGATTTCTTGAATTCCCTGTGTGGGGCAATGGTTAACTGTCTTCTTTGTCCCAGAGGAGAATAGTTGTTTGTGGTTATCATACCACATGTGTCAGCGTCTTCCCTGCCCTCCTGTGCTTGGCTTGTAAAACATTTCTATCCCACAGTGTCACAGGCAATCACTAGAAATTTAATTTCACTTTTACACTTGCCCAGCGCCTCAGGTGACACATTCCTTAGTCATAACAGCAAACGTCCATCATGTCTATTTTCTCTCCAATCCAAGTAAAAACTCAAATAATATCATGAATCTAAAAACTAGAAGAAACTATTTTAATTTCCTAGCCCTAAAACTGACTGCATTTTAAGCCAAATTTTAGACAAAGTTTCTTTTTCTTTTTTTTTTTTTAGCTTTCTCAAAACTATCTAGATCTGGTTTTCTAATTATTTATCTGTAACTAAACTAGAATACAAGACTATGTTAATCCCAATCTCTCAATTTATTACTCCCCCCCCCATATTTCCCCTTTGGTGTCCATGACTTTGATTTTGAGATGAGAGTGTGTTTCTGTTTTGCAAATAAGTCCATTTGTATCATTTTTATTAGATTCCACGTGTAAGTGACATTGTTACGATAGATACCAGCATCCAGCTCCTCCTCACTACAGAACATCTGAAGAAGCAGCTGTGGTGTCATCGGGGTCCTTTTCCGGATGTCCCAACTATTCTCGTCCCGGAAATCTGGTTTGTTCTGCACAGTGATTCTTCTGGAAGCAACTTTCAGATGTGCACCAGCTCAGAAATGAGTCAGTGAGTCCTCCCACCATCACTTAATAAAAAATAAAATCCCAGTGGGTCTCACGCTCCACTGTAGCTTCCACGCCAGCCCTGTGGATGGCCGTGGCTCTCCCCAGTGTCTTGACCTTTTCCACCTTCATGCTTTGCTCATGCACTTCCTCAGCCTGGGGTGTCCTTTTCCACTTCCCTTCCCTGGGTTGAAATCCCATCTATCCCAGGTCCCAGGCTCCTCCCTAGAGAAGCCTACTACTCTACCCTGCTGCCACCTCCAATTGGCTAGATCTGAAGTGCTATTCCAGCAAAATTTCGGCACACCTGACCTTTGGGTCAGACAGTCATACTCAATCCAAGGCCACTGAGTTTCAGAGACATTTGTCACCTGTATAACACACGCAGGAAGAGGCACTGATTGCATGAGCAAGCTGCCAAGATGAGAAAAAAAGAGAGAACACGCTTCTCCAGTGATCCAAACGTGATGGCCTAGGGACAGGTCCCCTGACACACAGCTCTCTGAAAGCTTTACAGGTCTCCCGCTGTGTGGAGGAAGGCTGTGACCCCAGACGGAGAGCGCAGGGAGTTTTAGCTGTGAGGGAGTCGTTCTGTAACCTGATGGCAGCACTGGCTACACAAACCCCTGAGTGTGGCGAATTCACAGACCAGAGCACCAGAGGCACCTTTCCTATATGATGATGTTTTTTAACATTGTAAGTGTTCTATAGAAAAGTGTGTGTTAATAATCAGTCACTATTTTTCTGAAAACAGCTGTCAAGCAGGATCTAGTTAATGCCCTACTTTTGACATGAGCCCTGCTCCAAGATGATAAACAGCATTGGCTTTGTGTTTGGGAGTGAGGGGAGGCAACTGAGGAAAGAGAATGTGTTGTGCAAACAATACTGTACAGTTTGCAAACTTTGGCCTTGGTGTATGTAGCACCAGATTTAATTTGCAATTTCCTTTCCCACATACCTTAAAAGAAGACTTTCATACAAATATCACATACCAATCGTTATGTATAGCTTTTCTTCACCTGACCTAGATCTTTATATTTATTTTCACTCATTATTTCTTATCTAATTAGCTTCGTTATTTCAACTAAACCTGGCTTCAGGGGATGCAGGCAATTTGTTTCAGAGCCACAAAGCTATGAGTGTTTTTATTGTTACTAGAGTTTTCCAAAGTCTGCCCTGATTTCATCATCTGTGACATAATTTATCAGGTTAACAATCCATTTCTATATTAGTAGCAGTTTGATGACTACAATAAAATCTTGACATGTGAGTCATAAATTATCTGATATGCTATCTCTTCCATTGTTTCTTCACATTAATCTAATTTCCATCCTCATCTCATTTTGTAACAGTCCTAATTGAAATCCACCAGGGCTTAGTTAAAATTCAGGCTCAAGTGAGAAACGATTTAAATGAGCTCTTAATGGAACCCAGAGACCTGCCAGTTTTAAAAGCTGCCTAATGCCTAGCCAGGTTATAAAAAACTTCAGCAGTGAAAAAGGTGCAGCCCAGATTCTCAGCAGATCTGACTGAGGGCGATGGTGACCAGGCCAAGGTTTGAAGTTTGGGGGTTTTTTCTACAGAGAATGCAAAGACAAACAGAACATAAAACTCTCTGCTTATTAAAGTTTTAAAAAGCACGTGCACTCAGCCAGGTTATCTACACTGTATGCTTTATGGTGTGTCTCTGTTTTGCACAACAGCAACTGGAGTATATAATCAACAACAAAAATGAATAAAAGTGGGGTTTGAAAACTTCTCAGCAAAGTATTCACAGTCATTTCCATGGACTCTCTGCTCAGAAAGTCACTGGGTTATAGGAGGGTAAAAGTCTAAGACTCAAAAAAATGTTTCTGTTAAGGACAAAATTGTTACCTCAGTTCTCTGCGTCAGTTAAAATTGCTTTAAAGGAGGGCAATTTGACCTAAGGAAAATTTAATAGTGGCTGGGCTAAAACTAAAAACTCAATATACAAAAAAAAAAGGAGGGGGAAGTTTTTTCTAATCACATACCTCTAGACTTTCACAGCTTTAAAAATACCTCACCATATTCTCTAATTTGGGCTTGTTACTTCTCTCTCTCTCTGGGAAAGATTTTAATGGTAGGGTACCAGAACCCTTGCCCCCATGACAGGTTCTTCTACCAATTTCTCGCCAAAAAAATTTCTAGATGAAACGTGTGAGGAAACGCCTGCCCAGAAAAAAAGAATGCCCTGGAAGCCTGAAAACTCAGTTTCATGGTATCACATACAAACCATCATCACACACAAGTAAGAGAGAATTTCTTCAGTCAAGAAATTGCAGTGGTGCAAAGTAAAATAGTACATCGTAACTGTAAACAGAGGTCCCACCTGGACCTCTTTTTTCTGGTACCGCTACACTGACTAGCTAGCAGATTCCTCTGTAAGAGTATCCGGGATTCAGAAATCGTCAGCTCAGTAAACCGGCCACGAAACGTCTCTGTGCAGCGCTAGGGATAAAAATCAGGGTGGGTCTGCAGGGACTCAGGCGATGGAGCAAAGAGACACTGCCTCCTTCTGCTTCCCCTGCTGACTCCCTCCATGGGACCGCCCCTGGAGGCTGCCGAGACGACTTCTGAGGGCAAGCGCTATTTTCTTAGCCTGACGACAAGGATTTCATTATTGCTGATCCATCGTAAGAAGGAGGAAGCCCACTTCAAACTGTCGTTTCCAACAGAGGCCGCGGATTTGTGTAGAGCCATCCACGTTCTCCTGGACTCACTTGTGACCACTGGTGGAGAAAGGGCATGCACTGTGGCCAGAGAACAGGGCTGTACAGAGATCAGACCCAGAGTCCTTCAGCACACACTCTCACCAGCCCCTCTGAGAGCTGAATATAAGACCACAGTAATGAGAACAGGTGTCGGGGACACAAGGAAGCGGGGAGAGGAACACCAGTGAACAGACTCTTAGTATGAAGACTAACAGTTATGTTCTCCCATTCTGAGGGATGTCTTTTAATCTTACTTATTGTTACCTTTGATGTGCAAAAGCTTTTAAGTCTGGGTGGAGGTCAGGGAGAGAGGCCCAAGAGGGAGGTGATATAGTTACACACACACACACACACACACACACATATATAATTAGGCTGATTGGCACTGCTGTGTGGCAGAAACCATCCCAACACTGTAGAGTAACTTTCCTCAAATTAAAAAATAAATTAATAAAAAATCATAAATGAAACATAGCCTTTAAAAATTATGAATCACTATGTTGTATAACTGAAACATATAATGTTGTAAATCAACTATACTTCAACAAAAATAAATAAACAATATAAAATAAGAAAATACCAAAGTATGACTTTGGACAAAAACATGACAATGAAATAAATATATTAGAAAAAATATATATAGTATTAGTTCCATAAATGGTATGGAATTACCAAAATAAGTCAAGAATTAAAGTACTATCTAGCAATATCAAGTAAAACACACACACATTCCCAAAATGCCTCTCCCTCAACTAATAGCAGATAGGAAACTGTTCCAATTACTTAATTAATAAGGAGTCTAAACCTTAACTTTTTCAGCTAAACTGTTAAGAGAGGTGTGTGTGTGAGCACACTAGTGGTTGTTATTTCAAACAGAGGAGTCTGTGGTCACACGTTCTGTGGGAAGTGCCTCAGTTCTCCACTTGGTTATCTCCGCACATTATTAGTAGGAGGGAGGTTGGAGCTTACCCACTTCACCCCTTCAGTTTAGAGTGAAAAGCCCTGGATGGCTGTGCACTTTGATCAGAGAGGACCAGGAGGTGAGACAGCTTCTGAAATCCAGGCTAGCACTCCTTGCACTACTCCAGGCAGTGTAAGGTGACTCACGGCTTAATCATCTGACAAAAGAGACATAACAGGAGAAAGAGCAAGTGCCCACCCTTCTGACTTGACTACCCTAAGAATGTCATCTTATCCTCCCACAGTTTAGGGGTCTAAGATCCCAGACAGATCCGTCTGTGTCCTGACATCTTGGAGTAAAGGATATGAGGCAGTTGGCTGGCACAATATGAGCAACCTCAAAATAGACACTGGAAGTGTTTACTTTATAATCATGTCTTGTTGAGTTAAAACTGGCGGGTGGCTGGGGAGTCATGGTCCTTCAAGCCAGCCACCTCGTTCACTGTTTCCGAGAGCAATGCATATTCAGAGAGGAAGACCAACTCAAGGTGCTCATTAACCAGAGGCCTCTGCCCCATACCCCAGGATAGTTCTTCTGTTCATGTCAAGGCTGATCCGCAGCCCACATTGAAGGCTTTTCTTCATCTTTTCACTGATGCCAAGCAAAGCTTAGTTGAAGAAAATGTCCAATGAAAATGAAGGAAAAGCAAGAGTTTCCCTGCTGAGCCTAGGTTGGTCTGACTCCCCACCCCAAGCCTCTCTAGAGCATGCTAACCTTCCCAGGAAGGGAAAGTCCAAAATGAGCCACCACACAAGTCCAGACCTTAACCTCGTCTAATTACACCATATCTCCACAGCCACTTTCTGTGGACCAAGAAATAGCCTTGACCTTGATCTATTTCGATCAGAACTCCTTCCCTTGGTTGGGTGCAGAAGAAGAAAATGCAAACACAAACCCAGTACTCCCATCACATTCCCACCCTCTGGCAGTGTAGACACAGTGTAGACACAGTCCAGCTGAGACCAGCCCTAAATAGAAGCCTGCGCAGCAGACACCCAGCATCACCAGATTTGGTCAGCAGAAATGATCCCTCTACCATTCTCAAATAGCCACTTTCTTGGGCTCAGGTGGAGATGATGAAGAGCATCCATCACCTCTCCAAACATGTAATAAACCTATACCTGGCCTGGACCATTTAAACTTTGCTCTAGTTCCTTGAGTCGTAGGATATTCCTTTGAAAGTGGGAAAGAAATAAAGTCTAAGCCACTGAGGACAAAAATAAGTTCCCAAAGCTGTCATTACTTCTCCCAGATTGCAATCCTTTACTTACATTCAAGCATCTTTTGTTAGCTTCAGAGCGTCTTAGCCTGCCTCTCTCCCAATGGGGTTCAAGTTGTCTTAATACCATGATGAACTAAACACTGAGCAATAACCCCCAGGGTCAAAGTGTGTTACCGTCCAGAAGGGCTTGTGGCCAGCTCCTGTGTTCCCATTGCCCATAAGACCACTCCTACTTTCTGAAAGCTTTTTCTATTCATGCTGAGATCCATTTGGTGGAAATTTTCTGAGTAAAACTTGGACAGAACCTCGTTAGGTCAGATGGCTCTTTTCTTGTCAGGGAGGAAAATCAACATGTAAATAGTCTCTTGTTGCCAGTTTTCTGTATGGAAAGTGATTTCTATCTTGAAAAGTTGCAACAGTCGACAGTAAAAGCCCTTATTGTCTAGGCTCTGAGTGTATGGGGGTCTTGTTGGGTCTCTGGCTGCCATCTGAGAGAAAGGACAACTTTATTGAAATGTGTTGTTATAAGTTCACCAGATTTTCCCTCTTGCAGACTCAGACAATTTTGACTATTTAGGTTTCATATCAATGATAGATAGTCATTGAACTGGGTATGGGATCATATCATATAAAGTAATCTAGATAATTTTTGGAAGAGACAAATCCAGTCTATCAACATAAGGAAATGTCTCTTTCCCTCTTTAATGCATTGGCTGTGTTATCCCAACTCTTATTCATCAGAAGAATTATGTAGTAACAAAATTTTTAGCTCTTCAGATACAGGTACATGAAACTCACCAAGATGCTATCCTTCCTCAGAGCTAAGACTGCTCTCTTCACCCCAATAGTAGACTATTTTAACCCTCCTCAACTTTGAGAAAAGCTTCTCCCAGCTGCCCTTTGCTTAGTGGCAGAGCTGAGACTAGGACCTCAATTTCCTGGCTCTTGTGGTTTTATCCACAGTTTCTCTTGGTTTTAGAATTACATGTACACATTTTGTGTGCCTCCTTGGCTCCAGCTATGTTATTAAACTATTATTACCTAACAATACTCCCATTAATCACCATGACAGATGGAAACCAGCCCTGGTCATGTTCTCTGAACTCAACGTCAAACAGTCCCAATGCTAATGGAGATGACGCCAGCCATGAATTAGCTCTAAAAGCTTCTGTTTATCCCCCCACCCCTTTTCCTATTACTCTTCACTGCAACGCTTTTTCTTGTCACAAGACTCCATGCTTCTATATGGAGCAACTCCTTATGGAATTCTGGGAAATGGTTTTCTGTTGACAGACACCATATAATGATGATAAACGATGGACAAGTCTGCAGTCTTAAAACTGTTATTCCCCTAGCAGCACACTTCCAAATACATGGAGTAGTTCTCCAGACTTCAACAGTGGAAAGCTGCAAACCTGGAAAAAATTCTCCATTCAACCTCCTTTCACAGAATGAGGAAAAGAAGTGATACTAAACAGAAAATGTAAATCACCTGTGAGGTAATATACCCCCAAATGATGCCTTGAAAGTGTTGAGAGTACATAAACAATTTCCTTACAAAAGAGCTTTGTTCTGACTTAAGTATAGATGGGGGTGTGGGTTCTCCTTGCTTTCCCTGAATAAATTGCACCTTGAACTAAGAGTTCCATGTAACAGTAAATGTTTCTCTCTGAAAAGATACACTTTTTAAAGCTCAGTCATGCATTTGGGCATTTTCAATTTAAAATCATTTGATATCCTATCTTTTAAGAAGCTGTAAGATATATAGCTCCACACAACTTACTAATAGGTTATTAACAGAAGGAAAACACATAATAAAGAGACCAGTCCAGAAAAACATAGGGCAGCTAGTAGAACTTTCTCTGCAGCTCCCACCGACGGATGTTAAAAACTGAATTTCAAAATACAGGTTTGTGTGGGTTTGCTGCATGATGTCATTCTACTCCACTGATCCCATTAAAGGATAAAAAGAGAAAACATCGTAAAGAAAAACACTTCATTGCTTCGTTGGCTATTATTTTCTCCCATTCTGAAGGCTGCCTTTTCACCTTGCTTATATTTTCCTTTGTTGTGCAGAAGTTTTTAATTTTAATTAGATCCCGTTTGTTTATTCATACTTTTATTTCCGATATTCTGGGAGGTGGGTCATAGAGGATCCTGCTTTGGTTTATGTCGGAGAGTGTTTTGCCTATGTTTTCCTCTAGGAGTTTTATAGTTTCTGATCTTATGATTAGATCTTTGATCCATTTTGAATTTATTTTTGTGTATGGTGTTAGAAAGTGTTCTAGTTTCATTCTTTTACAAGTGGCTGTCCAGTTTTCCCAGCACCACTTGTTAAAGAGGTTGTCTTTTCTCCATTGTATATTCTTGCCTCCTTTGTCAAAGCTAAGGTGTCCATAGATGTGTGGATTTATCTCTGGGCTTTATATTTTGTTCCATTGATCTATATTTCTGTCTTTGTGCCAGTACCATACTGTCTTGATGACTGTGGCTTTATAGTATAGCCTAAAGTCAGGTAGGTTGATTCCTCCAGTTCCATTCTTCTTTCTCAAGATTGCTTTGGCTATACGAGGTTTTTTGTATTTCCATACAAATTGTGAGATTATTTGTTCTAGTTCTCTGAAAAAGACCTCTGGTAGCTTGATAGGAATTGCATTGAATCTATAGATTGCTCTGGGTAGTATACTCATTTTCACTGCCATATGACCCAGCAATCCCACTGCTGGGCATACACACCGAGGAAACCAGAATTGAAAGAGCCACGTGTACCCCAATGTTCATCGCCACATTGTTTACAATAGCCAGGGCATGGAAGCAACCTAGATGCCCATCAACTGATGAATGGATAAGAAAGCTGTGGTACATATACACAATGGAATATTACTCAGCCATTAAAAAAAAATTCATTTGAATCAGTTCTACTCAGGTGGATGGAACTGGAGCCTATTATCCAGAGTGAAGTAAGCCAAAAGGAAAAACAAAAATACAGTATACTAACGCATATATATGGAATTTAGAAAGACGGTAACGAGAACCCTGCATGCGAGACAGCAAAAGAAATGCAGATGTATGGAACAGTCTCGTGGACTCTGTGGAGGAGGGCAGGGGTGGGATGATATGGGAGAATGGCATTGAAACATGTTAATTATCATATGTGAAATCAATTGCCAGCCCAGGTTTGATGCTCGGGGCTGGTGCACCGGGATGACCCAGGGAGAGGGAATCGGGAGGGAGGAGGGAGGGGGGTTCTGAAGGGGGAACATATGTATACCCATGGCGGATTCATGTCAATGTGTGGCAAAACCAACACAATAAAGTAAAGAAAATTTAAAAAAAAAAAAAAAAGAAAAACACTTCAAACATTGTTAGTGCTCTTGCTGTTAACATCACTATTGATATCTTGCTATTTATTTGATCACTCGAGTACCAAATGAGAAATAAAACTGCACTGTCCAATATGATAACCACTAGCCACATGTAATGAGTTAAAATTTAAATTAAAATTAAGCAAAACTTAAAATTCACTTTCTCAGAAGCCACGTTTCAGGTGGATAATAGGCACACGTGAATTTGTAGCTGCCATATTAGATAGTGCAAATTACAGAATATTTTCATCCTTGCAGAAAGTTGAATTGGACAGCAATAGCACGGAGTAGTCACTCATTTGTCCCTAAGTAAACATTTGTTGAATACGGTAGTAACCAAAATAAATTTTGTGTTCTCAAGAAAATAACATTCTACCAGGGAGAGGCAGACAATCAACAGTCAGTCAAATAAATGAGTGAGATCATTTTATCCAGGCAGACAAAAACAGGGCAAGGGTTGAAACCAGTGGCCACTGAAACCCTCTCTGAGGAGATGACATCTAAGCAGAGGCAAATCCTGTCATCTGCCTCTTTCAAACAACAAGCAAGAGGCAGCCAAAGAAATCTGAGGACAGAGCATTCCAATTCAAAGCAAGAGGAAAAGCTCAGGCCCTAATGTAGGAACCACTGGGAACATCTGTACGGAAGGAGGAAGGCAGCGTGTAGAGACGGGAGTGGCGGGTGACGATGGCAGACCCACAGCACACACCAGGCTCCCTAGGGCCCTGTCAGTCACCAGGGAGAGCTCACATTGCGTTCTTCAAGGGACCAAACATAACACTCCCTTAAAGCTCTCAAGCTGTGGGGGAAAAAAAAAACAACTGAGAAACAGCTCATTCTGTTGTTCCCCCTCCAAAAGCAGTTGCCATCAAGAGCATGGTCCTGATTTGCAGGCTGCTAAAAATACCCAAACTTTACTGTCTTTGGTCTGAAAACCATGCAGAATTTTAGGAGCATCTCATGACTCCCTACAACACTTCTTAGAAACTGTTAAGTATTGTTCATAAAAGGATGAGGAACAAGAAGAATACATACACTCACACACACTGACATACCCATTAAAACTTGCTTAAAGACAGAGAGTGAGTTAGAAGTAAGCTCCAAACCAACAGCTCAATGCTTGAGATTGGAGCAAAGAAGTAGCAGAATCACCCTGCCTGTTTACAAGAGAAAATATGCTCATTTGTTTGGATTCACTTGAGCTCAGTTGCTCAGTCGTGTCTGACTCTATGCGACCCCATGAATCGCAGCACGCCAGGCCTCCCTGTCCATCACCAACTTTTGGAGTCTAAGCAATATATTAAAAGGACATTCATATATTCTAGCAAGCTAGAGAAAAAAAAATGTGAAATCCTTCTTTTATGGCTGAGGAAACTAAGACCCAGAAAAGGTAAGTTCAGTGCCACATGGCAAACGATATTCTACTGTTGTCAAAATGAATGAAACATCTGTAAAATAAGAAAACTGGCTTTATTCATGAACTAAGTGAAGACACTTACAAATTAGAAATCAAATTGGTTGTTCAAAAACCCCAGGAGTAAGTATGAAGTCTGCCTCCCCTTTACTCCAGAGTCTGTTAGCTCTTGGGACACAGAGGTCACCCACAAGTTGCCCTGAGGGGGCAGGGAAATGTGAGAGACAAGAGCCAAAGACAGGAGACTCCTTGATTTCGCACAACATCTCAAGGGACAGACGTTCACTCTTGACAATCAGAAAGTGATCCCTCAGAAGGATGGAATCAGGAGGGAGGTGGGAGGGGGGGTTCTTGAAGGGGAACACATGTACATCCGTGGCGGATTCATGTCAGTGTATGGCAAAACCAACACAATATTGTAAAATAAAAAGTCTTTATTGAATTTGTTACAATAAAAAAAAATAATAAATAAATAAAAGAAAGTGGTCCCTGTAAAACCTTCTTCCTACTATTTAAGACAGGCCCAGGGCACAGCTAACCATGGCTTTTGCCAAGATTGGGGGAAAAAACAAAACCCATAGAAATGAGTTTTTACCTTATTTCTCTCCTTTCTTTCTCTCATGACTGTCTCACACAATCAGCCCAGTGCCTTCTTCATTCTCCTTTTCAAGAGGGGTCTGTCAGTGACATGATTAGCCAATGTTTGGCACATTTATTATACTGGTTCTTTCTTTTTCAAAGCTTTTATATAAAATCCTCAAGTTTGACATTGCAGGCACCTAAAAAAGTAAATAAAAATACTTTCTTGTTCTAATTAGCAGTTCATTTTTACCTGGAGATACTATTGGAAAGCTGTTTTCCCTTTGTGAGAATTGGATGTACCAAAAAGCACAAGGTTTTGATTGAGGTTGGGATGGGGGAGTATTTTTTAAGCTCCAGTTTTCTGTTTGTAACCTGGCTAAAGCATGTGGACTCCATCTGCAATGTGGGAAACCTTGGTTTGATTCCTGGGTCAGGAAGTTCCCCTGGAGAAGGTATAGGCCACACACTCCAGTATTCTTGCCTGGGAAATCTCATGGACAGAGGAGCCTGGGGGACTACAGTCCATGGGGTAGCAGCGAGTCGGACATGACTGAGCAACTAAGCACAGCACAAAGCTTGTGGAGAATGGACTGAAGGAAACTGAGAAGATACATAGCTCATAATTAAAGAAATAAGACCTATAGGTCAACCCCTTCCCCAGGCTGAAGGGCCAGGTCTGGCTGTGGAGGAAGACGCTTATGTTTCTGAGCATCTGGTTTCCTCAAAGTTAATATTGACCATTTGCTGGTTGTCAGAGTGGAGTTAATACTAAAACATGAATCAAAGTCCTTAGGTTGTCAAATAAACAAACATACCAACATGAGTTAATTCTTTGTTCTTAGTTATCTTTGAAGAACAGTCCATTTCTTCTAGACGTATGAGTGCTAATTCTCTTCAGTCGTGTCCAACTCTTTGTGACCCCCTGGACGGTAGACCACCTGGCTCCTCTGTCCATGGGGTTCTCCAGGCAAGAATACTGGAGTGGGTTGCCATTTCCTCCTCCAAGGGATCTTCCTGACCCATGGTTGAACCCGTACCTCATGTCTCCTGCGCTGGTAGGCAGATTCTTTACCAAGAGCACCATGGGGACCCAAACATGATTCAAGTGAATAATTATTCTAGATTATGGGTGAAAATATATGAAGTGTCCTTACCAAACATCTCTAGGGAAGGACATAGGCTTCAGGGAACCAGACTAGATTTCACCCAGGGCTGAGTCCTGCTGCAGAGGATTACAGCTTGCAGTTGAGAACAGACCGAAGTGGCTCTGCATCTCAGCACAGTCGTGTGTGTGTGTGTGTGCGTGCATGTGTGTGTGCATGTGATCTCAGACTTCAAATCCAAGTAGCTAGGTGCAGCAGACCCCAAAACACAACGTGAGTAGATTCTACCGCAGACTCTGGACAAAAAATGGATGTGTGCATGCTCAGTCGTGTCCAATTCTTTGTGACACCATGGACTATAGCCCTGCAAATTGCCTCTGTCCATGCGATTTCCCAGGCAAGAATACTAGAATACATTGCCATTTCCTACTTCGGGGGATCTTCCCCACCCAAAGGTTGAACCCACCTCTTCTAAATTGGCAGGCAGATTTTTGCCACTGAGCCTGAGAAGCCGCCATCCCTACTGGATATCCAGACCTTCATCACCAAGTGCAGAGACCTCTGAAATGGTGGGGCAGGCATATTACCTGTCTTGCTGAAGATAAAGTTTATTCAGAATCATTTGTTTTTTTAAAAAAAATAGAAAATAAAAAGGACCACAGAATGCCCTTTACAATAGATACAGTAAAAATTGCCTTCCTTTGCAAAGATCAACTAGTGCTAATAATTAAATTAAATTAAAATGCACTAGCCCCACCCCTGACCCCATGATGAGCAGACCGGAATACAAATAATATGTCTTCCGGCACCAAACATTTCACCACAATCATTTGGGTTGCAAGCTCTGAAATCCTGATGACTCGATGAGGAAATGAAATCTCTTCTATACCCAAGTTTAATATTTTCTGTGAAGGATGTGGTTTTACCCTTTGTCAATCCCAAGTCTCGCTGGAACACACTTTTCCAATTTGTTCAGAAGTTGTTAACAGGTTGCCCATAGTTGCCCTGTCCTCCCTGGGCTGCTATTCCTTGTGGTATTTTGCAACAACTCATAAATAACTTGCTTCACCACTATCTCTGCTCTAAAAAGTAAACTGCATTTTTCTTCTGTTTTGGAAAAAAACTTAAGCTTTTCAGAATGACAGAGTCACCAGATCAAAGAGGCCTGAACATGTATACAAGCCAGGGAAAGTCACTCCTCACTGAGTCACTGGGTCCTGAATGAACACTTTTGCAAGTGTCCTTTTTCACAGATGCTGCACAACACAATTTAGACCCATTGGCTCAAGTCTTCTGTGTGTATGTATGCACGCATGTGTGCAGACAGAAAAGGAGATTATATTCAGCTAAATCCATGACCTTTAGAAGATAATAACACTTAAAATTCTTGACTTCTGGAACCCTCCTACTTCACTGGTGGTAATGTAAATTGGTATGACCACTATGGAGAATAGTATGAATGTTTCTTACAAAGCTAAAAACAGATCTACCATATGATCAAGCAATTCCACTCCTGGGCATATATCTGGAGAAAACCATAATTCAGAAAGACACATGTCCCCCAGTGTTCACTGAAGCTCTATTTACAATAGCCAAGACATGGAAGCAACCTAAATATCCACTGACAGAGGAATGGATGAAGAAGCTGTGGTACATATATACAATGGAATATTACTCAGCCACAAAAAGAATGAAATAATGCCATTTGCAGTAACATGAATGGACCTAGAGATGATAATACTAAGTAAAGGAAGTCATACACTGAAAGACAAATATATGATATCACTCATATATGGAATCTAATTTTTTTAAAGATGTAAGTGAACTTATATACAAAACAGAAGCAGATTCACAGATTTTGAAAGCAAACTTGTACCAAAGAGGAAATGTAGGGGAAGGGATAAATCAGGATCTTGGGATTAACATATAGAAACTATTATATTTAAGATAGATAACCAAAGAGGACCTACTATATAGCACAGGGAACTCTTCTCAGTATTCTGTAACAACCTATGTGGGGAAAGAACCTGGAAAAGAATGAATATATGTATTTGTATAACCAAATCACTCTTCTGCACACCTTTGTTGATGGAGAAGATGCAGACAGAAAGTCTACAGAGAAAGAAAAAGTTAGGCATCAAGTATTAATAATAAGTCCTTCCAACTTTTTTCATTTCATCTCGAATCAGCTATCTTGTTCAGAGATGCTTGAAAGCCTCTAGCATCAAGAAGAAATAAAGATAGATGTTGAACTGGCTGATGCTAGGACTAGTCAAGACTAGAATCTCTTAAAAAGTGATAGCTTCCATGAGCTCCAATATGAGAATGATTTCTGGGCTCAAAAGTATTTCAAACCTTCTGTAGCTGAAGTCCATTTCCTTCCTCATACAAACTCCCCATCAACCCTGAACTTGCCCAAATGAACCTTATACAAATGAGCCTCTGACATTTCCAGTCTCTAAGTACCATGATTGGGCTCACTTGCTGGTATGTCTTCTCAGCTTACTTTATACTCATTCTTCTTCCCAGAGAAAGTGCTTTGCTTCTCACCTCTGAATACTCTTAAATAAACATCCGTAGAACACCTACTGTCATCAGTAATGTTTCTAATGTGTCTGCATTAGATGCTGCTGTCAGAGACCTAAAAATAAATAAAGCATTTGAAGGAGCTGACAGTCTACTAGGAGAAGTAAACAAGGAAAGAATTATCATAGTGCAAGACAGAAAAGGTGCCAGCAGAGAATAACAAAAATACTTATTCCTAACTCGGTTAATTTGGGCATTTCTTGGGTGGTGATTAGCCAAAACTCGACTGATCAAGAGGACTTCAATTGGAGAAGTAATGAAGAACAGTACAGACTGAAGAAGAAGCATTAGCCCTTGGCCCACTAAGTGTCAGGAAATGGCCACAGGTACAGGAAGGGTGGTAAATAGTTAAATTTATGGATAAACGTCAATCAGGAGATTTAGGGAAAGAAGCTAGAAAGCCTCAGGTGCTGTGCTCAGGAGATACAGGGCCACTGAACACTTTTGAGGCAGATTCTTCCAGCAACGATGAGAAAGAGGGCATGCAGAGGCCTCCCAGGGAATAGAATTGGACGGCTGACAGTACTCAGGGGGTGAGAGCTGATGAGGGCTAAACTAGGTCAGGAGCAGTGAATGGGACAGAGTTGAGAAAGAAACAATATGACTAAATGATCGGCGAGCTGTGAAAGATAAAGGGTGGCCAGATAAAGAGTGCCTATGAACCTGAGCAGAATCCTGTGGGGCTCCTGGGCACAAAAGCCTTTCTGTGTCTCCCGTTTCTTGATTAAAGGAACCAGGCTTCATGCAGCCTCCATGACTTGCCCTGAGTCCCAACAGGCAGGTTCAAACAGTTGCTAATTAGGGAAGGGAAAGGATGCAGAGACAAAGGAGGAGCAGTTGAGAATCAATAGTGCAGTTTGGGGACAGGTCCTGGTTCCCACTCAAGGGATACACATAACAATATCTCTGAGCTGTTCTGTAGATACTGAAATTCCCATCAGGTGAGAGAAGGAAGCTGCCCACAAGCACGCAGACTCCAGAAGGGTTGGAACCAGAAGGCTGGAAATGCTAACTCATGCTTACCCTCGTCATCAACCAATCAGAAGAAAGTCCACAAGCTGATCACACCTTCCTCTTTGAACCATTACTATAAAACTCCTCACTGCACACTGCAGGTCTGGACACACAACTTTGAGAGCATTAGCCCACTGTGGCACTCTTTGTCTGGTAAATCAATAAAGCTGTTCTTTCCTACTTCACCCAAAACTCTGTCTCTGCAATTTAATTCAAAGCACAGAGGTGAGATTTGGATTCACCGATAAGTAAGAATATTTTGGTGAATGATGGAAAATTCCATTATGCATATATTGAACTTAAGCTGAGGACATCCATTAAGAAAGGCCCAACAAGCAGCCAAAATGTTGGAATTCCTCTTCATGGAGATGGCATTTGAAGTTTGTTGGATCAAATCAGAGCAAAAGCAGCCTTGGCTTGTTCACTGTGGTTGGATTACAAGTAACTAGCATAATTTCCAATGCACATTAAGTATCCATTAAATATTTGTTTAATAAATAAATATAATCTAGAGAGAAGAATTAAGCAGGAAATGAATAAGGAGAAAAGCCTATATTTACAGAGGAGATACCAGTGAAAAAGGTCAGGAAATTAGTAAGAAATACAAGGAGATCTCTTTTAGGATTTGAAATAGCTCAATTGAAATTCCATCACTCCATTAGCTTTATTCATAGTGAGGTTTCCTAAGACCCACTTGACTTCACATTTGGAAAAATGTCAGTTTTCATTCCAATCCCAAAGAAAAGCAATGCCAAAGAATGTTCAAACTACTGCACAATTACACTCATCTTGCACACTAGTAAAGTAATGCTCAAAATTCTCCAAGCCAGGCTTCAGCAGTACATGAATTGTGAGCTTCCAGATGTTCAAGCTGGTTTTAGAAAAGGCAGAGGAGCCAGAGATCATATTGCCAACATCCACTGGATCATCAAAAAAGTGAGAGAATTCCAGAAAAACATATATTTCTGCTTTCTTGACTATGCCAAAGCCTTTGACTGTGTGGATCACAACAAACTGTGGAAAATTCTTCAAGTAATGGGAATACCAGACCACCTGACTTGCTTCTTGAGAAATCTGTATGCAGGTCATGAAGCAACAGTTAGAACTGGACATGGAACAACAGACTAGTTTCAAATTGGGAAAGGAGTACGTCAAGGCTGTATATTGTCACCCTGTTTATTTAACTTATATGCAGAGTACATTATGCAAAATGCTGGACTGGATGAAGCACAAGCTGTAATCAAGATTGCCAGGAGAAATATCAATAACATCAGATATGCAGATGACATCATTCTTAAGGCAGAAAGTGAAGAAGAATTAAAGAGCCTCTTGATGAAAGTGAAAGAGGAGAGTGAAAAGGTTGGCTTAAAGCTCAACATTCAGAAAACTAAGATCATGGCATCTGGTCCCATCACTTCATGACAAATAGATGGGGAAACAGTGGAAATAGTGACAGACTTTATTTTGGGGAGCTCCAAAATCACTGCAGATAGTGACTGCAGCCATGAAATTAAAAGAAACTTGCTCCTTGGAAGGGAAGCTATGGTCAACTTAGACAGCATATTAAAAAGCAGAGACATTACTTTACCAACAAAGGTCCGTCTAGTCAAAGCTATGGTTTTTCCAGCAGTCATGTATGGATGTGAGAGTAGGACTATAAAGAAAGCTGAGCGCCAAAGAATTGATGCTTTTGAACTGTGGTGTTGGAGAAGACTCTTGAGAGTCCCTTGGACTGCAAGGATATCCAACCAGTCCATCCTAAAGGAAGTGAGTTCTGTATATTCATTGGAAGGACTGATGTTGAAGCTGAAACTCCAATATTTTGGCCACCTGATGCGAAGAGCTGACTCACTAGAAAAGACCCTGATGCTGGGAAAGATTGAAGGCAGAAGAAGTAGCTGACAGAGGATGAGATGGTTCGATGGCATCACCAACTTGATGGACATGAGTTTGAGCAACCTCGGGGAGTTGGTGATGGACAGGGAAGCCTGGTGTGCTGCAATCCATGGGGTTGCAAAGAGTCGGACATGACTGAGTGACTGAACTGGTTGACAAGGAGACTACAACATCTCAGGAGCCAGTGATAGAGCAGATTGTGAGAAGCAAATGTATTCAATCATTTTTCAACAAATATTTATCAATAACCTGCTCATGCCAGATACTATGCTGTGTGTTGAAGACATGGCACAAAACAAGGCAAACAAGAGTCCTACTCCTATAGACCTGTTTCTAGAGAACCATTAGCAGTGCCTGATGCCCATTTCTTCTGAAGATAAGTGGGATGTGGATAAGCAAGCCATGCATTGGCAATTAGAGTCTTCAGCTGTTTGTCTTCAATGCCTTTTAAAGAGCAGTTTAGTGGAGCTGTGGCAATAAAAGTCAGATTTACAACTTACATGTCTGGGTTTTTTTCCACAAGCTCCCAAGGGCAGGGACCAATCTCATCTGTTTCTGCATTCATACAAGGTCTGACAAACCCTGGTTGGATGCAGTAGATATGATTTCCCGACAAGGGATTAGGAAACAAGTGTTTGGTGCTAAAGACAAAGCACAGAATAAACTCCTAAGTGAATTAATCCATTTAACATCTGTCTGTTGAATGAGTAGAAAGATGAACCATTATCATGCAATTTTTATTGGCCAGGGTTTGGTTTGATAAAAGAAAGATAGAATCTATTTGTATTAATCATGGTTTAACAGAGAAGCAAGACCACTATGAATGATATGGAGAAAGGGATAGGAATGGTAGGAATAGACTTTGTTCAATTGTGGAAGTCATAAAAGATCCATTGAGAGGCTACTGCTTCTGTATACCTGGTGCAGACCCAAAGTTGCCACAGGTCTGAAGACTAGCAGGCAAAGAAAAGACGGCTGTGATGGTGTTGCTTTTCAGTTGCTCAGTCATGTTCTGACGGTTTGTGACCCCATGGACTGCAGCATGCCAAGCTTCCCTGTCATTTAACACCTCCCAGAGCTTACTCAGAAAGTGAAGTCGCTCAGTCATGTCCAACTCTTTGCAACCCCATAGCCCACCAGGCTCCTCCATCCATGGGATTCTCTAGGCAAGAATACTGGAGTGGGTTGCTATTTCCTTCTCCAGGGGATCTTCCCGACCCAGGGATCGAACCCAGGTCTCCTGCATTGCAGGCAGAGGCTTTAACTCATGTCTATTGAATCGGTGTTGCCATCCAACCATCTCATCTCCATTAAGTCAGTGAATACATCCAACCATGTCATCTCTTTCCCCTCCTGCCTTCAATCTTTCCAGCATCAGGGTCTTTTCCAATGAGTCAACTTTTCACATCAGGTGGCCAAAGTATTGGAGCTTCAGCATCAGTCCTTCCAATGAATATTCAGGATTGATTTCCCTTGGGACTGACTGGCTGTGATATAGAGGCAAAGACAAACTGGAATATGCACTTGTCTCTCACCAACTCCAACCTCTTTCACATTGCTGTTTTATAGAAGGAGTTGTTGCCCTTCACCATGAAGCTGTGCAAACACCTGACCTACAGTCCCAGAGACTGAAGGAGGATATGATAGAAGCTGGGAGAATGTGGGTCCAGGGTGAGCCAGAGATCAGCCTCTCTATGTGGGAGCAGCAGGTACCTCTTGCTTCCCCACCAATCTCAGAGTGCTTCACTTTTGCCTCCCAAATCTCATGCATATTTCTTCTATGGGCAACTGTAGCCTCATCCTAACACCAAATCACAGAGGAAATGAATTCTGGGAAAATCAGTAAATCAGTATGACCATTGGTATTACAACCCGCAGCTGAGAACACACCAAAGTGACTCGGCATCTCAGACATAGACACGTGACACTTTGACATAGGACAAAGCCACCACAGTCCTCCCCTTGCCTGCAAACGTTTTCAACTATCTGTAACTTGCAAATGGCTTCCCAGGTGGCTCAGCAGCAAAAGAATCTGTCTGCCAATGCAGGAGACAGTGGTTTGACCCCTGGGTTGGGAAGATCCCCTGGAGGAGGAAATGACAACCCACTCTAGTAATTTTGCCCTGAAAATCCCAAGAACAGAGGAGCCTGGAGGACTACTGTTCATAGGGTCACAAAGAATTGGACATGACTGAGCAACTAAGCATGCGTGCACACAAATTTGCCAAATAATTTCCAAAGCATGCCTCTACCTAACGTGGTGCCACCCTTGTCCAACGTAAAACACTAACTAACCCTCTCTCCCCAAAGACACAAAACCCCTTTTTCCATCTTTTGATGACACTCATACTTCTAGCTAAGTCACACTTCCCCTTTGATGTCCTATTACTTTACTGAGATATAAGGTTACACAGTAGGAAATTGGAAGGGGACCAAGAATTTCTATACATATATACGTTTATACATAAATTTATATGTAGCAAAATAAGGAAAAATACACATAAGCCTTTTTACTGAACTAGTCCTGTGGTCTTAGCTGATATTTATAACTTCTTCTATCACCTCTTCCACATTCCCTCTGCCCTGAGCAGGCCCCTTATCTGTCCTAGCTCTTGGCCTGGTGAGGTGACCCAAAGCTTCGTTCCTGCAGGGTCGGGCCTATTTTGTCTGAACTGAGTTGTTCTGTTGTCCACTGGCTTTTACCGTAGAACATAAGAGTGTGAGGAGGCTCCCCAGGGGATCACCTGAATTCCAGATATCTTCTTCCTTGCCCCCACTATTTAGTAGCAACCCTCAGCGATCAGCACCAATCCCCTGCTCCCCTCAGTACAGTCATGCTCACTGATTCACTGGCATGAGAAGCCCCAGGGACAAGGTGGAAGGTGCATCTGCCAGTTTAACAGAACCTTTACTGCAGCCCCCAGTGGAAACCTTCTTCGTTTGGAAACTGAGTCTTCTTACACTAATAGAACCCAAAGTCACAGAGACAGGAAGCAAAAATTTTGCCAGCAAACTTTCAGGGATAGTAGTGAAAGCAGCCCCTCCCATTTCTTCTTCTTGATTTCCTGGTCCTGCTTATGGGAGAGAACATACCATATATTAGTTGCTGAATCAGGGCATATACATAACTTTGAGGACATTCTCTAGACCATGCAAGATGTTCCCATCCAACTGGCACCACAAATGAATCTTCAGAAGGCCAGCTGCTTTGAAGAGTTGAGGATATTGGGAAGACCAGTAATCTGTGTGAGGGGCCCTATTCCCAGTCTTCATTGCTATCAGATGAGTGATTCGTCAGAAGTCATGCTGTGCCGGCTGCTGAGATGATGAATAAGGTATTCTTAAAGTTCAGAGATCATGATTTTGGCAAAAGCAGGAAAGGCAAATTTGTATCCTAGAGTAAATGCATACTTTTGTAAGAACAAATGCTGCCCCTTCTCTAACAGAATTGGCCCGGTGTAATCAGTCTGCCCACAGTGGCTGGTGATCCCGGGGGTTTAGAGGGGGGAGTGCCACACTCAAGGCTGGGTGTTGGTCTTTGCTCCTGGCAGGCTAGGGAATCAGCTGTGCTCTGGCCCCATCCCCTTGTTGCACTGGATCCATTTGCTAAGACCAAGCATAACCTCCAGCCCTGGTGCTTCAGCCACGTTATCCATGGGCTCATTGAATAAGGACAGAAGTCCCTGGGGAAAGAGACGGGCTGAATTCTACAGAACCAATCACCTCGCCCACCCAACTGTTCAGCTCATCCTTACTGAGGTAGCTCTCTGGTAAACATTCAAGCAGGACACAAATGTATGTGTGCTCTGCCTATCTGAAAAGGTCTGGTCACCCACCTCTTCCTCAGATGTCCTTGTCATCGTTAACCCATCACGCTCCTTTCAGGTGCTTGAGAATCTAGAATAGCTGAACCATTAGGCCTGTGAATCAGGCCATCTCTTTTTCCAGGTCAGATGTGCCAGCTCGACCAGCAGTCAGTGGTCAGTCCTTCAGGAGGCTCTCCCTTTGGCACGGTCCTCACGGGGCCCCCAGGAGGGGAGCTATAGTGCTGCGACCACCCACACTCGGGTGATGCCAGCATTTTTATGATAAACTATGAAATGACTTGCCAGGAAAATGGGAAGTCCGAAGGGACAGATTCAAGTCGAAGTTTCCAGAAATGGCTCCCAAAGCCGTGACCCAAAACCAGGCCACCAAGGAAGCTGCTGTGCCTGCCACGGCCAAGATGCAGCATAAGCAGGAAGCCCCAAAGTGGAAGCCGCTGCCGCAGCAGAGAGTGCAAGAGCTCGCCATGTCCGCAGTGAGCTCCAGCGAAACAGGTCTCCGGTCCTCACCCTTCCAGAGCCAGAAGGCTGGGTGCAAGACACGCAGGCCTCTGCGCCAGCTGCCACAGAAGCAAACTCCTCCGGGACTGCGGCTTCCCGGGAAAGAAACAGAAATGTGAGTCTCTCCTCATGTTTCATTTATTTTCATTTTCCAAATCTCATGCAAGCACCTCTAATTGACTGAACCTAAATTACATCCAAAAAACCCTGGCTTCAAGATATTCAGACAAATGTTGCTTTCAGTCTCCCAAACTACAGAACAGTGAGGACCTCAGGCAGAGGCCACAGTAAATGGTAGGACAGCTAGTTCTGTTACGCACCACCCAGTGCGGTGGTTTCAGAGTACAAGTTTGCTCACTTTAGGCGTCATGTGAATACGTTCCGAGGAAAACAAAAGGGACAGACAAAGGAGAGGAAAACTGACCCAGCAAAATCATAAAGAGGAAAGAAAGAGGCAAGAGCCACACATAGGGGGAAGGTTAAGCCTTATAAAGAAGGAAGGGCACTTGCATCTCCAGAATAACAGAGAAGGATGCACAAGAGCAATGGGGTAAAAGAGAGGGCATCCTGTCAGATGACCTCAAAATCTTGGGTGAAATAGGAGGTAAAGTCATCTGCCGTCAGTGGGTGGTGAGGCTGGAAGGGTTTGAGTGGAATGGGAATGTTTAGAAATGTGGGAACTTAATTGACAGTCGATTATAGATATGAGCATTCCTGTATGTGGATTCAAGCATTTAATAAAAGCCAAAATATTGGGATTTTTGCCAGTTCACCATTAGAACTGGTAAGGTTTAATGGATGCAGACATCAAAGGTGGCCATATTCCAACATTTTTGCCCTCCTCAACTCCTCTCAACATCTTTCTTCTCCCCCAGGTGTAGGTACATTTTAACGGGAAACAAGAAACCTTCCATTTAAGCTCTAAAGCTTGAAAAGCTAAACTTCAGTCATCAAGGTCATCACATCAATTTTGAAGGTACTCTACTTTCTTGGGGTCAACCACACCTTAGAGTGAGAAAATATAAGATAAATGATTCCCAAAAAATCTCAACTGAGACAGCAATTTTGGAGAATAATATTTTTTAATTCAATTAACCAAATATATATATATACATATATATCCTTTTCATAATCATGGAAAGTATATATATAAATGTGTAAGATAAGACACTGCTTTTGACAAAACTGGCTCACCTTGTAGATAAAAATATAATTAAATTCCTATCCAATATTACAACAAAGATATCCTCAAGATGAACAAAGATCTATTGGGAAGTTCCAGAAACTTGATAGAAGAAAAAATAAAATATCTTTGTAAACTAAAAGAGAGGAAGAAGTATTAAAGAAAATCCTAAAGCACAACCCAAAGCAGTAATAATAGTAGTAATATTAACAATTTGCTTATATCAAAAATTTTAAAGTATACCATTGATAAAGTTAACAGATGGTGAATTAGAGGGAAAACATGTGTGTCTAAAACCAATTAGGAGCTAATAGAATACACCATTGTTGTTGCTGTTGTCATTGCTTAGTTGCTAAATCACGTCAGACTCTTTGCAATCCCATGAACTGTAGCCCACCAAGCCCCTCTAGAATATACTGGAAACCCCTAAAAACCAACAGTAATGAACCAAGGAAGAACACCAATAGGAAAAAATGGAAAAGGCTATGAATAAACAATTTCTATAAGAAAAAACACAACAAACTACAGGCTTTTAAAGAGATGTGCAAACTCAGTCATTAGGGAAATGCAAATTAAAACAGCAGTGAGCATTCACTTCACGCTCATTAGACTGACAACATTTGAAAGCTGGATAACAGAGACTGCAGAGAATATGAGGATGAACAAAGCAACCTTTTATGAACCCTCAGTGGAAACAGCTCTTCTGGAGAGCGACCTGACAGTATTCAGTGTGTTAAGCCATTGAGGTTTGTAAATAAATCATGATTTTGTCTCTCCTGACTAAACACGTAGATTGATACAATATGGGGCACTGTGCTTAAAACAAATAAACAAATATGTGACACTGATGGTCAGGGAGCAGGCGCTGAGAAAAATTGTTAGAGAGGCTGAAAAGATGGTGATGCTTATTATATTTGCTTAACTGCTGCTTACAGTGAGCTGGGACATAGACCCCATGTACCTAGTGAACTTGAAGCTCTAAGGGAAGGGCTGGGAAACAGACCCTTAAGGAGATGGCCTAGTTTACAAATAGACACTCCAGAAATTCAGGCAGTGTTACAAAGTTGGAAAGACCTACAGTTTGCCTGATGCCAGATCTTAAAGAGATGGAGAAGGCGTTTGAGTAACGAGGACCCTAAGTGATACAGAACAAAGATCAGCCTTAGAGTGTGGTGCTTTATTTTTCTCTTTTTTTAACTGGAGTATAACTGTTGTGATAGTTTCTGCTGTACACCAGTGTGAATCAGTTTATATACATATGTGCGAGCCTGCACGCTAAGTCACCTCAGTCATGTCTGACTCTGCAACTCTATAGACTGCAGCCTGCCAGGCTCCTCTGTCCATGGGGATTCTCCAGACAAGAATACCGAACTGGGTTGCCATGCCCTCCTCCAGGGAATCTTCCCAACCCAGGGATCGAGTCCTCATCTGATGTCTCCCACATTGACAGGCATGTTCTTTACATATGTGTGTGTGTGTGTGCGCTAAGGTGCTAAGTTGTGCTATGATCCCCCTCTTGAGTCTCCCCCCCACCCATTCCCCCACCCTAACCCTCTAGATCAGCACAGAACACCAAGCTGAGCTCCCTGTGTTGGACGGCAGCTTCCTGCTAACTGTCTATTTAACACGTGGTAAAGAATATATGTCAATGCTACTCTATTTGTCCAACACTCTCCTTTCCCCTCTGTGTACACAAGTCCATTCTCCACATCTGTGTCTCTATTCTTGCCCTGCAAATAGGTTCATCAATACCATTTTTGAAAATTTTATTATTTGTTATTTTATTTTCTTTACGTTGTCATGTTGGTTTTGCCATACATTGACATGAATCCGCCATGGGTATACATGTGTTCCCCTTCCAGAACCCCTCTCCCACCTCCCTCCCGATTCCATCTCTCTGGGTCATCCCAGTGCACCAGCCCTGAGTACCCTGTATCAAACATGGGCTGGCAATTCATTTCACATATGATAATTTACATGTTTCAATGCCATTCTCCCATATCATCCCACCCTTGCCCTCTCCCATAGAGTCCAAAAGACTGTTCTATACATCTGCGTCTCTTTTGCTGTCTCGCATACCAGGTTATCGTTATCATCTTTCTAAATTCCATATATATGCGTTAATATACTATATTGGTGTTTTTCCTTCTGGCTTACTTCACTCCGTATAATAGGCTCCAGTTTCGTCCACCTCAGTAGAACTGATTCAAGTGTATTCTTTTTAATGGCTGAGTAATATTCCATTGTGTATATGTACCACAGCTTTCTTATCCATTCGTCTGTTGATGCACATCTAGGTTGCTTCCATGTCCTGGCTATTGTAAACAATGTGATGATGAACATTGGGATACACGTGTCACTTTCATTTCTGGTTTCCTTGGTGTGTATGCCCAGCAGTGCGATTGCTGGGTCATCAGTACCATTTTTTGAGCTTCCATAAATATGTGTTAATATACAATGCTTGTTTTTGTCTTTCTGACTTACTTCACTCTGTCTGACAAACTGTAGGTTCATCCATGTCATTACAACTGACTCAATTTCATTCCTTTTCATGGTTGAGTAATATTCCATTGTATATATGTATCAGGACTTCATCCATTCATCTGTTGATGGACATCTAGGTTACTTCCATGTCCTGGACATTTAGGTTACTTCCATGTCCTGACTATTGTAAATAGTGCTGCAGTGAACATTGGAATACATGTAGCTCTTTCAGTTATGACTTTTTAGGGTATATGCCTAAACTGGGTTTCCTGGGTTATATGGAAGTTTTATTCCTAGTTTTTTAAGAAATCTCCATACTGTTCTCCATAGTGGCTGTATCAATTTACATTCCCACCAACAGTGTTAGAGGATTCCCTTTTGTTGTGGAACTTTATAAAATTTTCCAGCAGAAAAAGAAAGAAAGGAAGGGAGGGAAAGAAAGAAAAGAAACAAACTCACGGTTAAGTTCAGTGCCTTAAGGACATGACCTTACATTTGTTTCCCAGTTGGTCTGGAGGTGCCCCCTTAGACTGAAAGAGGTGAGATACAAAGCCGTCAAGTACATTTGAAAACCGTGCCTCACAAAGAACTTAGATATGGCTACTGGCTTACAGAACTGACTAGAAGTAAATAGAAGTTTCTGCAGTGTTTCAGATATCTGCATGACCAAAGAAGGACCAAAGAAAAGGCCTTTGAATATTTGAGGCTAAAAATATCCTTCCTTGCACAGGAACAAAGCTTAAGAAAGCTTTGTAGCCCCAAGGAGAGCTTTTCCCCCAAATCCCATTTCTTGTATTGTCAAGAGGGAAATAGAAAAGAAAGAGCACCCAGAAGGGCGGGCCTGGAATCACAGAGGTTCCATACCCTACACTGCTGACCTGACTGCAGTTTAGACCCTGCCATTGCCCACACCAGCCCCTCCCAGGCCTGCCTGAAATGCCAACCTCCACACCCATTTTCTAAATCTCATCCTTCTCCAAGACCCAGCCCAGGCACCACATCCATTATGAAGCCCTTTGGTCTTAGGGCTTGTCAACTGCAAGCTGACACCTGCCTGTAAATGACAAAATGGCTCTTGCCAGTTACTAAGCTAACACACTCATCGATTCTATAACAGAGCGTCAGCTCTATTTCACCTAATTTGATTGCACAGGAGATGACGACAGTGGCTTTTATTATATAGACTATCAGTAATCATCGGTGAACACTTCGCCACACGCCCGACTCTCTGACAGGGCCTGTGCTTCCTGGCACATTCTGAGGCCGCTGCACCCCCTGCCATCCCTACTAGCATCTAGGAAATAGAAAAGGCGATACTGTGCTTCAGGTGCGCTATGAGTCAGACCGCACCCACGGACAATGTAAACCGGACACTGACACGCAGCTAACTTGCAAATTTGAGGGCACAGAGAAGAACGTGAGCGACAGGTGCTACCGTATTGTTCCGAGAGGAGAAAAGAGGCCTTTCCAGTGAGTGGAGCGATAAAAATTCAGAAATTGCTGGTTAAACTGATTGATGCATTATGAAGTGACTTTGTTCAGAAGACAGGGCAGAAGTAGAGTAAGGTGAGCAGTCTGCATCTCCCCCAAATCTAGGAACTACAGACGTGCTGGCCTTTCATCTCAGAGATTCTGATGAGAAAACGGAAACGTCTTCCGACGTCATCGAGAGGGTGTCATCCAGAGCCTTTACTGCGCAGCCTGCGGGGCCTCTCTCAGCCAGGCTACCACTGCGTCAGTGCTGTGCATGGAAATACAACACGTGTCTCGTAGTCCACATTTTAAAAAGATATAGATACAACTATTTTAATAATATATTTTGTTTAACCTAATGTATCCAAAATATTATCATTTTTACATGTAAGCAATATAAAATTTATGAATGGACATTTTATATATATCCTGTTTTTCATACCTCTCAGCTCTTACTGGCTATGACCCGCTAGAGAAAACCCAAAAAGAATTCAGAGTGTTTGAGAAACAGAGGTCAGCATGTGTTTACTAAATGCTTCTCAAAAAAAATAAAACATGCTTTGCAATGTTTGAAAAGGCCTCCATGTTATTTTCTTCAAATGTTGGTCAACACGAGTCAATGTATACATCCAAATCAAAATAATTAAATAACATATAAGCAAAATCGAGTGTAACATAAGATTCTATTTATACAGTACAAAAATAGGCCTTACACGTAGGGGAAGGGTATGACTTGAAAGAGGTGTGAAGGGCCTTCTGGGGTAATATTGGTAATATTCTATGTCTCCAGGTGCTGGCTACACAGATGAGCTCAGCTAGTGAAAATTCATTAAGCTGTTCATTTATGATATGTGATTCCTGTGTGTGTGTGTATATAATCTTTATAAGCACATTGTATGTCTGCATATATATACAACTTCAATAAAGAGTTAAAGAATACAAAAGAATAAAGACTTGGGATTCTTTCTTTAGTAAAAATAAAATGATTTAAGGATCAAAACTTTGGATATAAAATGGCATCATCTTCATAAAACATAAGTAACTCAAACACTATGGCATAAAAGGCTTATGAGGCATAAATTCTCCTGTTATCTTGGTGAATAAATCAAACATTACCTTTCCTTTCACCTTAATTAATTTGAATGTTGACCATATAATTTCAAAAATTATCTTCAAAAGCATATTTTGAAATCAGATGGAGTAACTTAAAACTGTTTGAATATGTGGATGAATCTGTATTTCAGGATACATGTATTCCTTAGATACTAATCTATTCCAGCTCTTCCTTATCTGCACATGAAATATGCAGCATATTCCTTTGGGATCTCTTGGAAAATCTGTTCCTTATGAGAAACTTGGAGCCTAGCATTTGCCAAATATAACATTCAAAGAAAAAAGCCTTATTATCAATAAGAATCATTACTACCTTAATTTTATTTCATATGGTGATTAAAATACATTTTCAAATGTCTAGAGTATTGCAAAGAAAGAGCCAAAAGAAACCCAGGAGATAATGGAAGATCAAAAAAATGTGAGATCAAGACTCAACATTATCTTCCTCAAACAACTTCATTTTCAATACCTCTTCCTCCTCTCCACACACACGCAGCCCCCAACAACACATCTGGCACCAAATAAACAGAAGCCAAGAGAAACTAAGTTCAGAACCTATGGTGCTGATTGAGTCTGCAATTCTTGTACAAAACATAACTCTATCAGTTCAAAGGAAGTCTTACCATTTCTACAGTACTTCTAAAACTCGCACTAGAAAGCTGCAGAGACCAACCCCTCATAATCATGTAATCACCTGGAGTGCTGATCAAAATGCAGATTCCTAGGCCCACCTTAGGGTTCTCCAAAATATTAGAACCCATTAAATATGTTTGTATGTTTGTGCACATGTGTGTGTATGAGAGAGAGAGAAATCATTTCAGTCATGTCCGACTTTTTTCGACCCCATGGACTATAGCCTGCCAGGCTCCTCTGACCATGGGATTCTCCAGGCAAGAATACTGGAGTGGGTTGTCATGCCCTCCTCCAGGGAATCTTCGCAACTCTGGGATCAAACCCTTGTCTCTAGCATCTACCTGCATTGGCAGGCAGGTTCTTTACCACTAGCACCACCTGGGAAGCCCATATATATGTGTACATACAGAGAGAGGCAGTGGCACCCCACTCCGGTACTCTTGCCTGGAAAATCCCATGGACGGAGGAGCCTGGTGGACTGCAGTCCATGGGGTTGCAAAGAGTCGGACACAACTGAGCAATTTCTCTTTCACTTTTCACTTTCATGCATTGGAGAAGGAAATGGAAACCCACTCCAGTGTTCTTGCCTGGAGAATCCCAGGGACTGGGGAGCCTGGTGGGCTGCCTTCTATGGGGTCGCACAGAGTCAGACATGACTAAGTGACTTAGCAGCAGCAGCAGAGAGAGGGGGTGGGGAGAGAAAGTTACTTATTTAAAGGAGTTGGCTGGCATGGTTATGGTGGCTTGCAAGTCCAGAAACCATATGACAAACTCAGAAGACAGGAAATTCAAGAGTTAAATCCATAGAGCAGGTCAGCAGATTGGAAACTCAGGCAGGGTTTCTCTGTTGCAGTCATGAGGCCAAATTCTTTCTCTTTCAGAAACTTCAGTCTGTCCTTAAGGTCCATCCACGTTATGGAGGGTCATCTCCTTTACTCAAAGTCCATTGATTTGAATGTGAATCTCATCTTAAAAACACCTTCACATCCAACATCTCAGTTGACCGGACAACTGATCACTATAACCTTGCCAAGCTGACACCGATCATACTCACCATGAAAAGTTTGTCTAAAATGCCAGTTTATCGGGAGGTGGGGCTCAGGGATGTGTATTTTTAACAAGCACCCCAGGTGATTCTGATTCAAGTGTTCTATGGAACTACAACCAGAGAAAGAAAGCAGTTTATGTGCTTTCTGGGTAAGCTTTTGGAGCACATGATATTACCCACATATCACTAACATGACTAACACCACTAATACTACAAATGTCACAGAAAGATAGACATGGTTGGTATCAGGGTTCAGTCAGAAAAGCAAACATCCACCAGTTGCTCTTTCACCAGAGAGAATTTAATGCAGGGAACTGTTTAAACTCTAAAGGACTGAAAAAGCAAAGGACGCCCTTAGGTAAAACCCAGATATAATTACTGGAGGAGGCAGCAGCCTTCTTCCTGCAGGCTGGAGGAATAAAAGGAAGCAGCTGGAAATATTAGAGATTGGGAACCTGAAATAGCAACCCTGCAGAGTGAGGACACTGACCTCCAAGGAAGTAGGCGATTTGACAGGCACTGGTGTCTTGGAGCTTGGAGGAACGACCCCATGGAGTTAGAACCCAGGTCTCTGAAGGAAAGGACAGTAGCTGTCTGGAGCTATATCCCTGGGGGAGTGCAGTGAGTCTGATTCTGAGAGTGGGGAAGGACTGGACCCAGACGCCATTGCCAGATGAACAACAACTTCTGGGGCAACACAGTCAGGACATGAAGTTAACGAAAAGGATCAACTCCTTACTCCTCCATCCTTGTAGAATCCCTCTAGTGCCCCCTATCAGCAGAGCCTAGCAGTGAGCCAGCCGGCACCTCAGACAGGTACCCAGCTAAATCCCAGCCTCTACGCCCTAGAGCACAGCACAGAGAGTTTTGAAGCTGACAGCTTGATAATCAAGATACTGATGTTACCAAGTAAACACAACACCAGATCATCCCAAATGAAACAACAGCATCCAAAGGAAAATAGACAACATATAATCTCTCTGGCTTGGACCAGCACATTTGTTTTTGCACAACTAACACCAGACCTTCATTCAGTTCAGTAGTCCAAAAGCATGTATCAACTTCAGCCACTTATAAACCAAAAGACTGGGTGTTTTTAATTTTTAAATTTTAAGTAGATTTAAAATTTAATTTTCAATTTAAAATTTAATTTTTTTTAAATTTTAAGTATATTTAAACACAATATGGTCCAGATGTAATGTCTAAAAACAGTAAAGCTTAGAGATATTCTAGCACAGTGCTTCTCTAAGGCCAGTCCCGGGAGCAGCAACATCAGCTTCACCTGCGAACTTATCAAAAATGCGAATTCTTGCCCCCAGTCCCAGACCCACTAAATATGAAACTCTGGAGATGGGACCCGGCAACCTGTATTTGAACGGGCCCTCCAGGTGATTCCAATCTACAGTTTGCGATCCACTGCTCTAGCTTAATTCATCAAATTTCTGAATTGCAGTGTCTCTACTTACCTCCTCCCTAATGTACCTTCTCTAGCTCTCATCTGTCATCAGTCATTTTCCTGGTACAAATGATTGATTACTAGCAGAACATAAATTACAAAAGTTCTCTGTTTCTTCTGTCGCATTCAAATATCTTGCCTGTTTGTATCTATAATTTTTTTAGATTTGCCCTGTAGTGTAAGGGTCCAATTTTAAAAAAGAAAAAAGTACTATTTTCCATTTTAGCCTTAGTAATATACTAAGTAATGAAGCTTTTCCTGGTTCCCGGAGCAATCCAACTTTTCAGAAACCTTTAAAATAAACAAATAAAACTCAGTTAATAGGCACAGACATAAGCGAATCAACTTCCTAAAATTAGAGTTCTGAAGAGGTCACAGCATATAACCAGATTTGAGGAGAATTAACCACATTACTGTGCTGCTTTTCTCCAACTATCCATGTTTTTTCCCATGTTACTATCCATGTTTTTCTCCATAGTGATACAGGAAAGGATAGATTTGACACAGGAAAATGAGAGAATTAAGTCAAGCCCAAAAGAAGTTTTCTAAAACAGAAGTTGCACACTCGGTGCCCAGGGGCCAGGTTAAGCCAACAGACATAGTATTTGACCCATCTGCTATTTTGTTTGCGTAAAATATGCCAACCTTTTTCGTTTCACTTATTTATTTATTTTATTTTTGGCAGTGCTGGGTTTTCCTTGCTGTGTGGGATTTTCTCTGGTTGCAATGAGCAGGGGCTACTCTCTAGTTGCTTCCCTGGTGGCTCAGGCGGTAAAGAATCTGCCTGCAATGAGGGAGACCCAGGTTCAACCCCTGGGTGGGGAAGATCCCCTGGAGAAGGGCATGGCAACCCACTCTAGCATTCTGGCCTGGAGAATCCCATGGACAGAGGAGCCTGGCGGGCTGCAGTCCATGGGATCACAAAGAGCAACCAAGACTTTGGACTCGCTAGTTGCTGTGCTAGGGCTTCTCACTGGCGGCTTCAGAGCACGGGCTCCGGGCACCTTGGCCTCGTTAGCTGTAGCTCCTGGGCTCTAGAGCACAGGCTTAATAGCTGTGGCATAAAGGCTTAGTTGTTCCATGTCATCTTCCCAGATCGGGGATCGAACTCGTGTCTACTGCATTGGCAGGCAGATTCCTTATCAGGGAAGCGCCTTCCAATCTTTTAAGACGGAGAGATTTCACATAAAAATGCAGAATCTCAGCCTCTCTTGATCTAGGCCCACTGGACCTCCACTCCCGCACTACTAGCCTCGCAGGCGGAATCCTGCAGCAGCTCCCGCCCCAGAAGGGCAGACAGACTCTCCAGAGTCCCCACCTACCTACCTCACTCCACTCCCACCAAGCTTTCTGACTTCTACCTCATATCCTATTCCAAGTATTTCTAGATTGGGAGCATGGTACCGTCTGTCCCTTTAAACACAAAAAAGACAGTTTCCCTTTATAGACCAGGTCCACCAAAGTTGCTTTTTTGGAGTGACATCCACCATTTGTGGTTGGGAAGATCTCCTGGAGAAGGAAATGGCAAACCACTCCAGCATTCTTGCCTGGAGAATTCCATGAACAGAGGAGCGGGTCACAAAGAGTCCGACACGGCTGAGTGATTTTCGCTACACATCCATCATTTGTGGAAGGCCGACTCGCTCACCTGGACCCTGGGCTCTCATTACCTCCTCTGCCCCACCTGAATGAGCTCCCTTCCCCCACTCCTGGCCCTTTCCCCTTTCTTTTACTATTGGAACATGGCATAGATTTTTCAAAAAGCCCTGAAATTAAAACATAAAACCCCTCCTTGAGCCCAACACTAACTTGAAGGCACCATCCAGCCTATTTCACATCCACCCTTTCTCTTTCGTGCCTGATTCCTTGTTCCCTGGTTAGTCCCAGTCTGCTGCAATCCAGTTCCTACCCCACCATTGACTGTAATATATCTAGCTGATGTCACTCCTGGCCTCCCAGCTGCCAAATCCAGTAAAGTCGTTTCGCTCTGTATCCTGCCTCCACCCCCACTTGAGGTCCTTTCTGAATCTTCCTCATTCTTCAAGCATCAGTTCAGCCTCCTTGGAGCCTCCCCAGGGGCCTCAACTGGGCTGAACGCCTTTCTGAGCTGGGTCTCTTCTGACACCCTGTTTTGTCTCTGTCACCCCACTCGAGATATCGTACCACAATTCTTGCTTATGAATCTGTCTTCCCCACAGCCAGTTAAAAGACTGTGCCTCATTCACCTTCGTATGTACAGTGACTGGATACAGGAAGTAGTTGACAAACACCTATTAATAAAGAAATGAATGGATGAATGATTGAATGAACCAAGAATTAAAATAGCTTTTAAGTTTGTTAGGAGTAGGAAGGTCTGAAATTCCTCCAGGAGAAGTGTTTTGTTCCCAAACTTGGCTTTATCTGGGAGGCCACCCTACATAAAGCAAATTAAATCAAATGTAGGGGGAAAAAAAGTATATGCTTATCTCCCTTCCCTGCTGTACATTTAAGTTTGGGATAGCAGTGTCCTTCAATATCCACTAGGGATCTTAAGAAGGTACCACTCCCAAGTGTTTTAAACCTCCGGGTGCACAATGATAGAAGTATACTCATAAAGACCCTGTGCTGTAAGAGAGAGGAAAACCACCCTAACCATGAGATCTAGAGATTTGGAGTAATAGAAATTATATAAAGGGATAACAAGTTAAGAATGAAATAAACATGCCTCAAAGTCCCTTAGTAATCATTTGTTGACATCATCACACAGAAGCAGCTCCATGTAGTAACAAGGCTAGAGAGTTACTCCCCGCATTGCTCCTTCCTTCCAGAGTTCTGCTGTCGCCATCTCCACTCTGGCTGGCAGAGAGGTGGAGTGGACTATGAGGTTTGAGGTCTCAGGCATGGACAGTCTACCTGTGTTGGCAAGAAGGTGGGATGGTGGTGCTGGGAGGTCAGGCTGTGGGAGCAAAAGAACCCGGTTTATTGTGGCCATCTCACACTGGACAAGAGCTGCCCTCCCATGTGGCCCTTCACACAGTGTGGCAGACATTTTTAGCCCATGTTTATGACAGATAGACAGACAGATGATAGATAGATATGGACACAGATATGGATATAGATACACACATTCATGGGGCTTTCCCAGTGGCTCAGTAGTAAGGAATCTGCCTTCAATGCAGGAGCTGCAGGAGACGTGTTTCTGATCCCTGGGTCAGAAAGATCCCCTGGAGGAGGGCATGGCAACCCACTCCAGTGTTCTTGCCTGGAGAGTCGTATGGACAGAGGAGCCCGGCAGGCTACAGTCCACAGAGTCACAGAGTCGGATATGACTGAGGCAACTTCACACACACACACACACACACACACACACTCTCGAGTCTGACTCGACAGTGTCTGGAAATCTCCTGAGCTGCTGTCACCCACTTCCTCATGTAGCTCCTGGCATCCAGGTCGACATGGCAGAATTTCAGCCTTTAGCAATAGCTGAAGGGCCTTAGTGCTAGAACTGGATGCCCACTCCAAAATGTCCAAGCGTTTCTCATCCCCATTTAGCAAGTAGAACCGCCCATCAGGCTCCCGTCTACATCCCTCCTTGTGTATCTAGAGACATCAGTATTGGCTGAATATAGTCCCCTTAGGCCCCGGAGACTCTCTAGGCCCCTCACTGAGCCACTTTCCAACATATAAAGAGCAGCACCCCGGGGGCATGGAGATCCCATATTCCAGCTCCCTTGATGAAGAGGGGCCTTACATATACCTCCCTCCATGCTCTTTCTTCCTGACACTGCCAGTTGACCAAACGTAGTAAAAGAAAGAGCAGCAGTCTTTAGATTCTCTGCAGAACAACATGAAGAGGCAAAATACTAATTCCATGCATGCCTTTCTCCCAGCTCAAGTGCCTTGCCTCATCCATCCACAGCAACCCTCTTAAAAAGACTGCTAGGAACTAAAATTAAAAGCTATTTCACTGATCAACTGATAGACAATTTCCAGGCAATTGTTATCAGATATATTAAAAAACACAATTTTGACTACCTCAAATTACTATTGGCTCTGAGAATAGCCCATCATTCCTCAAATTAACAACAGCGTTTTCAAGGTGATGAACCCTAAGCCAAAAAGTAAATAAAAATGGAAACTATGATAACTGAGACTGCTGTTTAATGTAAAAACTATTTGAAAGCTACAAAGAACTTTTCTACTAGAGATACAAGTATTTTAAGCTTCTAGATAATTTCATCATTAACAACTTTTTCTGAGCATCTCTAAAGTACTATGCCTCCAGTTTTCTTATTTTTTTAATTTTTATTTTATGTTGGAGTCTAGTTGATTTACAATCTTGTGTTAGTTTCAGTTATACAGCAAATTGATTCGGTTATACATAAACATATATGTATTCTTTTTCAGATTCTTTTCCCATATGGGTCACTACAGATTATTGAGTAGAGTCCCCTGTGCTGTACAGTAGCTCCTTGTTGATTATCTATTTTATACATAGTAGTGTGTATATGTTAATCCCAAGCTCCTATTCTATCCTTTTGGTAACCATAAATTTGTTTTCTATGTTTGTGAGTCTCTTTCTGTTTTGAAAATAAGTTCATTTGTATCTTTTTTAAAGGATTTTTCTACTAGAGATATGAGTATTTTAAGTTTCTAGATAATTTCATCATTAACATTTTCTGAGCATCTCTATGTAAAGCACAATGCCCCCTGTTTTCTATTTGATACTTACCTTAGTAATAAACATAATTCTGTTAATCCTAATGTAACTATAGTATTTGATGATATAGAGCTTGATCTTCAGTATCTCTCTGCTCCTAAATGCCAGGGCTTAAAAAGACTATATTAGTCATTTCTCTTAGTTCTTAGATACTCATTGGAAGGACTGAAGCTGAAGTTGAAGTTCCAATACTTCGGCTACCTGATGTGAAGAGCTGACTCATTAGACAAGATCCTGATGCCAGGAAAGATTGAAGGCAGGAGGAAAGGGGGACGACAGAGGATGAGATGGTTGGATGGCATCACCAACTCAATGGACATGAGGTTGAGCAGACTCTGGGAGATAGCAAAGGACAGGGAAGCCTGGTGTGCTGCAGTCCATGGGGTCACAAAGAGTCGGACTCAGCTTAGTGACTGAACACATGCACACAGTCCTTAGATGTTCAAGTTCCTCAGATGGGGAAAGGCATGGCATGCAATGCCCTTGCCGAGTTCAGTAGGCTGTCCTGAAAGGGCACACTGTTATGACCCCTTTGCTAAGAGTGTATGTGTCAGGGCAGGCCTAACTCTCAGCTGCCAAAGCCAGCTGCCCTGCCTGAGTGTCTTGTCCCAAGAGCATAACCGTTTGCCTGGTGTTTTCCAAACTCTTCCCCTCCCTAAGACACTATAAGCTGTGAGAGTCCGGGGAGGAGTCAGACATCTGGAAAAATGGCATCTCCCTCGCCTTGTTTGCTTCCCACTCCCGTCGCTCCTGAGCAATGAGTGGTTTTCTTAGAGTGACACGTACGTTATCTCTGTAGCTTCTATTTACATGGGGAACTTTCTGGATGCAATTATCCTTTGCAACTAATAAGATGTAATTACAGAGGTCCTGTTAGCAGTGTCACTTCTCATTTAGCTTGATGTATGTGGCTTTCTGGAATTTCAGATCTGAGCAGTGCTCACACTTTCACCCACACGCTGCTGCTGCTCGGGTGAGAGCTTTCTGAGATGGCACAGTCACACTCTGGGGGGCCTCTCTGCCTCCACGGGCTCCCTGGCTCTCAGCTCACAGCTGCACTTTTGACCCGCTCCTGAACACTCAGCCCGAACAGAGCCCCTGGTTGCCACCCCAAACCTATGGTCTAGTGGCCCGACTTTAAATGTCAGTCTGATTTCCATGAAGAGCAGAGATTTACATACAGAGGCACCATCAAAAATTTCAGAGAGAACCGAAACTTGGACTGGGACATAACTTCTCTGCATTTTCTACAGTGAAGTAGCATCATGTTTTTTAAACTGAAAAACAAACAATAAATGTCATATAAAATCAAGAGGAAGCTAGGTCCTTCTTTTTGAGACCCTGCCATATGGGAACTCTGGAGGTGTGTGAAGACCTACCACACCACTCACAGACTCATGGAAATTTTAAGGAATTCACTTCTACAAACTCAACTTCCTCAACCAGGGCCTACTGAAAACTGCCTGAGATGTGTACAGTCACCATTTGCAAGCTTGTTGTTGTTCACTCAGTCGAGTCCGACTCTTTGCGACCCCACGGACTGCAGCACGCCAGGCTTTCCAGTCCTTCACCATCTCCCAGAGTTTGCTCAAACTCATGTCCATTGAGTCGATGATGCCAAGTTTGGTCTCAGCATTAAAAAGAATTTGTTTTGTTTAAGAATAAACTGATGAAGAAACTGGTGTTCAGAAGATAACAGATGGAAGACTGTTGCCTAGGGTTTCTCTGCACCTGAACATCTTAGAGGCAGCACGAAGGATCCTAAGCACCCTGTGCATGTAAACGTGTCAGAGAGGAGGCAGAGTCTTACGCACCCTTCGAGCATGCCCGTGAAGCCTTCTGGTCTGTGAGGACAGCATCCGCTTAGATTCAAGCCAAGCAATTCGCATCTGTGCTGCCCTTCAGGTGGACCAGATGGGCCAAGAGGCTCAATGCGGAAGGTGAGAAGTCAGTCAGAAAACCTGCCTCAGAGCATCCTCCTGGATGACTAAAGCCTGAAAAGCTGAGACGTCCAGGAGAAACCAGGCAGGGGAGAGGGAGGTCTCACAGAAGATGAGGTAGTGGAATGATTCAGCCTGAAGAATCCTGAGGGCTGAGCGGCTGAAGGGATGGTTAGCACAGTGCCCGGAAGGAATTGTATGGAAGTACCACTCTAGCACAAGGGCCTGAAGATATGGAACTCTGAGCCATGGCCAGTGGGGTGAGTAGGGGGCAGGCTGCTGCTGCCACTTAGTCGCTTCAGTCATGTCTGACTGCAGCCCCATGGACTGTAGCCCTCGAGGCTCCTCTGTCCATGGAATTCTCCAGGCAAGAATACTGGAGTGGGTTGCCATGCCCTCCTCCAGGGAATCTTCCCAACCCAGGGGTTGAACCTGGGTCTCCTGCACTGCAGGAAGATTCTTTACCACTGAGCCCAGGGGAGCCCAGGGGACAGGCTACTGGAAGTCCAAACACCGGGGCCTGCAGTGGGGAGCTCCAAGAAAGGTTTCAGAGAGGGGCCTGGGGTGGGGTCAGCTCTGACCTCAGACACCCTGGAAAGGGGCTCCAGCGCCACCCCACGCCTCACACTTGCTGTGAGACCTGAAGCAAGAGAAGTTCATGGTGCCTCAATTTCCTTTCCCAAAAAATAGAGCTATTAGTAGTAATTATTTTACAGACTGTTGTGAGAATTAACTTTAAAAATGATACAAATGAATTTATTTACAAAACAGAAACAGACTCACAGACTTCAAAAACAAACTTGTTACCAAAAGGGAAATGTAGGTGGGAGGGATAGATTAGTAGTTTGGGATTAACACAGACACAAAACTATATCTAAAATAGATAACTAAGAAGGACCTACCATATAGCACAAGGAACTCTACTCAATACTCTGTAATAAACTACACTGGAAAAGAATCTGTAACAGAATACATATATATATATATATATATATATAACTGAGTCACTTTGCTGGACACCTGAAACTGACACACACTGTAAATGACTGTACTTCAATATACAATATTTCCAATTGGTTCTGAAATGGGAAAGGAGTACGTCAAGGCTGTATATTGTCACCCTGCTTATTGAACCTATGTGCAGAGTACATCATGTGAAATTCTGGGCTGGATGAAGCACAAGCTGGAATCAAGATTGCCGGGAGAAATATCAATAACCTTAGATATGCAGATGACACCACCCTTATGGCAGAAAACAAAGAGGAACTAAAGAGCCTCTTGATGAAAGTGAAAGAGGAGAGTGAAAAAGTTGGCTTTAAACTCAACATTCAGAGAACTAAGATCATGGCATCCAGTCCCATCACTTCATGGCAAATAGATGGGGAAACGATGGAAACAGTGAGAGAATTTATTTTTAGGGGCTCCAACATCACTGCAGATGGTGAATGCAGCCATGAAATTAAAAGACTCTTGCTCCTTGAAGAAAAGCTATGACCAACCTAGACAGTGTATTGAAAAGAAGAGACATTACTTTGCCAACAAAGTCAAAGCTATGGTTTTTCCAGTGGTCATGTATGGATGTGATAGTTGGACCATAAAGAAAGCTGAGCGTCGAAGAGTTGATGCTTTTGAACTGTGACATTGGGAAAGACTTTTGAGAGTCCCTTGGATTGCAAGGAGATCTAACCAGTCCATTCTAAAGGAAATCAGTCCTAAATATTCATTTAAAGGACTGATGCTGATGCTCCAATATTTTGGCCACCTGATGTGAAGAGCTGACCAATTGGAAAAGACCCTGATGCTGGGAAAGACTGAAGGCAGGAGGAAAGGGGATGACAAGAGGATGAGATGGTTGGATGGCATCACCGACTCAATGCCCATGAGTTTGAGCAAGCTCTGGGAGTTGGTGATGGACAGGGAGGCCTGGCATGCTGCAGTCCATGGGGTAGCAAAGAGTCAGACACGACTGAGCAACTGAACTGAACAATATAAAGTAAAAATTTAATTAAAAAAATTAACTGGTGTAATTCAAGTAAAGTACTTACCGTAATGCATGGCAAAGGATAAGAGGTCAGTTGTCCGAATTATGATTTGTTTTCAATTTTTCAGGCAGAGGAAAACGTCAAGTCAAAGCTGGAGTTTTGTCTCCTGCCACAGTTAGGGCAGAAGGATGAAAAGGAAGACATTAGAGAGTGAGATAGAATGGGTGAGCAAGGGCAGTGACTACATTACATGCCAAGGGTTTTCCACCCTTTTCTTTCCTGGAATGCCCCGTGGGCCAGTCAGCACTGGACACTCCCAGATAATAACATGTCCAAAGAGGGGATGTATAGACCCGGGGCACCAAGGGACGTGGGGACAATCAACATCCCAGAAGTGCTGTGCTCGGTGTGGAGGCCTAACTTGGCCCAATGCGGGTTCATTCAGTTTTTCTGTGAATTCATTGCCTCAGTAAGCACATGCCGAGCACTGCTCACACGCAAGGTGCCCATGATGTAAAGATCTCTAAAACACACACACACACACACACACACACACGGAGGACACAGTCTAATGGCATTGGAATCAAGACTGATGTTAACAAATTGACTCTGCGACTTCAGAAGTTAAACATGCTCCAGGTTTATTTTCCCCTCTTGTTTGCAGGATGGGAGGGCGGTTGTGGAAGGGTGTAAGGATCCACTGACACAGCGAGCCAGGAACCTAGACTGAGAGACGCCGGCAGCTCCACATCTTCCAGGTGACTCGGCAAAGCTGGAGATAACGGGCAGGCTGCACACGAACCCTTTTTTTCCCTTAATTTATTTTAATTGAAGGATAATGACAATATTGTTATGGTTTCTGCCATACCTCAACATGACTCAGCCATGGGTATACATGTGTCCCCTCTCTCTTGAGCCCCCCTCACCTCTGCCCCACCCCACCCCTCTAGGTTGTTGCAGAGCCCCAGTGTGAGTTCCCTGAGTCATACAGCAAATTCCCACTGTACATTTTATGTATGCTACTGTACATGTTTCCATGCTACTCTCTCCAATCGTCCCATCCCCTCCTTCCTACCCACTCCAGTGACCATAAATCTGTTCTCTATGTCGGCGTCTCCATTGTTGCCCTGCAAATAGGTTCATCAGCACCATCTTTTTAGATTCTCTATGTAGACATTAATATATGATATGTTTCTCTTTCTGACTTACATCATTCCTTATAATAGGCTCTAGGTTCATCCACCTCATTATCACTGGCTCAAATGTGTTCCTTTTTATGGCTGAGTAATATTTCATTGTATGTATGTACAGCAGCTTCTTTATCTGTTCATCTTTCAGTGGACATCTAGCTTACATCCACGTTCTAGATATTGTAAATAGTGCTGCAGTGAACATTGGAGTGCATGTTCACACAGACTCTTCAGTCAGGAATGGCCTGCATCTCTTCTGCAAGAGCCCATCACATAGCGCTGCCTTGCTATGTGGGGAACCAGAGGTCAAAGGGAAGAACAGAAGCATCTTCAATGAACAGCGAGTCCTTAAGCAAAATATCATAAAAGACACTCTGCCTGGTCAGCTTCAGACATTCACTTGCAGTGCTGAGCTATCAAGCACTTTCTTTACAGCCACCTGAAAAATTTACCCCAGAACATCATGAAACTTTCCCTTCATCCACAAGTCCTCCCGTCACCTATTCTGACAAAATTCATCTTGTAAAACTGTGGGAATTGTTGAAAGTAAGGAAAATATACTGTGGGCATGCCAAGGGATATTTTAAACTCGGTATTTAAACAGGTCCTATGCATGGGAACCAATTAATGCCTACCCTGCTTTGTCTACCTTTCAGGAGGAAATGTGGCTCAAATGAGGTCTTGCATGAGGGTAAGGGTGGGATGATATGGGAGAAGGGCATTGAAGCATGTTAATTGTCATGTGTCTAATCAATCGCCAGCCCAGGATTGATCCTCGGGACTGGTGCAGCGAGATTTCCCGGGGGGGAGGGAGGAGGGAGGGGGGACCCGGAGGGGAAGCATATGTAAACCCATGGTGATATCATGACAATGTATGGCAAAAACAATAATAAAAAAAATAATAATAAAATTTAAAAAAAAAATACAAAATCCTGGTGTGGGAAGGATGAGGGATAAACTAGAGCTTGGGACTGACATATACACACTACAATACTTAAAACAGGTAACCAACAAGGACCTATTCTATAGCACAGGGAACTTCGCTCAACATTCTGTAATAACCTAAGTAGGAAAAGAATCTGAAAAGGAGTAGATATATGTATAATTGAACCACTTTGCTGTATACCTGAAATTAACACAACCCTGTAAATCAATTATGCTTTGATATAAAATAAAATAAATTTTCAAGGGATGAAAAAAATTAAATGTTTCATAAAAAAAAAGAAAATATAGAATCTTATGGAAATATATGCCATAGTCTGGATAAGATATTTTGGGTTGTTTACATAAGCTGCAAATAAATTATCTCACCACCTCACCTCTGGAAACAATGACATTTTGCAGAGCCAGGCAATGTCATTCCAAAGAGCTGCATCCATCTTCCTAGCCTTTCCGTTCAGTTCAGTTGCTCAGTTGTGTCCTACTTGTTGCAACACATCAGGCTTCCCTGTCCATCACCAACTCCCGGCACCTGCTCAAACTCCTGTCCATCAGGTCAGTGATGCCATCCAACCATCTCATCCTGTCATCCCATTCTCCTCCTGCTTTCAGTCTGTGCCAGAATCAGGACCCTTTCCAATGAGTCAGTTCTTCACATCACGTGGCCAAAGTATTGGAGCTTCAGCTTCAGCATCTGTCCTTCCAGTGAATATTCAGGACTGATTTCCTTTAGGATTGACTGGTTTGATCTCCTTGCAGTCTTTATCTCACTGATATTTATGGCACACTCACTGTGCCAAGCCCTGGAGCTCCCTCTGTGTACTCCACAGAAATGGCCCTAGTCTCATGGAACTCAAGAGTCTGAGCTACAAATGTAATGCCTTTGTAGGCTAGGAACACAGTCGAAAGCTTCAGTAAGGAGGCTGCTGGTACGTTTTACGGCAATAAACACACACCAACAGCTGCATCTTTTCAGTGAATGAATAAAAAGGGAGTATTAATTAGTGCATCTTTTCCTGCCTCTAAGATTGAGTAATTGATAAAATTGGGATTAGGATGACACTTGCTTGACCTAAAACCCTGAGCTCCTTCCTTCATACAATTCTGAGTCTCCAGCCAAGTGGATGATTGTAAGCCAAGCGATTTTTAAATTGTGAAATGTGACGGTGGTACCCGTGCAGACCCATTAGACAGCTAAGTTGAGGTGAACCAATCCTGCCCACCTCCCCTTTGCTCTGCAGTAACTGGCCATAACCATCACCACACTGTAGACCACACGCTGATCTTTTCTAATCGGTTCCCACATAGCAGATGGAAGTGTTTCAGAAGACAACAGCTCAAAATGAGGTAGCACATCTCCAATCTTAGAAATTCTACTGGGGAAGGTATTTCTCAGAGCTTTCTCCTCACAGGCACAGAGGAAGTCTCTTGAGCTGGACAGGGACTTCTGTAGAATTCCCATGCCTTACTCCAACAGCAGTGGTAGGCAGTACCTGGCTTTCTTTAAACATTCTTGAAAAAAAAAAAACTCCAAGCATTGTTCAAAGAAAGAAAACCAATCTGTGCAATCTGGATGACATTTAGTGCATTGAGACAACAATTTATTATTGAATCCTGTTCTGAGTCTGCAACGTCCCACAGAGGTTCCTCCAATATAGTCCCTAAACCGGGAAACACTGGATCCGGAGCCTCTGGCATTTATCCAGCTTTTTAAAAAAATTATAAATCTGACCACAAGTAAATGTTTTCTAACAAGCACAAAGCATATAAATAAGACTTCCCTGGGACCTCCCTGGTGGTCCAGTGGTTAAGAATCTGCCTTGCAATGTAGGGAATGTGGGTTTGATCCCTAGTCAGAGACGCCTTAGAGCAACCAAGCCCATATTCCACAACTAGAAAGTCCATGTGCTGCAATGAGACATCTCACATGATGCAGCAAAGACTCCTGCATGCCGCAGTCGGAAAAATAATAAAATAAATACTTTCTTTAGAAAAACTTCCCTGGTGGCTCAGATGGTAAAGGGTCTGCCTACAGTGCAAGAGATGCTGGTTCGATCCCTGGACTGGGAAGATCCCCTGGAGGAGAGCATGGCAACCCACTCCAGTGTTCTCGCGTGGAGAATCCTGTGGACAGAGGAGCCTGGTGGGCTATGGTCCATGGGGTCGCAAAGAGTCGGACCTGACTGAGCAACTAACACTTTAAAAAAAAAGACTTTCCTGACTATAAGGTTGTCCAGCGCTAAACAGCTGCCCTCCGCAGTGGAACTGGCAGCAAATGGCCAGAGGCCACCTGACAAGCTGACTGGCCTCCGAAAGCTGGCTGGCTGCCACTGCAATTCTGGGTAAAAAGACTAAGTTTTGAGAACAAAAATGAAACAATACTACTCACCCTCAGAGAAATCTTAAATATCAGAAGCTTTTTTGAGTTCTGCACCAACATTTTTTAAGCTGTTCATTAAAATGTTCAGTGGTCCCACCATGCCACCACTCACCTCCCTCTCCATGGCAGAGTTTAAGCAAATATTTGCTTTCTTCTTTTACCTTTTACCTATCAGATTTTTAAATTTTTCTACAGTAAGCATGTATCATATTTGTAAACAGAAGAAATAAAGTAATTACTCATATTTCTCTCATGAAGATAGAGTATTTAAAAAAGAGGTTTTGGAAGGGCGAAACTAAGATGGCGGAGGAATAGGACGGGGAGAACACTCTCTCCCCAATAAATATACCAAAAGAACTTTTAAAGGCCGAGCAAACTCCAAAAAACAGGAACTGAATGCTGGCAGAGGACATCGGGCATCTGGAGAGGCGACCCAGTGCCGACGTGAGGAGTAACAGTGAGGAAACCTAGACTCACCCACCAGAAAACCACACAAGCCTTTCCACCCAGGAAACTTCGACAAACCACGCATCCAACCCCTCCCATAGAGAGGAATCCCCACAATAAAGGGACAACACAGCAAGATAAACAAGATGAAAAGGCAGAGAAATACCCAGCAAGTAAAGGAACAGGATAAATACCCCCTAGACCAAACAAAAGACGAAGAGATAGGAAGTCTACCTGACAAAGAATTCCGAATAATGAGAGTGAAAATGATCCAAAACCTGGAAAATAAGTTGGAGTTACAGCTCAATAACCTGCAGGCAAGGATTGAGAAGATGCAGGTAAGCTTTAACAAGGACTTAGAAGAAATGAAAAAGAGACAAAATACAATGAATAATGCAATAAATGAGATCAAAAACACCCTGGAGGGAACCAACAGTAGAATAACAGAGATAGTAGACAGAATAAGTGAGGTAGAAGACAGAATGACAGAAATAAATGAAACAGAAAGGAAAAATGAAAAAAGAATTAAAAGAAATGAAGACAACTTTAGAGACCTCTGGGACAATATTAAACGCACCAATATTTGAATCATAGGAGTTTCCAGAAGAAGAAGACAAAAAGAAAGACCATCAGAAAATTCTTGAAGAGATAATTGTAGAAAACTTCCCTAAATTGGGGAAGCAAATAGCCACTCAGGTCCAAGAAACACAGAGAATCCCAAATAGAATGAACCCCAAGCGGGACACCCCAAGACACATATTAATCAAATTGGCAAATATCAAATACAAAGACCAAATATTAAAAGCAGCAAGGGAGAAGCAAAAGATAACTCACAAGGGGAATCCCATAAGGATAACAGCTGATCTCTCAACAGAAACGCTTCAGGCCAGAAGGGAATGGCAAAACATACTTAAAGTCATGGAAGAAAACAATCTACAACCCCGACTACTGTACCCAGCAAGGATCTCATTCAAATTTGAAGGAGAATTCAAAATTTTCTCAGACAAGCAGAAACTGAGAGAATTCAGCAACACCAAACCAGCCCTCCAACGAATGCTAAAGGATCTTTCCTAGATAGGAAACACCGATGGGATAGATAATCTGGAACCCAAAACAATAAAATAAATGGCAGCGGGATCATACTTATCAATAATTACCTTAAATGTAAACGGGCTGAATGCCCCAACCAAAAGACAAAGATTGGCCGATTGGATACAGAAACAAGACCCCTATATATGTTGTCTACAAGAGACCCACCTCAAACCTAGGGACACATATAGACTGAAAGTTAAAGGCGGGAAAAAGATATTCCATGCAAATAAAGACCAAAAGAAAGCAGGAGTGGCAATACTCATATCTGATAAAGTAGACTTTAAAATAAAGGCAGTGAAAAGAGATAAAGATGGACATTACATAATGATCAAAGGATCAATCGAGGAAGAAGAAATAACAATTATAAATATTTATGCACCTAACATAGGAGCTCCACAATATGTAAGGCAAATGCTAACAAATATGAAAGGGGAAATCAACAACAACACAATAATAGCAGGAGACTTTAATACACCACTCACACCAATGGATAGATCAACTAGACAGAAAAGTAACAAGGAAATTCAAACTTTAAATGAAACAATAGACCAACTAGACCTAATTGATATCTATAGGTCATTCCACCCCAAAACAAGGAATTTCACCTTTTTCTCAAGTGCACACGGGATCTTCTCCAGGATAGATCACATCCTGGGCCATAAATCTAACCTTGATAAATTCAAAAATATTGAAATCATCCCAAGCATCTTTTCTGACCACAATGCAGTGAGATTAGATATCAACTACAGGAGAAAACCTCTCAAAACTTCCAACGTATGGAGGCTCAACAACATACTGCTGAATAACCAACAAATCGCAGAAGAAATTAAAAATGAAATTCAGTTATGCATGGAAACGAATGAAAAGGAAAACACAACAGCTCAAAACCTATGGGACACTGTGAAAGCAATGCTAAGGGGAAAGTTCATAGCAATACAAGCTCACCTCAGGAAACAAGAGAAAAATCAAATAAATGACCTTACTATACACCTAAAGCAACTAGAAAGGGAAGAGATGCAGAAGCCCAGGTCTAGTAGAAGGAAAGAAATCTTAAAGATCAGGGCAGAAATTAATGCAAAGGAATCAAAAGTGACCATAGCAAAAATCAACCAAGCCAAAAGCTGGTTCTTTGAGAAGATAAATAAAATTGACAAACCATTAGCCAGACTCATCAAGAAACAAAGGGAGAAGAACCAAATCAACAGAATTAGAAATGAAAACGGAGAGATCACAACAGAAAACACAGAAATACAAAGGATCATAAGAGACTATTATCAGCAACTATATGCAAATAAACTGGACAATTTGGATGAAATGGACAAATTCCTAGAAAAGTACAACTTTCCAAGACTAAACCAGGAAGAGATAGATAATATTAATAGACCCATCACAAGCATGGAAATTGAAACCGTAATCAGAAATCTTCCAAAAAACAAAAGCCCAGGACCAGATGGCTTCACAGCTGAATTCTACCAAAAATTTAGAGAAGAGCTAACACCTATTCTACTCAAACTCTTCCAGAAAATTGCAGACGAAGGTAAACTTCCAAACTCATTCTATGAGGCCTCCATCACCCTAATTCCAAAACCCGGCAAAGATGCCACAAAAAAAGAAAACTACAGGCCAATATCACTGATGAACTTAGATGCAAAAATCCTCAACAAAATTCTAGCAAATAGAATCCAACAACACATCAAAAAGATCATACATCATGATCAAGTAGGCTTTATCCCAGGGATGCAAGGATTCTTCAATATTCGTAAATCGATCAATGTAATACACCACATTAACAAATTAAAAAATAAAAATCACATGATTATCTCAATAGATGCAGAGAAAGCCTTTGACAAAATTCAACATCCATTTATGATAAAAACCCTCCAAAAAGCAGGAATAGAAGGAACATACCTCAACATAATAAAAGCTATATATGACAAACCCACAGCAAACATTATCCCCAATGGTGAAAAACTGGAAGCATTCCCCCTGAAATCAGGGACAAGACAAGGGTGCCCACTCTCACCACTACTATTCAACATAGTTTTGGAAGTTTTGGCCACAGCAATCAGAGCAGATAAAGAAATCAAAGGAATACAGATTGGAAAAGAAGAAGTAAAACTCTCTCTGTTTGCTGATGACATGATCCTCTATATTGAAAACCCTAAAGACTCTACGAGAAAATTACTAGAGCTAATCAGTGAATATAGCAAAGTTTCAGGATACAAAATCAACACACAGAAATCCCTGGCATTCCTATACACTAACAGTGAGAAATCAGAAAGAGAAATTAAGGAAACAATTCCATTCACCATCGAAACAAAAAGAATAAAATACTTAGGAGTATTTCTACCTAAAGAATCAAAAGACTTGTATATAGAAAACTATAAAACACTGATGAAAGAAATCAAGGAGGACACAAACAGATGGAGAAATGTACCATGTTCGTGGATTGGAAGAATCAATATAGTGAAAATGAGTATACTACCTAAAGCAATCTATAGATTCAATGCAATTCCTATCAAGCTACCAGAGGTCTTCTTCAAAGAATTAGAACAAATAATTTCTCAATTTGTATGGAAATACAAAAAACCTCGTATAGCCAAAGAAATCTTGAGAAAGAAGAATGGAACTGGAGGAATCAACCTACCTGACTTTAGGCTATACTACAAATCCACAGTCATTAAGACAGTATGGTACTGGCACAAAGACAGAAACATAGATCAATGGAACAGAATAGAAAGCCCAGAGATAAATCCACACATCTATGGACACCTTATCTTTGACAAAGGAGCCAAGAATATACAATGGAGAAAAGACAACCTCTTTAACAAGTGGTGCTGGGAAAACTGGACAGCCACTTGTAAAAGAATGAAACTAGATCACTTTCTAACACCATACACAAAGATAAACTCAAAATGGATCAAAGATCTAAGCATAAGACCAGAAACTATAAAACTCCTAGAGGATAACATAGGCAAAACACTCTCTGCTATAATCCAAAGCGGGATACTCCATGACCCACCTCCCAGAATATTGGAAATAAAAACACGAATAAACAAATGGGACCTAATTAAAATTAAAAGCTTTTGCACAACAAAGGAAACTATAAGCAAGGTGAAAAGACAGCCTTCAGAATGGGAGAAAATAATAGCCAATGAAGCAACAGACAAACAATTAATCTCAAAAATTTACAAACAACTCCTGCAGCTCCATTCTAGAAAAATAAACAACGCAATCAAAAAGTGGGCCAAAGAACTTAACAGACATTTCTCCAAAGAAGATATAAAAATGGCTAACAAACACATGAAAAGATGCTCAACATCACTCATTATCAGAGAAATGCAAATCAAAACTACAATGAGGTACCACTTTACACCAGTCAGAATGGCTGCCATCCAAAAGTCTACAAGCAATAAATGCTGGAGAGGATGTGGAGAAAAGGGAACCCTCTTACACTGTTGGTGGGAATGCAAACTAGTACAGCCACTATGGAAAACAGTGTGGAGGTTCCTTAAAAAGCTGCAAATAGACCTGCCATATGACCCGGCAATCCCACTGCTGGGCATATACACCGAGGAAACCAGAATTGAAAGAGCCACGTGCACCCCAATGTTCATCGCTGCATTGTTTACAATAGCCAGGACATGGAAGCAACCTAGATGCCCATCAACTGACGAATGGATAAGAAAGCTGTGGTATATATACACAATGGAATATTACTCAGCATTAAAAAAAAATTCATTTGAAGCAATTCTACTCAGATGGACGAAACTGGAGCCCATTATCCAGAGTGAAGTAAGCCAGAAGCAAAAACAACAATACAGTATATTAACACATATATATGGAATTTAGAAAGACAGTAATGAGAACCCAACATGGGAGACAACAAAAGGAACGCAGATGTATAGAATAGACTTGTGGACTTTGTGGATGAGGGTAAGGGTGGGATGATATGGGAGAAGGGCATTGAAGCATGTTAATTGTCATGTGTCTAATCAATCGCCAGCCCAGGATTGATGCTCGGGGCTGGTGCAG
>ML663008.1:28717368-28790124 GCA_007570785.1 Antilocapra americana | reverse complement strand
GGGAAGCCGGTTAGTAATAAGAAGCAATAGCATGAAGTACTGGGGAAGGGTACTCGCAAAAATTAAGAGGGATCTCTCAAATATTAAGATATCAAGTAAGTTAATCTGCTCTTTTTTCTATTTCTTATCTGAGAGAAAAGCATATTTGTTAACTGCTGAAACTTATGTAATTATGAATTATGGAAATCTCTGGGGTGCTAGTTGATGCAATGCTAAATTATCATGACAGTTTCTAAGTCAATTCACCAGAATGGCTGACAGTAACTTCTCTCTTCTGGTGAATCTAGCTAAAACTTCATTGATTATTAGTAAGTTGAAAAGGTATAGCAGTAATTTTTTAAAAATAAAGAAAATTCAAATGCAAACATGACTTTAATAATCTAGCAATAAAAGGCAAGTACTTTTTACCTTTTGAAAAGCTTTGTTACTGTCAACCACAAAGTTATAATAATCAATACCACAGCATAGCTCTTTGGCTTCATGAATATACTGCTCATTTCACATAGAAAACCCCAAAGAAGGAAGGGCAATCCATTTGGAGGTGCACCCAGCTTCTCGCTTCCCCAGTACTTCATCCTGTTGCCTCTTCACTAACTAGCTTCCCGTGCTACCTCCACAGCTCTTCTCTTGGGACCACAACTGCCCCCCATTCTCAGCCACCTGAGTGACTCCCCCTCCTCCTTGTCTTGACAGAAGTCTGGCTATCCTGGAAGACACGGCTTCCTCAGCTTCCCTCTCCCCTGTAGAGGCCAACATTCTTCCAGAGCCTTCAGGGTCAAGATTGGGAAATGGCATGAATCATGTATCTTGTTTCTCCAATATGCCTTCCAGATCTTTCTTCTCCTAGTTTTCTAGGAAAACTGCACTCCTCTTCAACACTGTCATCGTTATCCACCACACTTCCAGTCACCCCCTCATTCTTTTAACATGTCACTACCTGTTCACTGACTTCATCCCAATCTACAAAGACTCATCTCCAAGTTTCTCAGTTCCTCGATCTGTCTCTGGGGATTAAGAAGTAACAAGACGTTTTACCAGACAAATTACCATATCTGATCATCTTGAGTAGGCAGACATACTAACATAGGCTAACTAGTTTCATCTGTGACTATGGCCACCTCTGAAATAGTAAGCCCAGGCTTCCTGCTCTCTCATGATAATCCCCTGCCCTAGTTCTCTCACTGAATTACTCCCCATATCTATCAGCCCCATCCAACCGTGGCTACACACAGCCAGCTTCAATTCTTCCATTCAACCACTCTCATCAAGTCATTTGCCTAACTGGCCTTCCGTCATGTCTCCCTAGATCTATGCAGTTCAACTTCCCACCTTCTCCATGGCATACATACATACTGCTAGCACTAGTTAGGGACCAGGCTGGTAAATTACTACTGGAATAATAATAACAACAATAACAACATCAATAATAGAAAATATTTAACAATATTAATTCTTCAGTCCAAGAACACCTAGTATATCTTTCCATCTGTTTAGGTCATCTTCAGTTTCTTGACCAGCCTCATAATTTTCCAAGTACAAGTATTTATCTCCTTAGGTAAGTTTATTTCTAGGTATTTTATTCTTTTTGATGAATGGTAGATGGGATTGTTTTCTTAATTTCCATTTCTGATAGTTTCATCGTTAGTATATAGAAATGCAAGAGATTTCTGTATATTAATTTTGTATCCTACAACTTTACTGAATTCATTGATGAGCTCTAGTAGTTCTCCTAGTGGTGTGCTTAAGATTTTCTGTGTATAGTATCATGTCATCTGCAAACAGTGACAGACAGTTTTACTTCTTCCTTTCCAATTTAGATTTCTGTTATTTCTTCTTCTCTGATTTCCATGGTAGGACTTCTAAAACTATGCTGAACAAAGGTGACAAGAGTGGACACCCTTGTCTGGTTCCTGATCTTAGGAAACGCTTTCAGCTCTTCACTATTGAGTATGTTAGCTATGGGCTTGTCATATATGGCCTTTATTATGTTGAGGTATGCGCCCTCCCTCTATGCCCAGTTTCTGGAGAGTTTTTGTCATAAATGGATACTGCATTTTGTTAAGACCTTTTTCTGCATCAATTGAGATGATCGTATGGTTTTATTCTTCAGTTTGTTAATGTGGTGTATCACATTGACTGATTTGCAGATATTGAAAAATCCTTGCAGCCCTGGGATAAATCTCCCTTGAGAATAGTGCATGATCCTTTTAATGTATTGTTGGATTCAGTTTATTAATATTTTGTTGGGGATTTTTACATCTATATTCATCAGTGATATTGGCCTGTAATTTTCTTTCTTTGTGATCTCTTTGTCTGGTTTTGGCATCAAGATGATACTTGTCTCCCATAATGAATTCAGATGTGTTCCTTCCTCTGCAATTTTTTAGAATAGTTTGAGGATAGGTTTTAACTGTTCTCTAAATGTTTTGTATAATTCACCTGTGTTGTTTGAAGTTTTTAAATTACTGACTCAATTTTGTTACTGGTAATTGGTCTGTTCATATTTCCTATTCCTGGTTTAGTCAAGATTGTAATTTTCTAGATTATCCATTTTATTGTTTGTAGTAGTCTCTAATGATCCTTTGTATTTTTATAGTATCATTGTAATTTCTCCTTTTCACTCCTGATTTTGTTAATTCAGGCCCTCTCCCTTTTCTTCTTGAACTTCTTTCTACAAATTCAGTACAATCCCTATCAAAATGCCAATGGCATTTTTCACAGACCTAGAAAAATAATTTTAAATTTTGTATGTCAAATAAAAGTCTGCAAGTAACCAAAACAATCTTGAGAAGGAAGAACAGAGCTGGAGGAACCATACTCCCTGACTTCAGACTATACTATAAAGCCACAGTAATCAGGATGTATGGTACTGGCACAAAAGCAGACACATAGGTCACAGGGACAGAATAGAGAGCGAGATGTAAATACATACACTTATGTCAATTAAACTATGACACAGGAAGCAAGACTATGCCATGGAGAAAAGGCAGTCTCTTCAACAAGTCATGCTGTGAAAACTGGACAGCTATGTATAGAAGAGTGAAATTAGAACATTCTCTAACACCACATACAAAAATAAACTCAATGGGCAAAATCGCTTAAAGTTCTAAAGGTAAGATCAGATTCCATAAAGCTAGAGGAAAACATAAGCAGAACAGTCTTTGGCATATATCATAGCAAAACTTTCTTGGATCTGCTTCCTAAGCAAATGAAATAAAAGCAAAAATAAACAAAGGGACCTAATTAAACTTAAAAGCTTTTGCACAGCAAAAGAAATCACTGATAAAAAGAAAAAGCAACCTACTGAGTGGGAGAAAATATTTGCAAATAATACAACCAATAAGCAGCTCATATAGTTTGACATCAAAGAAACAAATAGCCCAATTTTTAAAATGGGCAAAAGAACTGAACAGACATTTTCCAAATAGGAAATACAGATGGTTAACAGGCACATGAAAAGATGCTCAATATCACTAATCATTACAGAGGTGCAAATCAAACCACAATGAGATACTACCTCACACCTGTCAGAATGACTATCATCAAAAAAAGACACAAATAAGAAATGCTGGTGAGGCTGCATAGAAAAGGGAACCCTCCTACATTGCTGGTGGGATTGTAACTGGTGCAGTCACTGTGGAAAATAGTATGAAGATTTCTCAAAAACCCGTAAATAGAACTATGCTGTGATGCAACAATGCTACTCTTGAGTATATATCTGAAAAAAAACAAAGACACTAATTCAAAAAGACACAAGAACCCCAATGTTCATGGCCATATTATTTACAATAGCCAAGATATGGAAGCAACTTAAGTGTCCATAAACAGATGAATAGATAAAGAAGATGTAAGGTGTATATATAATGGAATACTACTCAGCCTTTTAAAAAAAATGAAGTTTTACCATCTGTAGTAACATGGACAGATTTGTTGGGCATTATGCTAAGTGGAATAAGTCAGATAGGGACTTCCCTGGTGGTCCGTGGTTAAGAACCCACCTTCCCATGCAGGGGATGCAGGTTCAATCCCTAGTCAGGGAACTAAGACGCCAACATTCTGTGGGGCAACTGAGTCCGAGCACTGGGACTGGAGAACCCACGATCACAAGCAGAGGACCCAGAGTGCCACAACCAGAGAAAGCCCACACACTGCAATGAAGAGCCTGAGCCCCACAGCGAGGACCGAAAAGAGCCGCAAAGACAACCGCTCAATAAAAATAATTTGTCAAAATTTTTAAAGAAAAAAGAAATGTCAGACAAAGGCAAATATGGTACGATATCATTTATACGTGGAATCTAAAAAATTCAACAACAGATATAGAGAACAAACTAATGGTTACCAGTGGGGAGAGGGAAGTGGGTAAGGGAAATACCGGGCTGGGGATTAAGAGGAACAGACTACTACAAATAAACAAGCTGTAAGCCGATACTGCACAATGTGGGGGATATAGCCTCTGTTTTATAATAACTATAAATGGGGATAAACTCTAAAAAGTGTGAATCATTATACTGATTACCATACATAATATATAATTATATAATAATATATAAATAATATAATGCATATATTATTTATATAAAAATATAAAATAGTATATAAATTATATAAATAGATACTATATTATTTATTTGTATAATTATTATAATTATATTATAAATAAGTATTACAATATAATTATATAAAATATACATAATGTTTGTATATTAAATATAATCATATATATTAAAATTATATATTATGTAAATTTTATATAATGTATAATATATATAATATTATTATATGTAACTATATGTATTCTATATATTAATACATATTATATATCACATATAATTATATTATATAAATATATTATATTATTATATATTTATATAACACATATATGTTAGTATATATAATATATATTATACATAATTATTATATATTATATATTCTAATGTAATGTATATTATTTTATATATTAATGTATTATTTAAGAGCATTAATAAAAATAATACACATAATATATATAGTTACATATAACATTATATATATTATATACACATAAATATATATTATATATTATATATATTTATATGTGTTATATATATTTGATTATATATAATTATAATTATAACTATACAATCACTAAATAATTATATAATATTAATAATATAGTAATATATATTATAAAACATATATTAATATATTATATATAAGATGATTAAAATATATAACTTATTATACACAATATATATTATATACATATATAATATGTATTATATATAATGATTATATATATCCATATATATATAATATATATACATCCCATCCTAGTATATAACATATGTATATATAGTATACATGTATACTGTATATGTACTGTAGATGAGGATCTAGTCCGGTGTAGTGACTCAAGAAGTGCCCCGAGATGGCCCGTGCACATCGAAATGAGGGCCTGCCTTCCCTGAGGCAACACTAGAAGCTTCCAGAGGACCGTGTCGCAGCTTCAGATGGATCCGAAAGTGCCCGCTGCAACTCGAGAAACTGCCCGCCGTAAGTCGAGAAACTGCCCGCCGCAAGTCGAGAACCATCCCACGATGTGCCTCTGAAGGCGAGCTGAGGCCTGATTCCCCTGCAGTGACGCGAGAAACTTCCACGGCTCCTCCTCGAACCTCCCAAGTTGCCTTGACGTCCCTGAGGCTGCACGAGAGGGTCCCTGAATTGAAAGGGTCAACCTGGGAGGAACACTACGCTTCCCGCCACACCTCAAGAAATGAAGAGATGCCCCTCTCAATGTGAGGTGAGGTTTTTTTTCCCAGGCAGGGCCTCCAGAACACTCCCATGTTGCCTATCAAATCCCAAGACGAAGCTTGGTTCACTACATGCAGCCCAAGAGGATCTCCAAGAAGCACAGGGCCATGCCAGAGGAACCTCATGCTCCCTGCCACAACTCGAAAGGCCCAGGGTTCTCCAGCTTCTCGGGAGATGAGCGACGATTAGCCCCTTCTTCGCTTCCAACAGACACACGACTTTCCTCTCACACTTCAAGAGGCTGCCTTTCTCACCAAGGGAATCATGAGAGGAACCCAGAGCCTCCTGCAGAAATTTCCAAGGACAGCCATTTGCCCCTGCACTTCAGGGAAAGCTTGATTCTCCAGCACCTCTGGGAATTCGCCTGAGAACATGAAGGGAGGCCTCACTGCCTGGCTGCCATCTAGGAAAAGCTGTAATTGCCTGCCTCAACAAGGCAGGAGACCTGAGGCCTCCGTTTTTTCAAGAGGAGAGGAAAAGGGAGTGTCATGCCTCACATGAGCGGACAACTTCCCCCCAGTTCCAGTTCCAAGGGACCCCGAAGACTCGGTCGCAAATGGGGATGGAACCCTGAGTTCCTCTGCCTTCATTTCCAAGAAGAGTCTCTGACATCCCGCAAGCGACTCCAGAGCACTCCTTCGCTCATGCATGCCACGCAAACGGACACCTGACTTCGCTGGTCAAGACCAGAGGCTCACTGAGGTCCCTGTCACGATTCGAGGGGAACCCGCAGCTTCCCACTCAAACTCGAGAAAAAGCACCATATCACCCCCTCCACTCGAGATGATATATGTTTATGTGATATACATATGTATATATGTATATGCAGATATATGATATATTTGTATATATATATATACATATATAACATATATACAAATATATCATATATATATATTCCATCCTAATAATTATATATATAAATATAATATATAATATGTATATTATATAACATATTATCTATTAATACATTAATAGATATTATATATTAGATACCATCATATATTATCTATTATAAAGTATGTATAATTACATATATATATAATTATATGTATAATACATATAATAAGTATGTAGTTACATATAGTTACATACAATATTATATATTACATATATTTTATATATATTATATACACATATAATATATGTATTATATATAATAAGTTATATATATACTTATATATTTTAAAAGGTTATTACATATATATTCAATATCTATAATTACATGTTATATAATATATATATAATTTATTATAAATATTATAATGTAAAATATAATGTTATATATTATATATTAATATGTTAATTATATTATATATTAGATACTATACAATATCATTATATGTAATAATATAATAATAATAAATAATAAGTAATAATATAATATAATAATATTATATATATGTATATAATCTATATCAGTTCAGTCCAGTCGCTCAGTCGTGCCCGGCCCGGGCTAGCTCTGTTGTTTCTTGACCTGTATTGTATATGTGTTTATAAATATGCATATATGATTATAAATACATTCCTGTTTCTTCTGGTGCCTTTTTTCAATCACAATAGTCATAGTAACACTTAGGAATGAAATTTTTTTTCCAAATCTTTTTCTATCTGATTTACCAATGTACACATTTTTCTCCCTAAAGATATTATTATGATCTGAAACAGATTTCATCAGAGAAATGCAAATGGACAATAAACCCATGAAAAAGTCCCCAACATCATTAACAATCAGAGAAGTGGAAATCAAAACCACAATGAGATTATTTAATCAAAAAGACATAATAACAAGTTTTGTTGAGGATGTGGAGAAATTGAAACCTTCATACAGCACTGGTAGGAATGTAAAATGGTATAGCCACTATGGAAAACAATAAGGCAGCTCCTTAAAACATTAAACAGAGGGTTACTATTTGACCTACCAACTGCACTCCTAAGTATATAGCCAAGAGAAGTAATATACAGAACACACACACAAAAAACTTATACACAAATGTTCATAGCAGCATTATATATAATAGCCAACAGGTGGAAATAAATCAAATGAATAAACGAAATATGGTGTATCCATACAATGAAATATTATGTGGATATAAAAAATTAAATACTGATTCCTTGGGAGGGAAGTTAAACTAAAAATATCTCAGATGTTCAGCTGTGAGATCTCATACAAACTGCATTTTCTCACTTGTAGAATGTGAAGGAGGGCACTTAACTAGATACCTCTAAGGTTGCTCCTAATTCCAAAATTCAATGACTATGGCATAGACTGAAACCACAGAATATACACAAAAACTGTGGTCAAACCTGTACGGATTAAAGAGGAAACTTTGTGATTTCTCAGGTATTCAGATAAAAAACACATCTTGGCTAGCACTTGAAAAACCTTGTCTAAGACCTCATCCTCTACACTGAGTCTATTATCTGAAATAGGTTAGGATGGGGAAAATTCAGTTCAGCATGATCACTAACTCTACCTTCTGTACAACTAACTGTATAGTTAAGCCTGAATTGTTTCAGTCACTGTATGAGCAAGAACAATCACAGGAAGATTCTCTCTGAAATTATCAGGTCTGTTTAGGTTTTTGGTTTTTAAATTGGGATTGGCAACTTCTTCTGGCTATCATTATGTTATTTTCATGGAATACGGACTCAGCAAGAAATTTTTCAGGCCGAAGTGATACATTCCTTTTCCCCCTTGGTAAATTTAGACAAGTTGGGGTATTCAAAATAAGGAAAAGGACTTTGAGACAAGGAAGGAATGCCTGCTGGCTCCTCAGCTTTGGAACTGAGAAGCAAAATTCCAAGGACTAGAAACTCAAAGATGAGGTGGTCCACTGGGGAAGCATAGTTTTGTCGTGGAGGAAGCTAGGGGAAAAACATCTAATGATTTTTCCAGGAACTGGAAGTGCTTAGCAGTGAATGAAATCCAGAGAATTAAAATTTGGGTGAACAGAAAATGTATTTTATCTCTTTCTTTAAAAACATACTTTTTTTAGAAAGACATAGGCTAGTCTATCTGGGCAAGGAGCTGAAAAATGCTAATACAGTTATAGTCTAGTGTTAGAGGCTCTCTTGGTTGTTTTTAATCCCGTAGGAACTAGTCTCTGCCTTCACTTCATAAGGAATGAACCAAAAGCAGCCTTTAAAAATGAAATGGGTTTGGTCCACTCAAACCAGCTCAGATAGTTTCCATCTTCCTGGATTTTAGTTGGCTTTTAGGGAGGAGGCACATAAAAATTAAGCTTCCCTCTCCAATCCATAAATTTAATTTTACTTCCATGTAAGTAGGCCTTGACATCAACCTGGTATGCCCTTCAGCTCTATTCCAGCTGGATTTGTAAAAGCTTTCTGTGTTGGGCAGCAAAGTGCCCAGTTTCATGCCTGAAAAATTAATTTTGGGTTTCATAGATGGTACTTGGGTAAGGAAAAATGAGGAAGACTGGATATAGTATTATATAAATTGCACTGTTGTGGATAAGGAAAGGAATGCAGAAGAGAGGAAGGAAAAATCTATTTGCTAGTTATTTTAACAAAATGTCGGGCTTTTTTCAAGGTTTCTATGATGTTCTTTGATAGGATCTGACTGGTCTGTGGGACTTGTAACTGGAGTGAGGGTCCTCTCTGTGATTTATAAGAGACTACTGTAACTAGTTCAGTCCATCTACATACAATGCAATAAATTACACAAAAGCCCACCAAATACTTATTTCTTACAGAAGTATAGAGACAGCTTAATTTGAGTTTCCAGAAACTTCTACAAATGGGACTCAGTTTCATAACTTTTTCAGACGAAAATGTGGGTCCCTTGGAAGCAAAATTAGTATACTACCCTACATTCTCCATAAGCTTACCAAAGGGTAACTGTTATATCACTACATTTCTCCTGCTTAACTTCGATTTTATGTGGTGAGTAAAATTTACAGCAAAGACACTGCAAAGGAATCCAAATGCTCGATGAATTTATGTGAGAATAAACAAAGGAAATCATTATAGGGTTTAAAGAATGAAAAATTCTCAGATCCAAAGTGAAAATCCATATTTCTGTCTACAAACTCACGAATAAATTGCATGCCCTGAAAAACACTAAGAGGAAGTACACTAAGTTTTGTGTGTGCTCAGTAGCTCAGTCGTGTCCATCGCTTTGCAAACCCACTTTTCCTGCGTCTCCTGCTTTGGCAGGTGATTCTTTACCACTGTGCCACCTGGGAAGCCCATACTAAGTCATAGGGGTAAGAAAATCCCTGATATCCATGGTGCTTTAAGGAAATGAGACCCTTTCACGAGGTCCTATGATGTGTCGGCTGCCTTAAATACATTATGTAAGTCAACCCTCCCTACGACACTGAAGTGTGTCATTCCCTGTCTCGCAACTGAGACACCAAGCTTAGAGAGGTTGAGTACTTTATCCCAAGATAGCCCGCTTGTAAACCAAGCCAGAATTTGAACACAAATCTGTCTGTCTCCAGAATCCAGGCCAGTTAGTCACACTCCATGAAATACCCTGAGATTTTACAAACTAGAAAAAAGAATTCAGTTTCGTTCAGTTCAGTTGCTCAGTTGTATCTGACTCTTTGCGACCCCGTGGACTGCAGCACGCCAGGCCTCCTTGTCCATCACTAACTCCCAGAGCTTGCTCAAACTCATGTCCATCGAGTCAGTGATGCCATCCAACATGTCATCCTTTGTCGTCCCCTTCTCCTCCTGCCCTCAATCTTTCCCAGCACCAGAGTCTTTTCCAATGAGTCAGTTCTTCATATCAGATGGCCAAAGTATTGGAGTTTCAGCTTCAGCATCAGTCTTTCCAATGAATATTCAGGACTGATTTCCTTTAGGATTACCCCATCGATTTTCCTTCTTTGCTCTCTATTATTTTTTCTGTAAGGGACCACCTCAGCCTGAATATGGCAAAAATCCAGGCACAAACACATTCCCTTCTCACTCCCACAGACTAAAGTAAGCTCTGCAACATCCACATGTTGTTACTAGAAATACAGTGTGTGGAAAGACGTGGAAATGCCCAAGATAACGTTAGTTTTCCATTTGACTTAATCCAGGCAATGGGGTTCATAAAAGGAAGACTGCATCACATATGAGCTCTTTATGTTCAATTCTTTCAGAAATGCAGCTTCATTGAAAATAACGTTTCAACCATTCTTTTTAAAGTTTTTTTTTCCCCCAGAAGCTCTACTCGTTTAATCTTGATAACAATCCATGGGTAGGAAGCTACTCACCCATTTTATTAGTTGCTATTATAATATAAGCAAGGTATAGCCTCACTAGACAAATATTAATAAATACTTAATTGAAATATTAACTGCTTGGATACAAAAGGATTATATGAAATATTTGAAATGAGTTGTTTTTACATACAAGAGACTCTCAGTTCACCATTTCCAATGTGGGCTAGCCACTGAGCAAGTTTGCCTTCCTCCCTGAAAAATGACTCTTTTGTTTTCCATTCTTAAATTCATTCAAAGTATTTTTTTCCTCTGAAGGTCCACTGAGGATAAGAAACAGGGCTAGACATCATGAAGGCTACAAAAACAAAGAATTCCTCAAGGACCAATAGTTTGACAAAATAAAAAATGCAGTACCCCTAAAATAATCTACAAAAATGTCACATATTAGCAGACACAAATTCTTGGCTGCATATAGGAATCACTCGGTGAGCTTTAAAAAATACTAATAACTGGGTCACAGCCACAGTGATTTTGATTTAATTGGTCTGGGATGCAGCCCAACATTAGTGCTTTTAAAAGTTCCCAGATGATTCTGTGTGGTGCTGAGTCTGAGAAGCTCACAGCACCACAGTTGGGAGCCGAAGGTGCCTGAATGTTGAGGGTATCAGTTCAGTAGCTGTGCCATACTGTAGGGCCCCCCTTCCTTTTTTCATTCCTTCCTTCCTTCCTAAATTGACCCCTTGAAGTAGAGGCAGTATATACTCAGGGCCATGAAGAGCGGGGAGTTTTGAAGCACTGGAGATGAAAAGCAGAAAAAGGGTGTCAGAGGAGGTAGAAATGCTAAAAACCAAGCATGAAAAAAATAACAGGGAACACTTTGGGGATTTTAATTTTGAATGAAGCAGAGTCTTCTGGGAAATTAGAGGTGAGAATAAGCTAGACGTGTGGGTCAGAGTCCTGAGGCAGAGGGAACCATGGCAGTTGTGTTTGAAAATGACCAGAAGCGATAAGAGTCCACTGATAACATCTGAGCCAGGAAGTGACAGGACCAAATAGCTATAACTCTGCAACTGGAAGTTCAAGAAAACTCATCTCTAGAAAGTGCAGTATGGGCTGCAGGGAAGAGTCTGCAGAGAAAGAGATCCCAGGAAACCCAGGGAAGAAGTGATGGAGATGAGGGAGGCAAAGGTCAGGGGCACCAAACCAGGGCCATGGCAGTGGGAGAACAAAGGACAGATTCCAGGCACACAGCACCTGAGGGAGTGACAGGGCATAAGTGCATAGCAGGAGACAAGGAGGAAAAGGCCTCAGTGATGGCCAGAAGGTTTAGTGCCAGGTGACATAGGCAACAGAGATGGGGAGATGGGAGGAAGAAGCAGAAGATGAATTCCATTTTATACACATTTTGCTTCAGCTGTCATCATGTCATCAACTTGGGAAAGTCCAGTGACTCATTTGAAATTTGGAACGGGAACACAGTGGAGAATTTCAAGGTAGAAGCAGAAATGTGGGTGTCATACTGTTGTGGGTCGTCAGCACGTGAGGTCGATGGGGGACATGAAGAAGATGAGAACAGCCTTGGCTATGCTTCTGAGGGCTTGTGAAGGAGACAGGGGCAGGTAAACACAGGAAGGGACAAGGCCAGGCTGTGTCACAGGACTCAGTGAGATAAAGAGAGTCCAAGAGCATGGGATAATCTACAATGGCAAATGTTACAGGGGGGAAAAAAATCACAAATTAAGGCAGAAGAAAACCAGGGCATAGTCACTCACAGATCATTGGCAACCAAAAAAAAAAAAAAAATGAGGATGAAGGCAGCATCCATAACAGGTGGGGTAAGTTAGGGAAGGGCCCAGAAAGTGACGCCATGAAGTCAGGTCCACTGATTTCGAGACCGTGCAGGTGGGGGACAGGGAAGGACCCAGATGAGAGTATGTGGAGCAAGTGAAACTGCTAAAGGAGCTCTGTGAATGAGGACACTTGTAGGCTCCAGAGCAACAGGGGAGGTCGGGGATGCTCAGGGACAGGGGTGCTGGGGAGAAGGTGAGGGGTCACTCAGAAGGTAGGTCAAAATGCAGCCCTTTCCAGGAACGAAGGTTGGGTCATCTTTTTCTTGGAAACAGAAGGAAAGGAGAGGGGATTCATGAAAGAACAGCTCAGTAGACGTGGAGAGGAGAAGAGGTAGGGAGCTTGAAAGCCTGATGACCAAGGTTTCCCCAGGGCAAGGCACCTTTGAAAGCTGGAAGAGCAGGGAGCACAGAGGAGGCGGACGAGTGTGCACAGTGGGGACAGGCAGAGCGCCACCGTGGACCCACCCTGAGACAGACAGATGACCAGGGGTACCAGGGAACCCAGCCGGCACCCGCCTCCACGGGTCTCCTGTGGGTTCCACCACCCAGAAACAAGGTGAGTGTGGGAACCTCTCTGCAGTGCACAAGCCCCGCCTGGAGGTCTTCCAGAGTAAGTAGATGCCACCTCCAGCTGCAAGTGTCAGCAGTTCTTCAGAAGCCTGCACGCCTCAGCTTTCGCCCCTCCCCAGGTCGACCTCACCACCATTACCTTCACTTTCAAGGTGCCTGTGGCCCAAAGGAGGCCCCTTCTCAACTCGACCGGCGTTCTTGAACAAGTCACATATCACACGCCCCCTGGACTGGAAAATGAAGGCCATGATAATGGGGCTCTGCCTCCAGCACAAAGGCTTATGAGGATTAAAGGACAAAAGGCTGAGCAATTTGCAGCTATGAAGCCATAGCAAAGCTCCGTGATCATCTCTGCCTGGCTGGGCACAGCACAGTCCAGCAAACACAAAGACCACATTCAGACTTTCTCAGGTGCCAGAGACCCACAGAGGGCCGGCTAAATGAAGCAGAAGCTGAAGACAAAAGAAAATCCCTCAACAAAACAAGGCGAGAGGAAAGAGGGCACGCAGAGGAAAGGGATTGGGAGGTTAGAGGGTCAGGGCGTTTGTGCCGCTGAACTTCCCCTGGACAAAGAACCCATCGTATGTTTCTGTTTGGGTTACACCATACGGGCGCATACACCGGAGCCTGTGCGCTGACCCTGCGCCGGCCAGGAAACCCATCTGATGGGGGAGCTGTCGGGGGGCCGTGCCACTGCGGCCCGGAGAAACGGGCTGCCCGGCCGTGCCCAGTCCGCCGGCAGAGCACGGTCTTCCAGAGAAGAAGCAACACCTAGAAGCATTCGGGGTGGCCCTCTTTTCATTTTCTCCTCCACCAGAGACTTGCTCCGTGGGGAATTCACAAATTTTAAAAGATTTCTGCTTAGATAAGAACCTGGGCAAGACTGCTCTGCATGCATGCATTCTAAGTCACTTCAGTCATGTCCCACTCTTTGTGACCCTATGGACTGTGGCTCACGAGGCTCCTCTGTCCATGAGATTTCCTAGACAAGAATACTGGAGTGGGTTGCCATGCCCTCTTCCAGAGGATCTTCCCCACCCAGGGATCGAACCCACACCTGTTAGGTCTATCTGCAAAGGCAGGTGGGTTCTTTACCATTAGCGCTACCTGGGAAGCCCAAAACTAGTAAATGCCGAAAGTCACCAAGCTTGTCAGCCCTTACCAGTGTTGTAAAGTGCTGTCTAATGTAAACACTTTACAAGTTTCATCCGCTCAGTGTGATGAAGCAGCATACGCCTTGGGGTGGGTCACACTTGTATCTGCTGGACAACGTGGGGCTCCCAGGACCCCATTCGGTTTTCAGGCCCTGGAAGGACATGTGAGCATGGTATGTGTTGGCTCTGAGTGGCCCTCATCCACCAGAGCCTGGTTGCCCCCAGGCTCCCTGCTCCGAGGTTTCTGAGAGGACCTGACGGGAGGCGGGGTGCTGAGATTACCTACGCTCAGGGATGAGCCGTGGTCTTCTCAGCCTGGACCTCCGCTCCAGCTGCTCCCCCAGCACGCAGCCCCGGGCCGCCGGGGTCCGCACCACTGCGGTTTGGTCGCCAAGCCCACCGCAGCCTGCGCTGAGCAGCTCCTGACTGACCACAGCTGTCCCCGGCCTCAGCCCTTTCTGCGGACCAGCCTCTGCACTCCTCACAGTCTCTGCCGTAGGATGGCCACACTCCCTTCCTCTGGCTGACAGGGAACGGCGTTTATAACGTCCTCCTTGTCCAGAAAAGCGAAGGACGATCACAGCTCGGGGAGGGAGGGCTTTGTCTCCTGCTCAGCCCTGTCTCACTGCATGTGAGAGGGTGGGGAGGAGGGCTCTAGAGGTCCTGAGTCCCTTGTCCTTCTGACAGCAGGTCTCAGGCTGGGTCTGACCTACCTGCTCAAACTCATTCCTCCTAGTGGTTTTCTTCTAGGGACCCTGCTCTCAGTCTTCCCTGGAGCAGGTTTCCAAGGCGTAGGAGTGAGGAAACTTACAGGGACCGTAAGAGTTACTCAGATAGTATAGACAGAGACTCAGATAGTACAGTCAGTCCATCATGCCAGGAGAGGTCTGAACATCAGTTGTGAATGGGGTTTTGAACCTTCTCAAAGGGTTTCTGGGCCTTTGCAGTACAGCTCATTCTTTCAGAAAGGTCCCGTAAAATGACTCAAGCCTAGGAAAAGTCATCCTCTTGCCACATTTTCCAGAATGAAGATGGGCCTCGCTGCTGTCCTTTGCCCTTCGTTAGACAGCTGCTGAGAACGCTCCCCCGGAGTCCATGCCAGCACACTCAGGGGCTGTGAACTTGGGGCCCAGCAAATATCCAGGTAGGAAGTGAAATGACAGATTGCTCTTCTTTAAGAGGATCCATGAGTAGTTCTCCTGAAGTGCTGCCATGAAAGGGTCACATATGCACAAGCACACACTCTCACAGCCACTGCCTCCTAGGCTGATGCAACTCTATGTTTGACTCCTTACGCTCTATTTTGATGGTTCTTTTCCACCCACCTTCCAGAGGTCTAGGCTTATCCTAGGTAGGCTGAGCAGGTGACAGGGCTTCATGGCGGGCTCTCCTGGCCCCTTACTCAGTGCAGCAGAGATGTTTCTGGCCCCCTCTTTGGAAAGTAGGAGTTACTCCTTTGTTCTCGGTTTTAGGGTAACACCTGGAATTAGAACAATATGGTATCATTTGTTTACCTAAGTGTTTGGGTTATTGTTGTGATCCACACAAAGGATTTGGCATAGTCAGTAAGGCAGAAGTAGATGTTTGTCTGAAAGTCTCTTGCTTTTTCGACGATCCAATAGATGTTGGCAATTTGATCTCTGGTTCCGCTGCCTTTTCTAAATCCAGCTTGAACGTCTGGAAATTCATGGTTCATGTACTGTTGAAGCCTTGCTTGGAGAATCTTGAGCATTACTTTGCTAGCGTGTGAGATGAGTGCAATTGTGTGGTAGTTTGAGCATTCTTTGGCATTTCCTCTCTTTGGGATTGGAATGAAAACAGACCTTTTCCAGTCCTCCGGCCACTGCTGAGTTTTCCAAATTTGCTGCCATATTGAGTGCAGCACTTTCACAGCATCATCTTTTAGGATTTGAAATAGCTCAACTGGAACTCCATCACCTCCACTAGCTTTGTTCGTGGCCCACTTGACTTCACATTCCAGAATATTTGGCTCTAGGTGAGTGATGATGGTTATCTGCGTCATGAAGATCTTTTTTGCATAGTTCTTCTGTGTATTCTTGGGCTTCCCTTGTGGCTCAGCTGGTAAAAAATCCATGTGCAATGCAGGAGACCTGGGTTGGGAAGATCTTCCCTGGGTTGAGAAGATCCCTGGAGAAGGGAAAGGCTACCCACGCCAGTAGAGGATGAAATGGTTGGATGGCATCACTGACCCAATGGACGTGAGTTTGAGTAAACTCCAGGAGTTGGTGATGGACAAGGAAGCCTGGTGTGCTGCAGTCCATGGGGTCGTAAAGAGTCGGAACATGACTGAGCAACTGAACTGAATGTAGGTTATTGAGTACAAATTATTGATATGAGTAACAGTTGTTGAAAAGGAATGGTTCCTAACAGTTTTTAATATAAATTAGCCAGTATTATATCTACTTCATGATGAGATGCTTTCAAGAATATACGCACAATTTTAACACATAGAAAAGAAATTATATATTACTGGAGCTTTAAAAGAATAAGGAAGAAGTCCAACATGGAAGTATTTAATACTGATTATTTCACTTCTTCCAAATCCAGTGACTCACTAAGCCTCTTCCAGGTAGTAATAGTACTGATTGCTATATGAGGTCTACAGAAATTGGAAATCAGGAAATTAGTTTAAAAAATTACTCTTTGCTGTCATATATTATATCGTATATTAAAAAAACAGATTGACCCTGGTGCTTCCCTGGTAAAGAATTCTGCCTGTCAATGCAGGAGACATGAATTTGATCCCTGGTCCAGGAAGATCCCACATGCCATGGGGAAACTAAGCTTATGGGCCACAACTCCTGAAGCCCATGCACCTCGTGCTCATGCTCCACTAGAGAAGCCACCCCCGAGCGAAAAGCCTGTGCACCTCAACTAGAGAAAGCCCACACACAGCAATGGAGACCCAGCATAGTCAAAAAAAAAAAAGATTCACCCTGCATAGGGTCTAGTTATTAAGCTGAATTGTCAATGTATAATGTAATCCTTGATATCTGAGTTTATCACTCAAGTTTAAAAAAATCCAAATAAGTTAATATGCTTCCAAACGAAAGATAGTGCACTATTTAACATCATCCAGAAATGGTCACATGGGCTTGACATTTAATCCCTGCTGTCATATTTTTGGCTCTCTCTGTGTCAGTGACCAGTATATAAACTTCTACTCTGAACCTAGATGCAGTAAATCAGCTGTATCTTCTGCTGGGACTCTTGGCAGAGTTGGCAAGTTTCGACACAGAAAGGACTAGCAGCAGAGGCATCCCTGACAGTTCCACTGTTGACAGCTCCCTGCAGCCTTCACGTCTGAAATGCAGGACATCCACAGATTTTGTTGAGACACTGTTGGCCACAGAAAGCAACTCAGGCAGCCGGTTCCACCTGGCAAGGCCTTCCTCCACGCCTGCATCCCGTCTGCCCCAGAAACCACTGCTTCTCTCAGAGCCTTAGTGTGTTCATCAGCACTTCCTCTGGTTACAGCCTCCACAGAAACCCTGTCCTTGACATTCTCCCCTTTCCCCCTGCCCCCAGTCGTTGCCCTAACCAAATACAGAAAAGATGCCTTTGAATCTCCCACTTCTTCCCTTTTTCTCCCTTCTTATCGTCATAGTGTCCTGGTCACCAGAGCCCAGGCGCTGGGAGTTTGTTCCCACCTTCCTATCAGAGTGAGTTCTCAGGGAGTAATCAGGGCAAGTCATTATTAGTTCATCGAGACTGAAGTACAAATGACTGACAAGGTTGTGCTTTTCCTTAATGATTTTAGCAATCATTAAATCTTTTGTTTGGTTTTAGCTGAAGCTCTGATTGTGGCAGACCTCTGCCATCCTCTCTCTGCAATAAACTCTCGCAGTCATTCCTTCATAACCAGCTTCCCAGTCTCCTGATCTGGCCCAGCACAGCCTCCCCACCCACTCCATCCCCCAGCCATTTCACTTCTAAATATCTAAAAAGATTCTCCTTTTATGCTTTGCCAGCTACTTTGCTTGTCCCCAATGCATGCTCACACACTACAGCTCAACCCTAAGACTGCCTTATCTTCCCTCGTTAAACTATACTCTGTACTCACTCCTCTAGCTATAAGCAAAATTGTTAGGCAAACTTTCTAAGCTATCTCTTGCCTGAAACCTCTTGAAAGAGAACAGAGAAACTGTAAGTTCCCTAAAGTGAGTTCATAGTTTATTCCTCTATTACAATAAAAAAGCAAAGGAGAGAAAACAAAGTACCCATCAATTCTTGGTTAATTGAAACCAAGTCGATGTGTTTTCAAACAAGCATCTAGCACAGGCTAAAATTAGTTAGCGAAAGAGTACTAGGGTTAATATACAGAAAGCTCACTTTTTTAAAAATCAATGATTTTCAATAGGAAAATGTAAAAGTTACATGAATAAATATGTAATTGGTCACAAAAAATAGGGAATGTAATTGGTCACAAAAGAGAAATCTCTCTCTACATAGTTAATGGTTCAATGAAATTAATGTTGTTTGTGCACAAAATTAGAGAAACAAAACCATAATACTCAATGTTGTGCTAGAGTAAATTAAGAGATTCTTTTAGAAAGCAATTTTGTAAAACATATCTAGTAGCCATAAGACATTATACTATTTAATAAGTAATTATATTGCTAAGGGAAAATTCTAAATACAGAAAAAAGTAAGATTTTTTAAAGTTTATAGCAGCAATGCTTATAAGAGCAAAATGTTTGACTAACCCAAAGATCTGATAAAAAGAACACTTTAGAAAAATATGATATATATACTTAATAGAATGGTAAAACAGAATGAAAAGTTTATATATACATCTATTATGCATAGAAGAAATGGAAGGAAATACATTAAAACATTAGCATTGTTTTCTCTGAGAGTTGAAGCTAATAGTGATTGCTTCTTTTTAATTGATATTATCCATGATGAATAAGTATTCTATTTATAGACTTTTTAAGTATACTTTAAAAGAAATCATTTATAAGCTATATTTATTTTCAGCCTAATAAATCCAGAAATCAAAAATAGTCTGGAGAAGTCTGCTCACCAGGTTCATCCTTGGCTACTTCTGATTCTCACTGGGGGAAAAAAACAATTAAAAGATAGAAAGTAACCCTAGTTCAAGACAATAAATTGAACATACATTCATGCACACACACACCTGCCTTTTGTGCTGACAGAATGTAATAGAAACTGATCCAGGCTATCATATCCAGTTCTCCTGGCCTTCCTTCACACAGCTAAACTTCATTTCTCAGCTTTTCCTGATGCGTCCAGCCACTTCACATTGGCAGAGATGACACCACACTTCAAGGCCTCTCTATAAAACATTCTACCCCTAGATATTCATCTCTTCCTGCCTGCATGGCTGGACATGAAGGACTCAGCTTGCAGGACAGCTGACCAGAAAACACGTCCAACAGGAGCATCCAGTTAGACTCTGTACTATTCAGCCACAGAGATGTCAGGATTTGTTATCAGAGCACAGTGTAACCCACTCTGCCTAATACACCAAGGCCCTAGTGAATGTAAAGGAGTCTATATAGAAATTAACCCACACATACATTTTGAAAAAGAGAAGGCTGAGGCTATTTGGTGAAAGAAACAGAAAAGAGCCACAGCCCCAAGGATACACAAGATAAGACCACAGTTGTGGGGAGGATCTTCCCACCAAAAAACCTAGACACGATGTCAAGGAGGATGGAGCATAGGTCTGGGAAATGGAGCTGAAAACAAGGAACTCGATGGTTCCACTTACTCAGCTCTCGGTGATAGGGCAGCCAGTGTTTACTGTCAATGAAAAAAACAATTTCTTCCCTAAACAGCAAAAGGAAAAATGAGTAAGGCACTAGGAGGAATCCTGTAGGATTTTCTAAACAGAGAACATAGAGAGTAGGAAATTAGAGAAATAAAAATCAAATATCCCCAAACTGAAGAAAGGGCATATTCTAAGGGCCCATGGAGTACACAGAAAACGTAAGTGGGCTAAGACAGCATTATGAAACTTCAAAACCACACAGAGTACAAGAAGATCGCTTCAGATGGTGAATCATCAAGGGGGCCACCCACCAGATTGAAAACTGAAACAGTTCAAAGGACTGCCTCTGACAGGGACTGCTGCTGGGAAGGGTAGGGTGGGAACCCACCTTACATTAGAACTGCTCTATCTACTTTGGGTTTCCTGTTCCATGTATCATCCTTATGCACTTTTATTTTAATTTGAAAACAAAAGAAGTAGAAGTGCCGTGTACCACATTTCTAGTCAAACCCATATCTGTGAATTATGAATAAGAGGCCTTTAGAGAGCTCTTATTTGCATAAGCCAAGTCCATCAATTAATGCAGCATACGCTCTCCTGAATATCCACAATGGGCCTTGGCCTCGGGTTCTCTCACTAACCCACCTTATTGTCAGCAGGAATGGGGATGAAATGCATGAAATGCGTATCTGTGTGGTAATGTCAGAACTGCAATCGGAGTTCAAAGGAAAGTGGTTTAAATTGGGAACTATTTAAATCATCATCTTTTTTCCTCCCATTAATAACTGGTAATTAGTAGTTCCATTTAGTGTATCCATATTCTGCTGTTTTTCAGGAAAAAAAGATTCGAGGTCACTTACGAAACAAATATTTTAAAATCCCTCAAAATAGGGATGAAAAAGAAGGCAACATGACAGTACCAAGAGGAAATCTGAAGGCCAGTCATTGTAATGGATGCAGTAACCCTGACAGAGCACAGAACCAGCATCACACCTCCTTGCAACTGAGACTAGGGAAGGAAAGAAAACAGGGAATTCAGTAGGAAAATTCTCATAGAAAAAAAAAGTTCCTTAGGAAAGACAAAGGTTTTTCTTGGACCAACTGTGAGAGAAATACATGGGGTGGGGCATGACAGAGAGCTTCAAGAAACAGGAAGACAACGTTCTTGCAGCATCTTTTCCACAGAGGCAGGATGGTCCCTCTGATTGCTGTTTATCATCCCCACTCCCCCAACCCCACACACATCCAGCCACAAAACCCACCCCTTTTACAATGCCCGTCCTAGTTATGCCAGGTGAGTAATTCCCAGGCTTGCCTGATGAGAGCCATCAGCCGTCCGTTTCCCAGGCCCCTGGGCTGGAGACTCTGATTTGATGAGTCTGCAGGAATCGCCAGAGTGAACACACTCCCCAGGTGAGCGGACAAGCCTGGGAAGCCAGGTGACGAGGGATAGCCCCCAGCTGCAGATGAGCCTGCTCCTCGGGTTGATTACGGCCCCGGTAACCTCCCTCAGCTGGACTCTCTCCAGATGACAGCCTGCACAGACGTGCATCTGCAGGAAAGCATTTGAGAAAGATAAGGGATGTAACATTTGTTCCTTGATGGTAATAACTCAAAATGCTCCCCTCCCTTCCTTCATAACACTAATTCCACCCGTGTGACCGTGATAAGTCACTGGAGGCTCACATGAGGTTCATCACCCACACGATTTGATACAAACACATCTGTGCTGATGCGCACAGTTTTGTAGCATTACAGATGATATGTGGGCCGCTGTAGAACGTTTTTAAAGTCTTAAGATTGCATCTATTATTTCTGAAACAAGGGGGGAAGAAATCTCCTTGGGAAAAGAGCTGCACAGTATGGGGCATATGTGACTTTTGCTAGACGCCCATGCTGAATTAATTGCAATTCCAAAACACTCTTGCCTAAACCAAGCACATTTCAAGAAGTCTCTCAGCTACAGAGAACAAAAACTCCCTCCATACACACCAAAATCAGGAAATCAGAAAAGGCATCAGATTCCCCCCCCCCACCACAGTGTCTTGTTTCTCTCTTGCCATTCATGAAAAACCTGGTCCAAGATGTTGCCTTGCAAGGAAATTGGAGATGAAATGGTCACAAAAGAAGAGAGATGTTTAGCCTAAGGACAGTTATATGTGTTCCAGAACAAAGTAAAAAAAGGTCAAATCTAAGTCAGGGGAATGGCTCAGCTTTCTCTCTAAAATGGAGACAGAGAACTTTTCTCAGCTGAAAACATAATAATTGCAGGAGAGGAAAGAAATCCGAGAGGGAGCTTAATAGCATTCTCTTTTTACATGGCCAAATGTTCATTTGGATTGTCAAAAGTCATAGAGACTCAAACTGTGTGCACAGCCTGAAGGTAAAGAATGCTCTATAAATAATACAAAAATCCTTAATCATGAGTTAGAAGTGGGGCCCCCAAATTTCACTGTCCATGTACCCTGAAATTTCAGGATGCGTTGGAAGTCACAGATTCAAAAAGGTTGATTGGAGAGGTCAGACCTGCTACATACATTTTAAATCAGCCTAACCAGTCGAACCCTGGCCATCCAAAAAGTATTAAAGATTAGTTATCATTTCAATCTTCTGAAAGAAGATCTGCATTTCTCTTTTAGACACACAATTCTCTAGAGGATGGCGCTTGCCAACACTCTGAAAAAATAATCTCTCAAAATTCTTGCAACCCACTGTGTTATGATTTCATCTCATGAAATACAACACCTTTACATTAAACCTCATAAAACTAAATCCCACTGGATCTCTTCCAAACTCAGAAAATAAGCAGCTCTGTTGATGATGCTTAGAAAAGTGAAACATGGCTTCTCCTCATTGGGTTCATTCCCACCACTGGGTCCGTTTTGCTTTACTTCTGCCAAATATTTACATGTGATTATCTCACACATAACAGATCTTACAAATGTTCTATGATTTAAATAACACCTTCCAACATCACAATGCTAATGCCCTTAAAAAGGATCTTTTAAATTGAAATATACACAAACTCATTCTGGTTTTCCAGTCTATGAAACTTATCCCTAGTTGTCTTGGATTCGCCTGTGGTTGGTCAAAAGTGTGAAAACAAGTTCACAACAGACAACATAAAATTCTCTTCTGACTAAGGAGACATTTGCTTGGGTTTCCACTATACTCTTGACTCAACAAGAAATGGTAGCCTTGCTAGAGTGACAATATCTCCACCTAACAGACACATGCATTCACATAAAACAAATCTCACATGCTCTTATCAGCGGTTGTATATTTTCCCAATATTATAGCTTTCAGCTGCAAGGTCATTTCTTGATAAAGATTTCACCAAAAACTCAATCAATGATCAGTACCCCAAAGATCAGTACCTCCTGTTTCCAGATTATTATCATTAGAATCACCTCCCTTCACTCTCATTTACCTTCAGTCTTTCCATTTGTTTCAAAGGTGGGCCAAATGTCAAGAAAGTTCCACTGGAATCCCACATGCCTTCTCACATTACCCCGATACCATTCTTATTCTGTCACATGTAAAATGATGCAGTATAGATAATGCATTCGTATCATCAAGACAACCTCCTGCACACCCCAGCAAATATTTCTTGGAATACAGGCTATTCCAAGTAATGGCCTGTGAAATTTTTCTCTAATCAGACATGCATATGATAGGATAGAATCACTGTTTTATTCAACCAGTAAGTGGTGAATGCCTCCAATGAATTGGCATGGTGATGCAAGCAGTGTTATTTGATAGTAATGATTATCCACCCCATGAAGAATACATTCTCATTTCTAATACATCTTCTAAAGGGTATTAGTATAGATTTGTCATCTGTTTTTACCTTTCTACATACATACGTTTTCAAGGCTTAACACATCATTCTTGAGTAAAAATTCTGGGATGATCAGTCAGTGACATTTAGATGTGGCCTGGGAATTTCAGTGTTTTGCAAGAGTTCTATAGCATTCAAGCTCATAGTGTACTCATTTCTCTACTTGATTTCAGGATTATATTAATAATTTACCCGTAATAGTCTCTCATACATGTAAATTTGTTATTTCCACTATTTCTATATTAGTGGGAATAAAGGTTATAATCCCCATGTTTCTGGTGGTAAGAAAAAATGGCATGAAGAGTATTAATCTTGGTTCCATCAAGTTTCCTTTATCTCATTCAGATTGTCAATTATTAATATTAATGTTAATACAGAGAAAGTATTTTATTTTTCAAACATCAAAATGCTTCTCCCATTTGGTATATGCAACCACTGGACCTATAAAACTCCCTGTATTGACCCTCTCTGGCTGCCTCTGGAATACAAATTAAAGACAATGTTTGTGTTACTCCAGGGCTGGTAGGAGCCATGAGCAGTTAATACAAATTCCAGCAATGTTTTCTCATCTAGATGTAAACACACTTGTTCTCTGAACCAGTACACAAAAAATACAGAGCAATCACATAGTTACTCTTTTACTTAATATGCCGTTAAAACATTTACTCATCACCCCAAATCTGGCTATATGGATGAGAAATAATGGCGCCTAAAATCTGTAATACAATGATCATAGCATATGAGACCTTAAGTTGTTTAATTTTTCCGATCTCCCTCAGTTTTCTCATCTGTAATATAGAAACAGTACCTTTTTACCAGGGTTTTTGTGACTGTTAAGTGAGAATAATACCAATGAAAACATTTTTAAACTAACATTAGTAGTAGTTCCTGTGGCTGTTAATAAGTTCAGATAGAACCTTCCAAGGCTACTCTTACCAAAGATCATATGTTCACTCTACAAATATGTTCTGAGCCCCTATGAAGTGCCAAGCACTGTGTGACTCAGTGATGACCAAAACAACCATGGCTTCTGCCCTCAAAAGTTTTGATGGGGAAAGACATTAATAATCACACTTTAAAAAAAAAAGAAAAGAAAAGTTGAAACTGTAATAAGTGCTTTGAAGATGATATACATAAAGTGTTATGAGAATTTATCTTAGAGGATTTCGACCAGGAGGGGCCATTATGGTTCATTTGTTTGACAGTATTAATTGGGCACATGATTGGCCACACACTGTGAAAGTGCCAAGGATTCAAAGACGCAAGCATGATGTCAATCCCTAGTTAGCTCACTATTCACAGGAGGGGCGTACGTGGGTAAGCAGGCAAGCCCCTGCCCACAGGAGGCCAGCAAGGCACCAGCAAGAGGGGATTCTACAGAGAAAGGAAGGGAAAGGGGGATGAGAAAACCTTTTCGTAAATGAGGTAGTGCGTGTTAGTCCTTCAGTCATGTCTGACTCTTTGCGACCCTATGGACTTCAGCCCTCCAGGCTCCTCTGTCCATGGAATTCTCCAGGTAAGAACACTGGAGTTGGGTGCCAGTCCCTTCTCCAGGGGATCTTCCAACCCAGGAATCAAACCCAGGTCTGCTGCATTGCAGGCAGACTCTTTACCATCTCAGCCATCAAGAAAGCCCCCAAAAGAGGTGGGCCCAGCCTTAAAGGTAAGTGGCATCTTCACTCTGAGGAAAGGCAATGAAGAAAGCAGCATAAATGTGAGCAAAGGCAGAGCAGTGAAAGCATCATCCTTCTCCTTGGAGAAGTAGTTGGTGGGGGTTGTGATTTCCCCGACCCCCACTACCAAGAATATTTGACAACTTCGGGAGACATTTTTGATTGTCACAACTTAGGGGGAAGGGGGTACTACTGGCATCTAGTGGGCAGAGGACACAGATGCTGCTAAACAGCCTACACAACACAGATGGCCTCTCACAGTGAAAAATTACCTGATCCAAAATGTCAACAAGACTGAGGTTGAAAAAGCCTGCACTAGAGGAACTATGATAGAAAAGTCTTGGTGCTCATGTATGTGTGAAAGAAGCACAGAAACACTTTTCCTTCCATATGAGAAATGGTCCCCAGAATTGGATGGCCTTCTTCTCTGGGGTGTTGCCCACAGCTCCCTGTAGGAGGCATTCAAGAAGGGAAGTGCACACATGGGTCCAGGGTTCAAAAGAAAGACCTACAACGGACATGCAAGTTTAGGGCACATCAGGGAGGTGATGACTGAGGTCCTGGGAGTGAATGAGACTGTGCAGGAAACGTGTGTGAAATACTGAAAACAGAAGAGGGTCCAACATAGAACCCTGGGGAAACAGGCATGCAGCAGAGACAACAGCAAAGGGGAACCAGAGAGGATCAGAGGAGAAGGGCACCATGGCGGGCAGGGAGGACAGGTTTTCAAAACTGAGGGACCATGATCCAATTCATTTGAGCAGAAAACCTGCACATGGGTGTTAGCAACTGTATTCACAACTGCCAAAATGTGAACCAACCACAACGTCCTGCAACAGGGGAGTGGTCAAACAGACTGAGCACACCCACACATGGACTGCTACTGAGTGATGACAAAGAAAGACTTATTAAGCCACAGAAAGACATGGAGGAAACTTAAATGCATGTTGCTAAGTAAAAGAAGCCAATCAGAAAATGCTCATACTGTGTGACTCAAAGTATATGACATTCTAAAAAAAGGCAAAATTATGGGGACAGTAAAAAAGATTAATCATTGCCAGGGTCTGGGGGTAGCAGGGGGGTCAACAGGTGGAACACAGATCTTTGGGCAGTGAAACTGCTCTGCATGGTACCATAATAGTGGATACGTAACATTGTACAGTTATCAATACTGAGTGAGATGTCAGATTGAGGAAAACAAATACTATGTAACTTACATGTGGATCTAAAAAAGCCAAATTCATAAAACAGAATCAAATGGTAGTACCAAGGGATAGGGACGGAGAAAAGGAGTTGTTTCAGGGTACATACTTGAGTTCGTCACTCACTCATGTCTGACTCTGAGACCCCATGGACTGCAGCCCACCAGACTCCTCTGTCCATGGAACTCACCAGTCAAGAATACTGGAATGGGTAGCCATTCCCTTCTCCAGGGGATCTTCCCAACCCAGGGATCGAACCCACATCTCTTGCATTTACTGCATTGGCAGGCAGATTCTTTACCATCTGAGCCACCAGGGAAGCTCCACAAACTTACAACTAATAGATAATTAAATGCTGAAATCTATTGTACAATATAGTAAATATAGACAAAAATATTTTATTATAGTCATAAAAAGCAGTAAGAGACTAGATCTTAATAATTTCCATCACAAAAAAGAAATGACAATTATGGAACATGATAGGGTGCTATTAACATATACAAATGTATCAAATCAATATGTTATATATGTTAAACAGTGTTTTATGATAAATAATACCATATGTATATTTAATTAAAAAGTAGGTATCCTTTCAAAAAAAAAAAAAACCCATACAAATCTACAACACAAAGAGCAAGCCCTAAGGTAAGCCATGTACTTCAGTATCAATATTGGCTTACCAGTTGTGACAAATACACCACACTAATGCAAGAAGTGAAAACTGTGAGAGGAGAAAGACAAAGTATATGGGAACTCTCTCTGTACTTTCCACTCAATTTTTCTGTAAGCCAAAAACTGCTCTAAAAAATAAAATCTATTAATTATATTTTTAAAACCAAGAGTAACAACTTCAGTTAACATGCTTGCTAATGAATGAAGATAAACAGAAAACGATACTAAACATTATTTTAAATACTGTAATTTGTGGGCTTTCCAGATAGCACTACTGGTAAAGAACTCACTTGGCAATGAAGGAGACTTAAGAGATGCAGATTCAATCCCTGGGTTAGGAAGATCCCCTGGAGGAGGGCATGGCAATTCACTCCAGTATTCTTGCCTGCAGAACTCCGTGGACAGAGGAGCCAGGAAGGCTCCAGTCCACAGGGTCACAAAGAGTCGGACATGACTGAAGCAACTTAGCACACAGCACACACCTTAAATGATATAATTTATAATTTATCTGCATGAACTACAACCCTCAAAAAAAAATAATAATAACTGTTAAATGTCATAGAGAGGGCAAATAAGGAGATCCAAAGCTGAATCTTCTCAATTTGATAATTAGGATATCATGGTGACTTTTGACAGTTAAGTGAAACCCTCTAGGCAAGGACTAGAGTGGGTTTTAACATGAATTAACCATAAGGAAGTGGAAAATAAGTGTAGAAGCTAACACCAGAATGGCAACCATTTTGCAAAATATAAACGTATCAAGTCAATATATACACTATTTAACTTACACAATGTGATATGCTAAATATATCTCAAAAGGACAGTGGGGGATGCAGAAAAAAGGTCCTTCTCTTAATATAGAAGGGACGTGAAGCTGTTTGTTAACAGAAGGGAAGACCCAGCAGAAAAGGAGAGATTAGAAATACTGTAAAGAGAGAAGATTACGAAAGAACGGGTCAGTGAAGAAGCCATGGAAGATGACTGAACCACGTCTTAGAGGAAAATCGCAGGCAAAGAGGAAACTAGCCAAGATGGCGCTGCCAGGCCCTCCCCGCACGCGTCGTGAACGATGACTGACAGCCGAGCGCACGTACGCCGCTGCGCGTGCGCGGCGCGGGTCCGCGCTCGGGCGCCCGTCAGAGCGGGCCCGCAAAGCCCTGCGCTGCGGCGTAGGCGCTACGCTGGAGGGACGCGTGGCTGGGTTACCGCCGTACCGCGGCCATGCTGCGGCGCTGCGTCAGCCCGGAGAGGCCGTGCTGTGGCTGCCGTGCCGCCGGGAGGGAATACGCGTCTGCAGTTCCTGCGGCTCCTCCAGCCTCTTAGCCTCTTGGCCCGTGCCTTACCGACCTTGGGCTCAGCGAACAGCGTGAACAGCGAGACAGCTGGCATCACAAACGGGATGAAGGGCAATACAAAAGTAAGATTTTGGAAGACAAGGGGTGGCTTGAGAACAAGACCAGCTTTGTCCCCTCACCATCCTGACTGGTCCTCAGTCTCAGATTCTCACAGACCAGCACTGGACAAGCTGAGGAGGCCAGCTCTCCATGGATTTGTGGATTCGAATCAAGAATCAGGCATTCTAGGACCTGCCCCCATCTCACATCCACTGCCTCTCCACACCACCATCAACCTCATTTCCTATTGATTTAGTTCAGCTGCTTGGCCCTCTTGGCACCTCAGGAACACCACCTGTACAACAGCTAACACAGTAAATTCCCAGCCTATGACTGGATGCTACAGGGGTTGATCTTGGGATCATACAGCCAGCAGTTCTGCAGATGGACCACCACTTTGGCTGAGGAAGTAAGCCTTCTGGTTGTGGGGATTTTCTTTCGAATATCATGGAGAAGAAAATCCAGTCAACCAAGCAGTATTCTCCATGGAAATTTACAATATCCAACCTCCCCAAGGTCAAAGTGACCTCAAAAGATAAACTCTCACTTTGAGGTCAATGTGAACTTCAACATGAGCCAATTCTAATGCTAACCAACATTGGCATTCATCCAGTTTTTTAAAGCCTCTCTGTTTATATCAAGGAAAGCTGCACTGAGGCACTCACAGATGGACTCAGCAGTCTCTGAAAAAAACAAAAACAGTTTAAATGACTTTATATGGACTAACAATCTTTATTACCAACTTTCAATCTTACAAACATGGCATTTTTTTTCCTTTAAAAAAGGTGGAAAAGCTGAATAGGCTAAAACCACATCATCCCAAAATGTGTTTCCACAAGCTAGAGATCAAAGCCTCAAGCCTCATAGCATCCTATCCCCGCAGTTAAGCCATTTTGGTCTGAGAAGTCTAGCAGAGTATGGCATGGAAATCTTAGTTGCAGGATTTTCCAAGGGAAGACATTTCAGTGCCATAGAAATGAGTTGGCAAACCTTCCATAACCTCAACCCTGCCTTCTGATACTTTCAATTGCTTCTTCTACAGCCTTTTCCTACGCCTATCCAGATATAAAGTGCCAGGGACAGACCATAGCATGGCCTGAGTCATGAGCCACACATCCAAGGCCATGATCAGGATCACCGCAAAATCCTTGGTACCAGCCTCACAGGAACACTATGAAATCTGAGGCGGATTGATGATTTCAAGTGCTCCCCAGTCTTAAGATCCTCCTGGAGGTTCTTTCATGCGTTTATCCATGCCACTATCCCTGCTTCCCTGTCTTCAGCCTTTGATCTGAAATGAACCAAAGGACACTCTGTGGAAAGGCAGGTGGCCTGACCTCTCTTTGCTGGGAATTCATTCATCTGGGTGAGGCAACCAGAAAATGGATCAAGTGTTTACTGCAAAATCTAAACCTAGTGACTGGTCAGTAATGCAAGAAGTCAGATGATAACTTTGTATACACGAAGTTCAATTATGGCCTGAAAATAAAACTACATGCAGTCAGAAAGAGCAAACATGCTTTGATCCCCTGAAACATGCAAACAAGGAATTATTTATGATGAGGGATACCAAGCAAAACAACAAGCTGCCAGGAGTTGACATCCTATCTCTGACCCTTGGTTGTAAAAGTGCTTTCTCCACTGCCTGGTCTCCTGTGTGGCTGCCCAGGATGGTGACCCAGAGTGGCAACAGAATGCATATCTCTTTCAAAGCCACACCAGCAGAACAGAGACCATCTAGTGTCTGCAATAGGTGGATTGGAATGCTTGTGTCCCTTGAACGAAATGTCTTAGAGCTCCAAAAGAAACTTTTTATGGATTGTTTTGTAGCAGAAAATACATGATTGGATATGTCATACTAAAAACAGTCCTGTGACTATTCATAATGTGACTTTACCAGCACATGACATGTGCTCTTAGAAAAAAAATTTGTCCATAGGGTACCCAAGCTACCACAGTGAATCCCAGATGCTTGTAGAAGGATCGTCTGATGAAAACTTGGCACCAGTTGTTGGCACATGTGGCACACACGAATCATAAACTGCCCTTCAGCCCATCATCCTACTTTATTCCTCCTATTGAAAGTTAAATTCTGGGAACACAAGAAACATGTGACATCTTGTCTTTTCCCTTCCTCTGATGGAGTCTCTCTAATCTCATTATCACACACCCATTACCATAAAAGTTTTCAGTGATAACCAATATTGAATGAAAAAACTGAATGAGTGAATGAATGAATGAGGTATCAAAGCTGTATCAGACGTATGTTTAGCTATACATGAATGTAAAAAATAAAAACTTTCACTACAAGGCCTTTACACAGATATGGGTTTATTTAGTCTCTGGCCACTTAGAATCTAAGAGAAGGAACACCAGGCTGGCAGAGGAGCTCAGAATGCCAGAAGTCTCTGTGCTCAGGGTCACAAAGCAGCCCTCACACTTCCAGATGCCACATGCAGTTTACAGGAAGCAAGGTGTGAGGGCTACCGACCTTCTCCCCAGGCAGCTTGGTCTCTCTGCCTGGGAAGGCAAGCTGAGCACCTGCATCCCAGGTCAGCACTGAGTCATGTGGCCACCCCAGGCAGAGTGTGTTCAAGAAATTGAGCACTGAGCCACCTGGCCTTTTTCAAGAGGAGATGCAAGGGACAGCCAGGTGGGAATGGGATTGAATGGCCAAGCCCTGGGGCTGTATGCTGACAGCTGTTTTCCCAAGAATAAATGGTTTTCATGAAACTTGCGCATCACTCATACTGTTTTGTTCTATTTATTTAGTCCAGGCTCTTGAGGTGGGTGTAATGAAGGGTCCTCTTCATTTCACTCCAATATCCTTCAAGTCCAGTGAGAGCCTTAGAGTCCAGTTCTTCCAATCATTTTGAATTGATATGGATAGCTCAGATTTCTATCCCAAACTTCTGTCCAGTTCTATTTATTTCAAGACCAACTTTTTCAAGCTGATTCATTTTGTTGACATTCTTTGTACCTTGCCTTGTTTATAAGTGAGAGAGCTTGAATTCAAACTCAATCAGATCTGCAGCTGCCACTTCCTAGCTGCTTCTGGAATCCTGTGACCTGGGGAGACATCTGGGCACATTTTGCCACCGAGATGATTTGCTCACAATGTCTGCTTGCTCAAGTCCATATAAAGTTGCCTGGTATGTGGTAAACATATAAAAATAAAATATGAGAAGAATTATTTACAGACTTGGAGAGTTGAAAAAAATATAACCCTGTCTCAAATGATATATAAAAATCAATTTCAGGTCATTTAGAAACTATGAAAAACAAAACTTCTAGACATAGTGTTAGGATACACTCTTATGAAGTATGTTAAGAAAGGATTTCTTAAACAAGCCATAGAAAATATAAAACATAAAAAAGCATAACTTTGCCTACACTAAAATTATTTCTAGATGAAATGAGACAATAATAAAAATTTAAAAGACAAGACCCAGAGCAAGTGAAAATGCTTGCAGTTCATTGCATTGATTTTGTTAAAAACATGCTATCCAGAATAAAGATCTATAAGTCAACTAAAGAAATAGAAAAGACAAAAATAGGGGAAATGTGTAATAGGCTCAAGAAGAAATCTGAACAGCCCATAAATACACAAAATAAATGTTCATCCTCACTTGTAATCAAAGAATTAAAAAAATTAGTACAATGCTCACTCACATCCATTAAATCAGTAAAAATGTATGCCTGTCAATACTAAATGTAGAGACTGCCCTGGTGGTCCAGTGGCTAAGATTCCATGCTTCCAGCACAGGGGGCCCAGGTTTGATTCTGGCCAGGGAACTAGAGCCCACGTGCTGCAACTGAAAAGAAAGTTCCTGCGTGCCACCAGGAAGATCCCAAAAGCAGTAACCAAGGTCCCGCAAGCCAATGCAGCCAAATAAATAAATAAACATTTTTTTAACTATACTAAACTCAAGGGTGAAGGAAAGCTGAAGCCCTCCAACATTGCTGGTGGGAGTTGCAGTTGGCACAGACACTTGGAGAGCGATTTGGACTGTCTAGTGCATCTCAAGCCTCAACAATCCTCTCCCCCAGCACACATCCTGGAAAAAATCTTTTCAGCAGGCGAAGAGATAATAGAAGCTAAGATGGTCATGATAGCTTTGTTTGTGACAGTAGCAATTTGGAAGCAGATTAATTCTTCATCAGTAGGAGAATGGGTGAATAAATTAAGTATTCGTCTATTGGAATACCATGAAAACATTAAAATAAATGAGACAGAGCTCATGTTTCAAGATAGAAAAATTTCCATTTTGGAGATGAAAACACCAACCTTCATCAAGCTCTGTGCCTTGCATTCATTTCCATCCTCCATCTGTTTAAATTCCATTTCTCTTCCAAAATCCTTCCAGAAACTTTCCCTGATGTTTCCAACTGTGATCCTTCCCAGGGGGCTTGTGGTTTGTATCTCTCATAACCCTCACTACCAGCGCAGCACACCAAAATGCCCTGGCGTCATCATCACACCCACTTTCTTTTTTCTTTATCTTGGATCATTTGATGGGGTGAAAAGTATTACTTTGATATTTGTTGATTACTCATGAGATTGACATTATCCATGTGCTAATTATTTTACTGTATTTCTTCTGTCTTATTTACAGCATCCTCTACAGCATTTGCACATGGTGCTCAGTGCATACTGAAAACAGCAAAGAAATTTTGAACTGAATTTAACAAAGACAGAAATTCAAAGCAAGTCAGCAAAAAACTCACAAATGACTCCATCATAAGTAATGTACTAAAATATAAAAGAGTATCACTAGTACTACAAGCCTTCCTCTTGAAGCCCTCTCTTAACTGGGTAAATGGAACACACATCTTACTGCTTGCATGATTCCGGGTGTAGGAGGCATCTACCCCTTTTGGCTTAAATAAGCTTCTGATTTGAGGAACAAGCAGAACTTGATGCAGACAAAAGGAATACAGATGCCAAGAGAGTGTGTGCCAGGAGCCAGTGTTCCCTACAAAATCTCTAATGTGAGACAGATACCCGTCCCAATAAACCCTGAATTCTGCAAATGTATGACCTTATTCCCTAAGTTTAATGTGTGTGTCTTTGGAAAGGTTCCTATTAACCTCATGACTTCTGGGTTTTATAGCTAATAAGCAGAATCATAATTGAAATGATTACATAAATACAGAGAGTCATTTTTCCTCCAGAAAATGTAAGCTATTTTTTTTTCCCAGCAGTTCACAGGACATTTAGTGGTCCCTGGGTTTTCTATTATTTCTTCGAAGGATTCTAGAGACACCAAGGTTCATTTCCAGACAGCATAATTTTTTTCCTAATAGCTTCCAGTAACTTATTCACAGGTTCAAATTGGGAATCAGATGTTCAGGATAAAAAATATCTGTAGCTGAAAAAATAGCTATAGAACTGGAATTACCAAGATCATAGCCAGTGACCATCACTACAATAATCGCCTCTCTTTTCATTTATGAGTAATTTATCACTCTGTCTGGATTTTGACATGTAGCATCAACAAATCCAGATTTTAAAAGAGCACTTGGCTCCCAGAATGCTGACCAGACAAAATCTCTTCTCTCAAGGATCGTCAGAATAGAGCTCCTTAGGAGATTACTCTAGAAAACTACTTACTCAGGATTTAACCTGTGCTTAACCCTCTAGAACCAGGATGAAGTTCTATGATTATCACAGGATGTAAAAACAACTAGTTTTAAAAAAAAATGGAAGGGATAAGTTTGTCGTATTTCCACTTCTTTATCCCTTTATGGGGCTCTACTATAAGAAGATAAAAACATTATTTAGTTGAAAAGCAAAACCAAGAAAAGTAACAATGGCAGCATTGTCCAGAAATATTATGTTTCCTCTGAATATTCTACCAGCTTCTAAACTGCATTTTCATAATTTAAATGGAATGTTATCTACATGTTGTACGGTGTTTGAGGGATGTTTCTGATTTTCGTTCATTTGGAGTTTTTGTTTTTAGTGTCATGCAAAATAAGTAAGACTTTGTACTAAATCTGGAACTATCATGAGTCAATACTTTTCACAAAGGTTAAAAAAAATCAGCCTAAACCAGACTTTAGTTTATATTAAAAAGTCCCCTTGGGAACTGCGTTTTACATTTGAGCCCTGATTTAGCTAAAAGATTTATAAGGGCACATGGAGAAATACAGGTCCCTACTGGGTGATGAACTAGGGCTGAGACATAATTATGATTCTCTCTGCTCCATTCCACTGGAAACTGCGCCCAGGAGCCCAGAGGCAAGCTGGTCATCAGAGAAGAACATAAATGCTCTACATAATATGACCATCTGGCCACCTGCCCAACCTCCAGTGCCAACTGGAAGGACGCTAGGTGATGCACAGACCTTTTCAGGCATTCAGTTAATCTGAATATTGGCTTCTCTTGGAAAACTCATGTCAATCAATGCAATATTTTGTAGGCCCTGAAGCTAAATTGGTTGGATCTGTGTGTGCACTATCACTCCAGGCCGCTCAGCTCAGCCTGTCACCAGAATAGTGACAGCAATCTTGAGTCTACGCAAAAAATGATGTTGCCAAGAAACATGCAACAGCCTAGGAATGGAGAATTGAAATTTTCCTTGTCAAAAAAATGAAATTGCTTAATAACTTGCTGAAATGTCTAAAGAGTGAAGTAATTCACTGGAAGGCTTAATCTTGGCAGCCTATCCCTCTTTGAAAATGTCCCCAAATCATCACCTAAAGGGACAGAGTGGGAGAACCTATGTATCTGTCCACGAGGAGGCACCACAAGTTTATTATAGGCTTCATGGGTTAACGGTATTGTTGCCATCATTTAACTATCACAGCAAAGTTCTGGGCCCCACAGAAAACTCCTCACAGCAGCCTGGTAATCCACAGCCAATTTCAGGAACACAGGGTTTGAATGTCAATACTCAGTTATATAACCAAAACAAAATTCAACAAGGAGATTACAGGCAGAGAGTCTCTATTCTTTCTCTCAATTACATCCACCCCACCATCAACCACATACCTCACCAATGCCAACAGCTAAATAAATGCAACAGGGTTCCAAACTTCGCAAAATCACCCATCCCATATGAAAACTATCACATTATCAGTTCTAAGAAAAATATACACATTTTGCAGCCATATTTTATATGGTAGACAAAGGTATAAAATGACATAAATTCACAAGTCTAGAAAAAACATTAGCAAGGTACTATGCAGAGTATTTTCCGAAAGTTTGATAGGTACGTCCCATATGGAGAAGCAGTTTCAAATAATTATTCTAACCATATTTAGTTGTATGTTACAAAATATTGGTCATCATTAATTATTTCCTAAAGTAAGATTGCTTACAGTCTATTCTAATAGTTCTGTTGAGCATTTCCTATTCCTCTGACAAAAGTATTTCACTGTTATAACTTTGCCAGCTTGTGACTTTTATTTTTCATAATTATTTTATTTTCATACCCAATGTGAGGTTTGTCTCATTTTTTTAATCGCATAAAGTGTTTATGGAAATTACTGTCATATTTTGATACCCCAACATTAAACTTTCTCTAAATGAGAGTAAATTTCACAAGTGGGCCTTAGGAAACATCACTATGACCAAAGCTAGTGGAGGTGATGGAATTCCAGCTGAGCTATTTTAAATCCTAAAAGAGATGCTGTTAAAGTAATGCACTCAATATGACAACAAATTTGGAAAACTCAGCAGTAGCCACAGGACTGGGAAAGGTCAGTTTTTGTTCCAATTCCAAAGAAAGGCAATGCCAAAGAACGTTCAAACTACCTCACCATTGCACTCATCTCACACGCTAGCAAAATAATGTTCAAAATTCTCCAAGCCAGGTTTCAACAGTACGTGAACCGAGAACTTCCATATGTTACAGCTGGATTTAGAAAAGGCATCGGAACCAGAGATCAAATTGCCAGCATCCACTGTATCATAGAAAAAGCAAGAGAATTCCAGAGAAACATCTACTTCATTGACTACACTAACAAACTGTGGGAAATTCTTCAAGAGATGGGAATACGAGACCACCTTATCTGCCTCCTGAGAAATCTGTATGCAGGTCAAGAAGCAACAGTTAGAACCAAACATGGAACAATGGACTGTTTCCAAACTGGGAAAGAAATGTGTCAAGGCTGTATATTGTCACCTTGCTTATTTAACTTCTTTGCAGAGTCCATCATGCGAAATGCCAGGCTGGATGAAGCATAAGCTGGAATCAAGATTGCTAGGAGAAATGTCAATAACCTCATATATGCAGATAACACCACCCTTATGGCAGAAAGTGAAGAGGAATTAAAGAGCCTCTTGATGAAAGTGAAAGAGGAGAGTGGAAAAAGTGGCTTAAAATCCAACATTCAAAAACAAAGATCATGGCATCCAGTCCCATCACCTCATAGCAAATAGATGGGGAAACAATGGAAATAGTGAGAGACTTTATTTTCTTGGGCTCCAACATCACGGCAGATGGTGACTGCAGCCATGAAATTAAAAGATGATTACTCCTTAGAAGAAAAGCTATGGCCAACCTAGACAGCATATTAAAAAGCAGAGACATTACTTTGCTGATAAAGGTCTGTCTAGTCGAAGCTATGGTTTTTCCAGTAGTCATGTATGGATGTGAGAGTTGGACTATAAAGAAAGCTGAGCACTGAAGAATTGATGCTTTTGAACTGTGGTGTTGGAGAAGACTCTTGAGAGTCCCTTGGACTGTAAGGCGATCAAACCAGTCCATCCTAAAGGAAATCAGTACTGAACATTCATTGGAAGGACTGATGCTAAAGCTGAAGCTCCAATAATTAGGCCATCTGATGCAAAGAACTGACTCATTGGAAAAGACCCTGATTCTGGGGAAGATTGAAGGCAGGAGGAGAAGGGGATGACAGAGGATGAGATGGTTGGATGGCATCACTGACTTGATGGACATGAATTTGAGCAAACTCCAGGAGTTGGTGATGGACAAGGAGGCCTAGCGTGCTGCAGTCCATGGGGTCGAAAAGAGGTGGACACAACTGAGCAAATGAACTGAATTTGTGTAATGATCTGTCCATCAACAAATGGTCTCTTTACCTGTGGCTCTAGCTTAGAAGCTGAACAGTGGATTCACAGATGTCCTTTGTGGCTCCAGGGCCATTGGACATGTGATCTCTGAACCAGAAGCCACACAGGGTGAAATACTGAAACTGTCCTGTAGTAATGCATAAATAATAGGTGACATTTTCCCGTGACTGTCAGTCTTTCTGTTGATCATTAACATAATTTCTTGTAGCTTGGAGCAACAATACAGTTTCTGACTGTACTTATGCCTTTTTGCCTGTTCTACAGGTTTAATTCCTTATCCTCACATGTGTGATATTCAAAGGCCAAGGAGAGTAATCACCCCTATATTTTGCCAAATAAAGACGACCTTTATCCTCCACATTCATCTAAGTAGGTCCAAATGAAAAAATTGGTACTGAACAGGAAAATAACACAATCGTTGAAATATTTATTTTATGGAGGTAGATGTATTTTTAAAAACTGACCGTCCAAATTAATAGCAACATAAAATATAGGAAGGAACATCAAGCCAGAAGTACAAACAAAATATAAGGGCCTGCCACATAAGGACATTTGTGATATTAAGAAGTAATGTACATAACAAGAAACAAGGAAGCCAGCTGCAGTCTCCAGCCACTGAGCAATCAGTGATGGGTGAAATTGAGCAATGTGTCATTAGTCCAACCAGGACAAATCTGCTTCTAAATAAAAGCATATTACACCCAAGAGTTTATAAATATCTTTGAATGAGAAGATCAAAGAAATAATATTAATGATAAACAAGGATATTTCATTGAATATAAGTAATCTAGGATATAATAACTGGCCTGAAAGTTGTAAATAAATATCATTTGTCTACACAGAATAGAAAGAGCAGCTCACTAAAGCATGTAGAGGGAATCTGTTGACTTTAGCAAATATCTGGAATTACCTGACACTAGCCTTTGAGAAAGAAATAAGAAATGACAGTATAATCAGCACCAACTTCCAATAAGAATGTCCTTCAATTGTAATAAAACTCATTATATTACTGAGGTAACCTTGCATTAGTTAGTCAGTTCAGTTGCTCAGTCGTGTCCGACTCTTTGCAACCCCATGAACTGCAGCACACCAGGCCTCCCTGTCCATCACCAACTCACTGAGTCCACCCAAACCCATGTCCATCGAGTCAGTGATGCCATCCAGCCATCTTATCCTCTGTCGTCCCCTTCTCCTCCTGCCTCCAATCCTTGTCAGCATTAGGGTCTTTTGCAATGAGTCAACTCTTCACCAAAGTCCTGGAGTTTCAGCTTCAACATCAGTCCTTCCAATGAACACCCAGGACTGATCTCCTTTAGAATGGACTTGCTGGATCTCCTTGCAGTCCAAAGGATCCTCAAGAGTCTTCTCCCATACCACAGTTCAAAAGCATCAATTCTTCAGTGCTCAGCCATTTTCACTGCCCAACTCTCACATCCATACATGACTACTGGAAAAACCATAGCCTTGACTAGATGGACCTTTGTTGGTAAAGTAATATCTCTGCTTTTTAATATGCTGTCTAGGTTGGTCATAACTTTCCTTCCAAGGAGTAAGCATCTTTTAATTTTATGGCTGCAATCACCATCTACAGTGATTTTGGAGCCCAAAAAAGTAAAGTCTGACACTGTTTCCACTGTTTCTCCATCTATTTCCCATGAAGTGATGGGACCAGATGCCATGATCTTAGTTTTCTGAATGTTGAGCTTTAAGCCAACTTCTTTAGTCTCCTCTTTCACTTTCATCAAGAGGCTTTTTAGTTCCTCTTCACTTTCTGCCATAAGGGTGGTGTCATCTGCATATTTGAGGTTATTGATATTTCTCCTGGCAATCTTGATTTCAGCTTGTGCTTCTTCCAGCCCAGTGTTTCTCATGATGTACTCTGCATGTAAGTTAAATAAGCAGGGTGATAATATACAGCCTTGACGTACTCCTTTTCCTATTTGGAACCAGTCTGTTCTTCCATGTCCAGTTTAACTGTTGCTTCCTGACCTGCATACAGGTTTCTCAAGAGTTAGGTCAGGTGGTCTGGTATGCCCATCTCTTGAAGAATTTTCCACAGTTTATTGTGATCCACACAGTCAAAGGCTTTGGCATAGTCAATAAAGCAGAAATAGATGTTTTTCTGGTACTCTCTTCCTTTTTCAATGATCCAGCGGATGTTGGCAATTTGATCTCTGGTTCCTCTGCCTTTTCTAAAACCAGCTTGAACATCTGGAAGTTCATGGTTTATGTATTGATGAAGCCTGGCTTGAAGAATTTTGAGCATTACTTTACTAGTGTGTGAGATGAGTGCAATTGTGCGATAGTTTGAGCATTCTTTGGCATTGCCTTTCTTTGGGATGGGAATGAAAACTGACCTTTTACGGTCCTGTGGCCATTGCTGAGTTTTCCAAATTTGCTGGCATATTGAGTGCAGCAGTTTCACAGCATCATCTTTCAGGATCTGAAATAGCTCAACTGGAATTCCATCACCTCCACAGCTTTTTTTGTAGTGATGCTTCCTAAGACCCACTTGACTTCACATTCCAGGATGTCTGGCTCTAGGTGAGTGATCACACCATCGTGATTATCTGAGTCATGAAGATCTTTTTTGTACAGTTCTTCTGTGTATTCTTGCCACCACTTCTTAATATCTTCTGCTTCTGTTAGGTCTATACCATTTCTGTCCTTTATTGAGCCCATCTTTGCATGAAATGTTCCTTTGGTATCTCTGATTTTCTTGAAGAAATCTCTAGTCTTTCCCATTCTGTCGTTTTCCTCTATTTCTTTGCCTTGATCACTGAGGAAGCCTTTCTTATCTCTCCTTGCTATTCTTTGGAACTCTGCATTCAGATGGGAATATCTTTCCTTTTCCCCTTTGCTTTTCACTTCTCTTCTTTTCACAGCTATTTGTAAGGCCTCCTCAGACAGCCATTTTGCTTTTTTGCATTTCTTTTCCTTGGGGATGGTCTTGACCCCTGTCTCCTGTACAATGTCATGAGCTTCTGTCCATAGTTCATCAGGCACTCTGTCTATCAGATCTAGTCCCTTAAATCTATTTCTCACTTCCACTGTATAATCATAAGGGATTTGATTTAGGTCATACCTGAATGGTCTAGTGGTTTCCCCTACTTTCTTCAATTTAAGTCTGAATTTGGCAATAAGGAGTTCATGATCCAAGCCACAGTCAGCTCCCGGTCCTGTTTTTGCTGACTGTATAGAGCTTCTCCATTTTTGGCTGCAAAGAATATAATCCATCTGATTTTGGTGTTGACCATCTGGCGATGTCCATGTGTAGAGTCTTCTCTTGTGTTGTTGGAAGAGGGTGTTTGCTATGACCAGTGCGTTCTCTTGGCAGAATTCTATTAGCCTTTGCCCTGCTTCATTCTGTACTCCAAGGCCAAATTTGCTGTTACTCCAAGTGTTTCCTGACTTCCTACTTTTGCATTCCAGTCCCCTAGAATGAAAAGGACATCTTTTTTGGGGTGTTAGTTCTAAAAGGTCTTGTAGGTCTTCGTAGAACCATTCAACTTCAGCTTCTTCAACATTACTGGTTGGGGCATAGACTTGGATTACTGTGATATTGAATGGTTTGCCTTGGAAATGAACAGAGATCATTCTTTCATTTTTGAGATTGCATCCAAGTACTGCATTTCAGACTCTTTTGTTGACTATGATGGCTACTCCATTTCTTCTAAGGGATTCCTGCCCACAGTAGTCGATAAAATGGTCATCTGAGTTAAATTCACCCATTCCAGTCCATCTTAGTTCGCTGATTCGTAGAATGTCGACGTTCACTCTTGCCATCTCCTGTTTGACCACTTCCAATTTGCCTTGATTCATGGACCTAACATTCCAGGTTCATATGCAATATTGCTCTTTACAGCATCGGACCTTGGTTCTATCACCAGTCACATGAAGTACGCATTAATGAGATATATATTATTATTATTATTATACATGTGTTATATATTGCACACACATATATTGCATTAATGAGATGAGCATGAAATCTCAAAAGACACCACGCGTGTAAGACCTACCTGAAGGCAGTCCCGTGGAGAAGCAGCACTCCTGATGTGCGCAGGCGCCCCCATGAGGCTGTTCCGTCACATTTCTCCAATCTCTTTGATCTAATCCTGCTTTGTCTTCCAAGAGCAGAGCCCAAAGAGTAAAGAAAGACATGAATCTCACTTAACTTCATCGGGGTTCATTTGAGAAGTGAGTGCTTCCTATGTACCAGGTACCCTGCTAGAATCTGGCAGCCCAGGAGGAAGAAGGCAGGACTCTTGCCATTCAGGAGCTCACAGTCAAATATGATCATTCAAGAGGTGATAAAATAAGGTCACTGGGGTGGGGCCCTAATCCAATATGACTAATGTTATAAGAAGAGGAAAAGAGAGCAGGGGCGGGCATGCCCAGAGGGATAACCATGTAAACAGGCAGCAAGAGAGTGGCATCGGCAAGCCAAGAAGAGAGGTGTCTAGAAACCAAGCCTGCTAACTCCTTGATCTTGGGCTTCCAGCTTCCAAAACTATGGGAAAATAAGTTTGTGTGGGTTAAGTGCCCCTAGTCTATGGTATTTTGTTATGACAGTCCTGGCGGACCAGTACAGCATCCTTCCCTGTACCAGGGTTGCTTGACGCACACAAGGGACAGTGAAGGCAGACAGATGACCTTGAAAAGAGCTCATCTCTGTGTGTGTTCAAGGAGAAACTGGGTGAATCCCCATCAGGGATATCACACTTGGTGGGGAAATGGACCAGGTTTGAGAAACATGATATCACGTTTCTATCATGTTTCTCTATAAACTTCATCCTATCCATGGAAGACAATTATCACTTTCATCATCATATATATTTGGAGTCTCCTGGCTAGAAATGTAAAACAAAATAAAACCACATTTCAATCCTGTGTGTCCTCTCCTTTGTTTGACTCTCTCCTTTCTCAGACACACAGTGTCTTTGTGCTGCCACCATCTTTCTGCCACCTTTCGGAGATGAGTGTTTGACATGGAGCTTGAGGGACCCACGAGACCTCACTGAGTGAGAGGAAAAGGGTGCCGCTGTCTTCCCAGACGCGAGGGAGGGGGGGTGAACCTGCGTCTGTACTGTCAGGGCCACACGGAGGTGAGATGGTCTTTGAACAGCTGCAGCTACGCGTATTCTAGAGTCTTCCACAAAAGAGTCAGCAGATCCGTGTCTACTCTTGCCAATTGTGAAGAATCGACTTGCCTTAGGGAACTGTGACCTGTGTTAAGTTACTAGCCAGGCTATCTAATTCGGTTGTGAGAAAAGAATTCCAGGAACAGTGGCTATTGCTAAGACAATATTCTCGTCTTGGTCAGTAGATTCTGTTTCCTATACCAACAGATTGTTTCTCAAAGTTGTTGCTGAGAGAACCCTTTAAATAATAAAGTTAAAAAATAAATAAATAATAAGGCTGTTCTAGCTCTTCTATACCCTCTCTTTGGTAAAAATGCTGATAACAGTACATTCCCCAAAATGTGAAACGGCACTTTGATTAAGCAGCTAATACATCTACTTAATGTCACTGAGCTGTGCACTTTAAGGAGGATTAAGTGGTAAAGTTTAGATTAGAGTCACATAATAAAACTCTCTGTCTAAGCCTGTTAGTCCTCTAAGAGGGTAGGTGGCTGGGGAAGAGAACAGTGTTGGTTCACATGGTCGTATGGGGACAGGAATGGAGTTGAAAACTGTATCATCTGTACACATAGTGACTTGAAGTCTCTGTGCTAAGAATAATACTCAGTTTGCAAAACACTAGTTGCCTTGCCCTGGTGGATTTTACAAGGTTACTATCCGATGCTGTTTGAATCATTTTTCTCTGAGCACTGTCTGTCTGCTGTTTCGGAAGCAGGTGAAGGCCCAGGGTGAAGGGCTGGTGTGCTGCTCACCCTGCCAGACCCAAGCTCACTCTTTTCACCCAGATCATCTCTCAACAAAGGGGTGCAATTGGAAAAGGGAATGGCTGTGCTCCAGGACACCCTTCTGTTCTGTGTTTGCCTGAAGTCCAGGATTTTATGTCCTACTATCTCTGCAGAGCAGTAACAAACTACACTGATTATACACTTGCTGTATACAAAGCATACTACTTAGTCTTGGGGCTGTGGCCTTACCCAAAAAATACGCTTCTGCCATCCCCACGCTTAGATTCTGGATGGGCTGACAGAGCATGTTTCTAATTCTTAATGGTTACCCTGAGGAGATTACCAGTGAAGATTAATTACAAGGGTTTTTCTTGAAGTGCCAAAACCGTTTCCCTCAGTTAATATTTCAACTGCTTGTCATCTAGCTTGGAATACAATTTTGACTTCAAATTCCAACAACAGTGACAACATTTTTAAAATAATTAGTTCTCTTTCCAGCTTAGTGAGTCTGATTTCCTTTTGAACCTGTGTAAAGTGTAAGTTGGATTTGCCTGCCCCTTCCCAGGGTGCAGTGTGAAGGTCACCCCCGGCCTGGCCCTTCACAGCTGAGTGGCGCTCCAACTCTCCTAATGATCCAGAGCTTTCTTTGTGACCTGGGCAAGTCTCTTAACACTTCATTACGTCCACATGATAAGTTCCCAGAGGAAGCCTCTGTGGCTAGAACTAGCTGACATCATGCACTAATGACTATCGAGTAGAACAAAAATAATAAATAGGACTTACGTAAAGTACTTAATTGCATGGCTAAGTGCTTTATTCCTTTCACCAGGAGCGTTGGTATCCCATTCAACTGGTGCACGTGGATACAAATGAGCATTAGTATCCCAAGAAACTGAAGCACGGAGCATTCAGTAACCTGTCCAGGACCTCTCAGCTAGAAAACAATGAGGTTAGATTTGAACGCAGTCTGCGTTTTGACCATTAGCCTGCCCCAGGAATCACCCGGGAAGAAGTTGCTCCCTCCCAGTACCAAATGGATAGCTCAAATTAAACCACAGGGTTTGCTTTCTGGGGTGCAACCCTGTTGCTAGAGTGTCTAAGCAAACATCTGCAATCCTCATTCCCTCTCGGTGACAAGAAAGACACTAGCCCCCCTCCCCTGGGGAGTCTCAAAGCCTATTCTTTTTGGCATTCCTCAGCCCATGGAAAACAAGAGCATCAAAATAGCTCGGAGGGTTCCTTTCTCTGTCTTTCCTCAACCTGCCATCTTTATCTAATTTCCTGGCAATTTACATTTCATTGAACATATTTTAGCTGGATCACCTCAAAATGCTACCAAAAGAATCTGATTTATGAAGATCAGTAATGCATGTTATACAAAATGCATCATAATATGTATTCCTGGCTATAGTCCTGATACATTTCGATTTGCTCAAGGATTTTGTTTTATTAAAAGAAATTAATTCACGAAGCCATTTTATTTCTTTAAAAGAGTTTTAATTTTTTAAGGTTACATTCTCTCAGAGAAAGCATTCTCCAAGCTACATAATGGAAGCATATGATTAAGGCAGAGTTCTTAACACATATATGTGGAATCTAGAAAAATGGCATAGATGATCTTGTTTGCAATGCAGAAGTATAGACACAGATGTAGAGAACAAATGCATGGATACCAAGGAGGAAAGGGAGGGTGGGAGGGACTGGGAGGTTGGGACTGACATATATGTACTGTTAATACTGTGTATGAGATGGACAACTAGTGACGACCTACTGTATAGCACAGGGAACTCCACTCAATACTCCGTGATGATCTAAATGGAAAGGAAATTTTTTTTAAAACAGGGATTATATGTACACTTATAGCTGATTTACTTTGCTATACAGTAGAAACTACACAACATTATAACACAACTGTTCCCCCAAAAATAAACAAATAAATGCTAATACAGAAAAAAAAAAAGGCAATTTTCCATAAATTGGTCCATTAGGTAATGCTCTCACTTCCTATAGATGTTACTATGGGAAACATCTATAGGAGTTCATTGAAAGAAGGTGGAAGTGAAGTCACTCAGCCATGTCTGACTCTTTGTGACCCCATGGACTGTAGCCTACCAGGCTCCTCTGTCCATGGGATTTTCCAGGCAAGAGTACTGGAGTGGGGTGCCATTTCCTTCTCCAGGGGATCTTCCTGACCCAGGGATCGAACCTGGGTCTTCCGCATTGTAGATTTACCATCTAAGCCACCAGAGAAGTCATAGGAGCTCATTAAAATTGCCAATTAGAAATGAAGTCAATGTAGCACCCATCAACTCAGGCCTCTCAATCCCAGGGTGCAGATTTATATTTCCCTAGCCCTCCTAATAGCGGCCTCTTTTTATTTCTTCATGTAAGTTAACAATGACAGTTGCAAATGCAAAGGGCTCAGATCATAACCTAACTTGCAATCATGTAGATTCTGCTCTACATCATATCAAAGCATAACACAGAAAAAAGTTCATGTAACATTTTCCAATTGTCAATTTTTTCACTAACCCCAACTTTTGTTGTTGTTCAGTGGCCCAGTAGTGTCCAACTCTTTGCAACCCCATGGACTGCAGCACCCCAACTTTGCAGATATCAGTCTATAAACCTTACTAGTTTCCTTGACATTTACTGATCAACAATAGAGGAATAAGCACAGTACGAAATATGGAATTAGACGTGGAATGTGTACATACACGTGATCAGTGTTGCTACCATTCCCTGACACACAGTTTTCCACTTCCAGCCACAGGACAGAAGTGTGCGTTCAACCCCTCTAAAGTTAGGGATGATTTTTGTACTCATTTTGGCCAACGAACTGTGAATCAAAGCGACATGGGTCACTTCCCAATGGAAGTATTTAACTTTCAGGAGTGGATTCACCAGCCCTTTGCCTGTTAAGTGATTATAAGAGCACATCTTGATATGGAAATACCATAAATGATTTTTGAAACAGTAAAGCGTAGCTTATTCTGACTAATATAGCATTGTATGTGATTCATGATTTGCATCATACTGAAGCCAGGGCCATGTGTGTAATTCCTGAGTGAACTGGTCAATTCGCTTTGTCAGTGGCCAAACATCATTTTAACCCCACCTTGAAAATAAGTACTAATGTGTGTTTACAAGGAAAACTGAGAAAGATAATCTGCATAAATAAGTGTACATTTCCTTGACGTCTATAAAAGCGAGTAATGACATGTATCTTACTGATTAATACTCAATAGGACCATTCTTGACCATAAAGGACAGTTCATACTATCTCATAAATCAGAAACCTATTTTAGCTAAACTGATTCTAGAAGAAGAACACAGTTAGACACAACATATCAACGTCCAGCTATTTCATGCAGCATCAAGAGCTTTATTAGATGTCTTGTGGGCACCCACTGTGTGAACAAACAGAGCCCCACTCATGTGTGTGTGTCAGACTTATCCTGACATTGTTTCCTCCCAAAACCACACCCACCAAAGAGGAGAAAAGGGAGCCCTCCTACACTGTTGGTGGGAATGTAAGTTAGCCACTGTGGAAAACAATATGGAGGTTCCTCAGAAAGCTAAAAATAGAATTACCATATGATCCAGTAATCCCACTTCTGGGCATTTATCCAGACAAAATTCTAGTTCAAAAAGATACACGCACCCTTATGTTCATAGCAGCACAATTCGCAATAGCCAAGACATGGAAACAGCCTAAAGGTCCATGAACAGATGAATGGATAAAGAAGATATTATATATATGTATAGACATAAGGGAATAATACTCAGCCATAACAGAGGGAAATAATGTCATTTGCAGCAACATGGATGCAACTAGAGATTATCATACTAAGTGAATTAAATCAGAAAGAGAAAGACAAATACTTTATAATATCACTTATATGTGGGATATAAAATATGACACAAATGAGCCTACCTATGAAATTGAAACAGAATCACAGACTTAAAGAACAGACTCATGGTTGCCAAGGGACAGGGGTTGGAGAAGGGATGGAGTAGGAGGCTGGGGTCAGCAGACGTAAGCTTTTATATGTAGAACGGATAAACAAGATCCTGCTGTATATCACAGAGAACTATATTCAATATCTTATGATAAAGTATAATGGAAAGAATATTTTTAAAAGAATGTGTGTATATACATACATGTTATACATATATGTATAACTGAATATGTATATATAAATGTGTAACTGAATCACTTTGCTGTACAACAGTAATTAATACAACAATGTAAATCAACTATACTTCGATTTAAAAGAGAGTGAACCTGTTCCACTCCCAGAAGCATGGATTCATGGAACAGCAACTCTCAACCAGGACTCACCCTCCCCCCATTTTCCCTGTGTATCACCCTCGTGGTAGGCAGAACTGAGCCTTCCAAGGATGTTCTCCAAGAAAAGTTCTGGTTTCCAAAGTACATTTCTCTGCACAGAGATATTTGGAATATGTGAATGTGGAAAATAGCTCAGAAAAAAAGAGCTAAGGCTTCTAAAATTCTATCCACGCAACTCTTGAGGTTAAGAGAAAAGATCAATTGCTTTTATTTTTCACTGCAAATCTAAAATGCCTCTTTTCAGCTAAGTTGATAAGGGAAATATCCTTGGAAAATATGAGAAAAACAGTTTCTGAGTTGTGGCCAACCTGTCCAAATGCCAGAAGACATTATGATCAAACTTCGAAGCTGAAAGAAATCTAGACAGTGAGGAGCTTACCCACACCCATGTTTATCATGACAAGCACAGTTCAGCCACTACAAAAGCAGTGCCACGTATGAGCTGGTTAGAAGCTGGAGAGGAAACCTCAGTGCAGAGAAATTCCCTTATGAATCTGAATATGATCCAAGTATTATATTCAAAGGTAACTTACTTTGACATAGATCAGCATTTGTTGACCTATGGAAAGTTGTTACAAACAGTATGCATGTTTGATAGCATCTTTATAAAGCTTTGTGGGTATTCATTTTATCTCAAGTTAGGAAAATAAAATTTACATTTCCTTTTTTGGTAAATCTGGGCAGTGAAATTAAAAGATTTCCACTTTCCTGTTTATAATTCTCTGTGTTGCTGTATTTTTACATGTACTACCTTTACAAACTACAGGCATTGGTCAGAGTGGAGCAGCAGTTACTGAGTAAGCTTCGTATTAACTTGATTTAATTTTCAATTCATTTCTTCAGTCCTCCATCTAGCTGTCTGCTATCGGTTTGGGAAATGCAACTGTGAAAGATACATTATTTTTCTGGTGGCTAATGAGAATTTCCCATGTACCTATTACAGTTCAGGGTTTTTTTAGACATTGAATATTCTTCTGGTAGTAAATTCATAAACTACACAGAATGCAATCTCCTTTTGTTATTAATAGTTTAAGTTGGTCCTATGTAAGGACAAAGAACATCTGTTCCTCTCAAGATCTTTTACAGAAGACTTTATAATAAGGTTTATGACTATATTCTATCACAAAAGGGAACTCAGGTTCTCAAACATGACCCACAACACATATTTCCCTCTGTGAGAAACTCTGTCATCTTCACAGCTCTTTATCCAAATGCAGTGGGAAAAGTCTTCATTCTCAGAAATAGGTGCCATCATCATCTTTAAAGTAAATACTAGGAAGTGGAAGTTCTACTTTTACCTACAAATACTAAACCATAAACCCTTTGAAGGTGGGGACCTCTTGATTACTCCCACAGTATGTCCTAGAGGCCCACTAATCTTTTGATTGGATGAATGGAATTAAGACCCAAGGAACTTGAGGAATTCCTTCTTCAAGGCATTAGGTTGCTAATTACATCATCCAAGAGTATTTCTCCTGCCTCTGATGACATGGTAACATTCCATGGAAATTATTCAGTGACTACCTGTCCAAGTCTTCCATATACCAGGAGAATATCCTAGGGAATAATACATTTTCTCACTCAAAAAAAAAAAATTCAAAATAAAAGAAATCTGTTTTGAAGCAGGGTATAATAAGTATGATTGATAACCGCCCCCACCATTCCACTCTCCCACCACACCCAACTGTTTTGACTGGAATAGTAACATGAGAAGCATGAGAAGTAGAAGTCTCAATAATACCAAACAGCATAAAGACATGTTTTCAGTATTTATAACAAGGACGAACTGATAAAACATCAGATAATCTTGCTCATTTTGAAGCTCTAATACTGACAAACTTGGACATGGAAAGGGTTTCTGAACTAGTACAAATAATAATAAGCTGTCCTCATAAAAACACTCTTTTTTTTCCTTTATTTTCTTCCAGGGTAAAACTTGTCATGAATTTCTTTAATTAATTAAAATGTCAAGGAAACTAAGGGAAAACAGCAAAGCTCTGGACAACATGACTAAAATGATCGCTAGACACTCCACAGACTGGCCACCTCTCAAAAGCCCAATTTAACATTTGGAAATGTTATTTTTATGTAATATTTCACTCCCCATTGTACCACTGGAGATTTACAGGAAAGAAAAGTGAAGTCGCTCAGTCATGTCCGAGACTCCATGGACTGTAGCCTACCAGGCTCCTCGGTCCATGGCAAGAGTCCTGGAGTGGGTTGCCATTTCCTTCTCCAGGGGGTCTTACCAACCCAGGGATCACGGAGTCTCCCGCATTGCAGGCAGATGCTTTACCACCAGGGAAGCCACTGATCACTGGAGATTTACAAGCCATTAAGAAATACTAGGCTTGCTATTGAAATTTTGTTAACATTCAGTGCTAACAAATTCAGTCAGCGCTGAGGCGGTGTGTGCTGGATATAGTAGTCTGAAGTTACAGGTTACACTTTCAGCCCTAAATCAACTAAAAACAAATGTTTTTTCTCTAATTTACAGATTTATCACTGTGAATATCTGTGACTTACTGAGTATGTCATAAAGGAATGAATCACTCTAATGAGTCTGAAAAATGTCTTCTTTGGGGAAACATAAAAATCTACGTCATAGAGAAAGACCCTAACAGACACACACATACAGAGTATGAAAAGGTGTCCCTAAAAGTAATTTTGGTAAGAGTGACAAAGGGCCTTTGATTTGGGGATTTGTCCCTGGAAAGATCGAGGATACATGCAGGAACTCAGATTCCATCTGTTGCTTTAGCCTCAACAGACTTTATTGTATTGACTTTGTGCTCTTATCTGATGGCAATAAATTCCCACCAGAGTGAAACACCAGCTTAGCCAGTGACCCCTGCTGTTCAAATCAGAATATGGATCGTGCCTTTATTACCAGAAACGCCCTGTGGCTTCTGGGCCGCCCTCTATGAGTGACCTTGGGATTTTGCACTTTCCACTCAGGATTCCCTAACGTGAGCAGTTAAGAGAGGCTTCATTCCAAGAGTCTCATCCGAAGCTGCAACACATCAGCAAACAATACACTACTGGGACCCCAGGAAGAGGAGGGAAATTGGGGGGAAAGAGGCAAGGGAGAGGAAAGGGAAAGTATCCACAAGGTTCCTTGCAGACAAGCGTGCTCAGTATTTCAAGTAAGAATGCCCAGTGGACCAGGTGTACACAGGCAACACAAATTCCAAGCTTCTGAAGCCCCAAGACCAAGGAATTACTACTGGTCCAGCAAATTTGAGACTTCCTACTGCAAGCAAAAAGTTTCTGGGCAGGATACCTGCACTGAACAGAAAAAGAATCTCCTTCCCAGAGGTCCAGGCCACTGAACCACCCAGGGTGCTTTTTGTTTTGTTGTGTTTTGAGGAAGACCAGGGATGCCAGTAGGACAGGCCATGTGCTAGTTCCATTTTTAGAATACCCAAGATGTCTAGGGTCATTTTCCCATTGAGGGAAGAAGAGAAGGAAAATGGAAATTGGTCTCTCCCAGAGTAGACAATCTCAGTAATGAGCCTCTAGCTGTACCTGGGAAAAGCATACCATCAAACAGCTTTCTCAGACCATCCCAAGTCGGCTTCCCCCCCCCCCCCCCGGGGAATGGGGAAGAGCAAGAAAATGATCTGTTGCATTAGTAGAAGATCACTGCAGGTGTAATTGTTTTGTTTTTGTTTTTGTTTTTTTTTATCATTTTGGAGTGAATGTTTTTCAATCGTTTTCTATGGAGCTCCAAAAGCATCCACCACATTGCCTTCAGATCTTTCCCAAAGAACGAGTTCGGTGTACTTGATAGCAGGAGACCTCAGGAACCAGGGGTTGCATTGGCTTTGGACCCCCACCCAAACAGAGAGTTCACGCAGATCCCAGCAGTTACATGTCTCGCTTCGCGGCCCAGCAGGGCCGGGGGACAGCTCCTGTTTCGCCCCCAAGGCACCGTCACCCCGGGCCCTGCTCCAGGGCTCCGGCAGAGCGCCGACCACGGTCGGGTCTCCGACTAGGAGGGCCTCCGCCGCCCCTCCAGCTCCGTTCCTTGGCGGCTCGCCGAGTCAGAGCCTCCCTGGACCTTTCGCTCGCTCTTGCAGTTCCGATCCGGAGCTCCCTGGCCCGTTAGATTTTAAGGAAAGAGACGCGCGAGAGCTCGGGCGAGCAGCTGCTGAACTGTTCGCTCTCAGCCTCGGCGAGAGGCAAAGGCTTGCAGCGGCAGACCCGGCCCTCGCACCTGAAATCCGCAGGCGGGCCGCGGGGCCCCGAGGGCGGGAGTCGGGCGGCGGGTGCCCGCCCCGCGCGTGTGCGCCCTACACCCCGGTCCAGCGGTGGTCGGCGTCCCAGCGGCGCGTGCAAGGGAGCCCCGGGGGCGGAGGAGCCAGATCATTTCGGTTCCTGCTGCACATGCTTTGGAAAAAGAAAACCACCTCTCGCCCAACGTGTAAACACGTAAAAGCTCTCAGCTGAGCCAGCTGAGTAAAGGAGGCCGGTGCGCAGCCCTCGTGGGGAGACGGTCAATTTTGGGGAGTGGCGCCCCCCCGTGGCCACCGCGAGCCCCACCCGGGGACCGCGTCCCGGGAGAAGGCGACGTCACCCCCCGGCCGGCCCGCGCGCATCCCCGGGCGCCCGGCCGGCCCGCGGGCATCCCCGCAGCCGCCGGGGCCGCCGCCGCTGCAGCCGCCGGGCCACAAGCCCCTCCGCGCCTCAGCTCCCTCTTGACTACTCATTTTCTAAACGACACTGATCACACCCACCTGCCGAGTGGCAGTGAGATTTCCGGGTACAGGGCTGGCACTCAGCCGGCCTGTCAGGGCGTCGGCGCGGGGAGTCCTTTTGCGTGCTTCCCCAGGGCGCGCCGGGCTGGCCCTCTGCAACTGCATTCTTCCCCACTCTCGAATTGTAAAGGCCAAAGGCCCAAGAGGCCGTGCATTTTAACAAGGAGAGTCGAAAGCCAAGCTCCCCAGGGTAGAGGAAGGGCAGGTCAGTGGCATGGACACTGGGGGCCAACAACCGGTGCTAGATCAGGAGAAACTAAGACGTCGGCTTATTACCCGTGTTCCTTCTCCAGCTTCTTGCCTGCATCCCCTCTCGTCCGAACACCTTTCCTCTCCTGTTCTCGAGGGGGTGGGGCGGGGGGACTCATTTTCCCGGGTTCCCCGCCGAGGCAGAGCAGACGCAGGGGTCCGGAGAACGCCTCCGCCGCCCCTCGGCCCAGGGCAGAATCTCCGGGCATCGGAGTGAGGGTCCGGCCTGCCCAGAAACCCTTCCAGCCATCCCAGGTTGAACCAAGCAGCCGAGCTGTTCTGGCAAGACTGACAGGAACTTTTTTGTGCCTCAACATTCTTCAGTGCCCTGACCACAGAAAACCAGCAGAGAAAGAGGGCCAAGTCAGGAACCGGGGGTGTCCAGGTTCTCAGGCCTGCAGCATCAGGGTGGGATGTGGTTGTGTGTGTGTGTCTGTGCGTGTGTGCGGCGGAGGCGTGGAGGCCTCTCCAGAGTGGACATCCGCCACTACTTACCCCGAGTTTGGGCGAATAGTTTCCGTTCCTAAAACCGACAACTGCTTATTGGACCCCGGAGGAGTGGGGTGCGCATTGGTGAGGGAGGTAACACTGACTCTCGGTTTGAAAAACAGGAAGAAAGCAAAGCCCTTGACGTACTGTGATGAACTGCACGGATAGGAGGAGACCTGTAGGCCCAAGGGCCCGCACGGCGCGCAGGGGAGCCCGGGGCACGGAGGGCGCCGCCGGAATGCCCCCCGGGCGCCCCCTCCCTGCGGCGGCCCAGGCCCGGGCTGGGGGAGCGCGCCGGCGCGGTCCCCAGCCCCGTGTTCGCGCGGCCTCCACTCAGACAGAGGTCAGCGCGCGCGCCCCGGAGGCCTTGCTCAGAGCTGCTCCTGTGCGCCGGCGGCCTGCCGGTCCGCAGAGCCCCACGGCCACGCGCACACGCGCCGGGCCGGGCGCGAACTGGAGGCTGAAGGGAAAGGGAGCGGGCGCCACGCGGGCCGGGAGAGGACTGCGGCCCGCGAGGGCGAGGCCGGCGCGGGGGGCGCGGGGGCGCCGAGGGGCCGCGGCGCGGAGACCCTGCGGCGGCTCCCGGCGCCCCCTGGCGGCCGGTGGGCGCGCGCGCTCGCGAAACAATGCCTCCGGCCGCGCCGGCCGAGGGCGCCTGGGTCCCAGCCGCTCCCGGGCACACGGCCGCTCCCCGCCTCGAGCCACCCCCTCTGGCTTCCAGCTCCTAGTTCCCCAGGCTCTTGACCGCCGAGGGGGGTCTGAGAAGCGGAGGCGACCCAGGGGAGGGCGTGGGGGCTTGGGGCGGTGGTGGTGGGAGGGCCATCATCCCAGCCCCGGGCCCAAGTCCTAACATCTCTTAGAACTGAGGCTTCGATCAGCTGCTGCCAGGTTCAGTGTGCTTCTGCTTTATTGAGGTTTATTTTTCAAGGTAGTCAGTTCGGGGGAGCGAGGCTTTTAGTTAGACCCGAAAAGACCCAGGACCCTTTCCGCGGAGGAGCAAGGCCTTTAGCTGCCGCAGCTGACCCTTCGCCTGCAGAGCACCGGCGCGAAGAAGAAAAGATGCAAGCCGGTCTTTTAGAGACCCAGATGCTTGAGTCAGAATCAAAAGATACTCTCCTTACAGGTGGCGATTTTCCTGCTGTAGTCACAGCCAGGAGAAAACACTAAGTGGCCTTTCGCCACCCACACCTTAACCCCCTCCTCTAAGCAGTGACGGGCGACTTGGGCCTGGGAGGCCGCCAAAGCTTCTTCCGGAAGGAGGGAAACAGAGAAGCTGAGGAAGGAGCCTGCTGATGGCTCTAAGTGGCTGGGAAGGAATAACAATGCGCCCACCTTCCATATGAAAGAACCTTGGCGGCCCGCTCTCCGGGGATTCTCTCTTCGGACCAGTACCGCCAAACTGCCAGGGGGGCTTAGGGGGTGGAGACGATCAACCAGCCCCAAGGAGAAACTTGGGGCGATTAGGAGAAGGGAGCCCCCCACACACACACACACCCCTTCCTCCTGAGGCCCGGGTTACAGCTGTGAACTTACTGTTTGGAGTCGTCCACGAGCTGGAGTCCCCAGCTCTTTGTTCGCCTCCGTACACCTGGCGCCCCGCACGGTGCCCGTTGGCATTGTGGAGGACGAAGGAGCGACCTCTGCCAAGGCTTCGTGGGTGTCTAAGCAGCGCTTCCTCCTCTGCCCCCTACCCCTTCCCTGCTGCCCACCTGGTGCCCCTTCTGCCAGCCCCCGGTGCCCAGCACCAGCCTCTCCAAACTGTGCCCTGAAGGCACATGCCCGCCGCCAGGTACAGAGTGGGTTAGAGCGCGTGGAGCTTTCGCGCCTGGAGTCTTCCGGTTCATTTCGGAAGGGGAGGCAGGTCCCTTCTCCCAAACCGGGAAATGGTGGGCAGTCATGTGTGATTCTGAAGAGACTGTAGAGGCGCTTCCACAGTGACAAACTTTTCTAGACTTACCCCAACACAACAACACCCCCAACGTTTTATTGACATTCCTTTTTTCAAGGAAAAGTTGTGCTCAGACGAGTCTACTTGTACAAATTCTCTGCCGTTTGAAAGGGCAGGCGGGAGCACTCTGCACTGGTGGGCCAGCCTGGGAGCCGCGGTTGCGGATCCGAGAGGAAAGCAGCCTCGCTGAGCGGCCTCGGGCAGGCAGGACCCTGGCGCGGGCTTGGGGCACAAAGGGAGGGCCGGCAGCTGGCTCGCGGCCGCCGGGAATGCAGTTCCGCCCCGCAGCCCCGGGCCCTGCAAACTTCAGGCTGGGGTCAAACAAGCCCCGCCCGGGCCTCGCGGGGGGCACCGCGCGTTCCCTCCGGGACTTGGCTACACGGCCGCCGTTCCCGTCCCTCCATCTCCCGCAGCCCGCTCCCTGCACGCTCACGGTTGGGGCGCAACCGCCAGGCTCTTCTATTTGTTGTTTGTTGTTTACAGCAGTCCTAGAGCGCGCGCTTGGCAGCATCCTGGGGGGCGGGGGGGGGGGGACCCGGGGTCGATGGGGCGCAGCCAGAATTTCCTTCCAGGGAGCGCGTGAGGGGCATCCTCAACGGAAAGCCAGACCCAGAGAGTAGTGACCAACCCTCCTCGGATTACTCTCCACTGGCTCCTCCCTTGCTCCCCCCCACCTCCAGATTTGCATAAAAAAGGCCAAGAAAACTCTGGCGGGGCCCCAGCTGCGGCTCACTCTGCTCCCCCCGGTCGGAGCCCACCTGGAGCTGCGCGCGGGCTTGCAGCGCGGAGCCCCGCGCAGAACGCCTCTCCCGCGCAGTGCCCCGCGCGTCCGGCCTCTCGGCGCTCGCGTCGCTCGATTTCCAGGCCCCGGAGCCGCGCCAAGCGCTGCGAGCGGACCCGGGAAGAGCTCCGGCCCGCGCCGCCTCGCGCTTCCCCGGCTTGGCTGCCCCCGCCCCCCGGGGGTCGCGCACCCACGATGCCGCAGGGCCCCGGCTCCCTGCTGCTGGTCGTCCTCGCCTCGCACTGCTGCCTGGGCTCGGCGCGCGGGCTCTTCTTCGGCCAGTCCGACTTCTCCTACAAACGCAGCAACTGCAAGCCCATCCCGGCCAACCTGCAGCTGTGCCACGGCATAGAATACCAGAACATGCGGCTGCCCAACCTGCTGGGCCACGAGACCATGAAGGAGGTGCTGGAGCAGGCGGGCGCCTGGATCCCGCTGGTCATGAAGCAGTGCCACCCCGACACCAAGAAGTTTCTGTGCTCGCTCTTCGCGCCCGTCTGCCTCGACGACCTGGACGAAACCATCCAGCCGTGCCACTCGCTCTGCGTGCAGGTGAAGGACCGCTGCGCGCCCGTCATGTCCGCCTTCGGCTTCCCCTGGCCCGACATGCTCGAGTGCGACCGCTTCCCCCAGGACAACGACCTTTGCATCCCCCTCGCCAGCAGCGACCACCTCCTGCCGGCCACCGAGGAAGGTAAGCCCTCCTCCTTATCACAGCCCCACCGCCAGCTCCACTAAGATCGCACACCCCGTTGCTTCCCCGCCGGGATGCCAGTCCCAGGCGGGGCAGACGGAGCCCTGATGTGTCAGCGTGACAAAACTGAGATAATCACACACACACACACACACACACACACACACACACACCAAAAAAAAAAAAACACCCAGGTCTCTCATTCCCTTCCCCCGTTATACCAATTGCTCTTTCATAGGAACAGTTTGAAAGGAAGGCGCGGCCGGGGTGAGGGTGGAGAGTGCGGAGAAAATGTAGAACTGAAAGAGGTCTTTCCTTTGTAGATACATGCACAATTCTTTTAAAAGATGCTAGCACGGGGGCCGCGACTGACAGAGTTGGAAGTGGTCCTCCGTGGAGGAGCTGGCCGGTGAGCACCCTGGCCAGAGCACCCTGGCTTGAATCTCGCGCAGCACGTTGTCACCGCTGGGCAGGATTCTGGACGCAGGGGACATTCCCTACAGCCACGATCGCCAGAATGTGCAAACAGATAGTCTTTGAAGGCATTCTCTGTTTGCCATTCAGGCTTGGAAAATAAAAAGTAGGACTGGCTCATGTGTGTTGAAAATTCAGCTTTGGTTGTTAAGTGCTCAGGTGTCCAAGAAACAAGCACAAAGAGAATCTCCAGAACTCATTTTTCTATCACTAATCAGCTTTTATCTTAGGAGTGGTTTTAATTAACTGGAAAAAATCGTGCAAAAGAGAGTTTCCCAAGTTTTTTAGAAAACAGAGGGGGAGTTCCTGCTTAAAAACCATCAAAGCAATGAAAACCTCATGGGCTCTTGATATTCTTCCTGAAAGGAAAACATACATAACGTGTCTGAGCTGATTTAGGTCCCCCGAGACAGAAAGGGGGCTTCCTAATCCCTTTCAGGGCTCCAGCAGCATCTCCCTTTCAATCTCTTAATTGTTTTCCTACAGCCATCATTAGTTAAAGAAAATGCAAAGTTGCTTAGCAATCTTTCCTGGCAGGCACCATGAGTCTGCACTCATCTTATTGGTTAGATTTATAATTTATTGCAAATGTTTGGCATATTTCAAACATTTGTCCAACATATACCACAGACCAACCAATACAGGTTAGTAACATTTTATATACATTCTTAGAGCTCCTAATTAGAAAAGTTTCATTTTGTTTGAGAGAGGGAAGTTAAGGGCAGCTTTATGTATGTTGCTTTTGTTTTTATCTTTCACATTCTGCACCAACTTTATATACTACATTTCTCAAAAAAAAAAAATCATTTCCCCCTTCACAATAAAGGTTTGTGTTCTTCAAAATCTGCTCTGCGTGTTCTCCAAATTGATAAATAACTTCCAAGATGAGTCATACAGATTTTCTTTCCTATGAAAATGCAATTCCATATTGATGAACTTTCACCGAAATTTTAAAGACAGTATTGGTGCATTTATAAGTGAGAGAAAGTGAATGTTTTCTTTCTTCTCTCTTCCCAAGGAATCAGACTCTTTTAGAAGAGGCTTCAGCTGACTCTCTCATAACGGAGCTAGTGCGCATTCCTGGGTTTGGTCGGACCCCAGAGACAGTTTGTTTCAACTTTCTTTGGCTTCTGGAAAAGCTTTGGGTTTTTGTTTGTGTGGGTTTTGTTGCTGTTTTGTCTGTTTGTTTTCGAGCATCTGAAACAGCAAAGAGAGGAAAGGAGGACCTGCACCAGGGAGGAAGATAACAATGAAGTAACTGCTGCTTAACTCAAGCGCAAGCTTGGCAGAAAGCACGAGGCGGCACAGGGCCAGTTAGAGCAGGCTGGAGCTGTGAGCAAGGTGTGCTTCGGAAGGGGACAAGCTCGGATGCAAGCCCTAGACACTAGCCACCTCGCCCAGCCCAGACTTGGAACTCCCTCGAAATGACCACCCCCCACCCCCAGAAGCAGCTTGGCTGCAGAGCCAGCAGAGGCCAGGCTGCACTGGTGGCATGCAGCTCAGAAAGATGATCTTTTGGCCATCGTTGGTGGTTGCTAGTTCTCTAAAATCCTTCAAGGGTCTTTTAGTGCTTTCTCCTCAGAGAGGCCTTGGGGCTAACTTTTGGAGAGACTGTGTTTGTCCCAGGAGTGGGAGGAAGAGCAAAAAGCTACAGCCTATCTCAGTTACCTGCAGCTGTGCCCCCACACCCCACCACCGCGAATACCTGTACATAGCATATGGGCAAATGGGAGGCATGGGACACGTTCTTAGGCAGGAGTGGTCCCTCTTTTATAAATGAGGCAGAGTTAAGGGTCTTACAGGACAATTGTTCCTCTTGCCTGAAGAAGCCCCTGCAAGTGAGTTGTTTACAAATGCCACCTGCTGTTTCCATTCAAGCAAAGTTACTAATTTTTCATGTTTCTAGCTCCAAAGGTATGTGAAGCCTGCAAAACTAAAAACGAAGATGACAACGACATAATGGAAACTCTTTGTAAAAATGATTTCGGTAAGTAAACACCGCCGACAAAAGTCTTATTTCCAGTACAGCCTGTAGATACAATTCATTAAGATGTTACTACTACTGGATAAAGTGAAAGAGAAAGTCGCTCAGCTGTGTCTGACACTTTGCGACCCCATGGACTATACAGTCCATGGAATTCTGTAGGCCACAATACTAGAGTGGGTAGCCTTTCTCTTCTCTAGAGGATCTTCCCAACCCAGAGATCTAACCCAGCTCTCCCGCATTGCAGGATTCTTTACCAACTGAGCCACCAGGGAAGCCCTTCACTAGATAAAGTTTGGGTAAAATAGCATCACAGCTCATCTTTCCTTGAGCTAATCATCTAACAGGTTATCTAGTTTCCTCTCTACATTAACTATCTTGTATTGAATTGTGTCTTTTTTTAGGTGAGAGACATCGCTCTGTTAAGCAATAATCAAATAATGAGAATTGTTCATCTCATGAATTTCAAATAGCACATTTTCACTTCACTGTGGCTTCTTCTTGCCAGCAAGCATAATCCTGGCCCATGTTCTCTTTTAGTCACTTAAACATGTGTCCCAGGGATGGAAACATGTAAATATTACCCTCAGCAAAACAGATTCAAGACATTAAGTTGGCCCCAAATAGAAATTTAGTCCAGTGCCAAACATGATGCTCTGCTTCTCATATTCCACTGTCAGTGAGTTTATCCAAGGTTCTAGTTAATAATTTGGTGGAAAGAGTTTCCTTGAATTGAAAAAAACAAACAAAAAAAAAGCTAGGAATTTACTTTGGCAAGATCCATGCAAGGTGCTATGAAGACACAGCGCTCAGGAACTCCCAAGTTCCATGGCGTGTAGATCACCTCCTTTAAGGGAGGACTCTGAGAGGAAAGAGGAGACTGTCCACCCAGAGCTTCAGCAGCACCTCATCTGGGTCCTCCAGCCTCTGTGGGGAGCGAAGAAGCCAGCTAGACATAAGATCAGCCTGAAATTCAGAGCTGGGGTGGCAGATTCCTGAGACATTCATGCTTTCCTCCCTTTCCAATAGCAGGCACTTCTTGGAGTGTTTGAGGGGTTGATGCCCTTTAAAAGTATTTATTCAAGCAGAAGGTTGAACCTACTGATAAACAGATGTGGTCTCTGTCCTAGCAAACAATAACAGACTCTAACAGACCTCTAGGAACACTTCTACATACGCAGCTAAACCCGGGAGACAGAAATCACTCCAGTGCATAGTGTGGAGGAATGACATCCCACCCTCTCCTTACAACTTACCAGCCAGAAGCCTCAGACCTGGCCAGGTCCCCGAAACTCTGGAAACCACCAACCACTGCCCCTTACAACCCCAGGTCACTTCCAGGAAGTGTCCTGTGCTTAACCTTAGCTACTCCTACGACATCCATAGCTATAGGAGGAGCTTCACAGAGCTGAGGAAGGGAAAGGAAGGAGGCAACTCAGTTTGAGCTACTCCTCCCCCTCAGCAAGAGCCACAAGTGGATGATGGGCTCTTTCATATGTCTATACTCAAATACAAAAAGCTCTCAGAGTAGGAGATGGCCAGGCATGTTGGCAGCAGCTATCCCAAGGCTCCAGAGCCTTACCCAAAACACTCTTCTTAGTGTCCATGCTCAGGACTTAAGGGCAAATTTTTTAAATAAAGTTTATATAAAAATGTATATCATTTTATTCTGCAGCTTATAGCCTTTGCATTAGCTTTAGTACAGATCTCTCTTGTGACTTCCATGATATAGTGAAGCTCCAAAAAACCTGAAATTAGGGCTCAGGCGCGCGCACGCGCGCACACACACACAAAACACCTGCTTGCTTAGTGGTTTACCTTATATAAGATCTCTTTCCTAAAGATGCTGCATCAAGACCTGTGTTAAAAAAAAAAAAGTGGGTGTGGGTGTGGGTGTCTGTCTGACCCAATGTTCTCTTTCCTTAGAGGAGAAAGCCTTTCAGAACAACTTGGAAGGCATTACACTTAAGGTATCACACATGTAAAACCTCCCAAGTTTGTTTTCTATTTCTCCATGTTGATTTTGTCCCAAGGGACAAACTTAAATTGTATGGGGTGAGTCCTATACTGGTTTATAAGCGGTTTTCTACATTGCCTATGTACTTTGGGAAGTAATGAAAGGGTAGAAGGAACAGGGCAGAAATCTGATGTGTTTTACTTGAATCATCCATGAAAGCATGACAGTCTCCCCACTGCACTTCTGAAGGACAGGAAAGATGGAGAAGACCTCCTGATTTCAGTAAGGAAAGTACTGGTGAAGAAAGAATAGATCAGAACTGCCTGCCTCTGTAGGAAACCCTTTGTTGGAACAGACAGTGTTGAGTTGGCCAAAAAGTTCATTCAGATTTATCTATAACATACTATGGAAAAAACCTGAACTTTTTAGCCAACACGATATCATCACCTCTGCCTCCTCCCATACCCTGCATCCCCCTTCATACCTTCCATCCAGGGCAAGAAAAGTTACTTAAGAGCTTTGATTCCCTATATTTGGTCCCAGCAGAAAACCCAGGGAGGAAACGTCTGAAGTTTTCCCACAGTAAGCTCTTACAAAGTCAGTTATTTCATAGCTAGAGAAAGATGAGTCATAAATCTTCCCTCTGATTAAAAGTGATGATTTTCCTGATGTTTTGGGCTCAAGAATGTTTAATCTGACCAGGCAGAATCTCACACGTGCTCTGTCTGCTGTTGGTGAGGGTCCCAGGTAGCATAATAATCACCTCTCCCACCGTATACCTTCCCCACTCGCAGCCCTTAGCAGAGGCCATGGGGACATGTGACACTACCATGTGACTCATCTCACGACAAACCCTGAGCACTAACCTCTTCCTCTATTACTAATTTAAACAATACACTAAACTCCATCAGAATCAGGAGGTCACACCTGTATATAATCTATATGGAACAATCGTTAACACATTATAGTTGGGCATGTTAATGCACCAGCCAGGACAAGAAACCTGACACTATGCCTGAGATCACAGTGGTGTTACAGGTGGAGGTTTGGGGACTCGCCTTCTGAGAATTAGGCTCAGCTAGGGCACAGCATAACTGGGTGACCTCTTGTAAATCACTGAATTTCTCTGGATTTCAGATTCTTGGTGTACCAATAAGAGATTTTAGCTAGATGATCCCTTTCAACCTGAAAATTCTATCCCTTCCCTGACTTCATGGAGTCTTGAAATTTAATTCCAGCATGTATGTTTGTAGGGTTTTCTTTCCCAAAGCATACTGTTCATGACTATAAAATGTGTCTTTTATAGTAAACCACTTACTTTGGGTCTTAGCATCCTAATGAGTCTACATATCCATCATGGAAGCAGCGCATATATGATCTGTAAATGCCTTGGCCTTGGACAGGCAAATGATAGCATATGAGGATGAGGTCTTCAGAAAAACACTTTTACAGCTAAACATGTTGTGCTCTTAAAAAGAGTCTTGGATATTTTTTCTCCAAGTTACTTTACCAAATCAAATGCAGCTGTAAGATCAATTCTCCTTCCCTGCAGTCTGTTCTTTAGAAAACAATGATTGTGTGATATAATTTCCTTACAGGTTTGTCCAAAAACCTCTCCGACGTCATAAATTGAGTTTAAAGTTTACAGCCACAGGAGGATCGTGTTTCACCTAAGAGTCAGGCATTTCTTTTCATGGTGAATTTTCCAATAGGGGAAGTTGTTTGTCGAGGAGAGCACACTCCACATTCAGGCTACGTACAAACACAGGAACACAGGGCGAAGGGAAAATCAACTGAGTCCACAAGGGGAGTTTTTAAAGGATGGCTGGTTTGAAAAAAAGTGCCCGATCAACCCTTGAGGCTTTAGAAATGGAGCCACCTGCTGCCCTGAGCTCCCTTCCCCCTACCTGCGCCCGACAGTCTCAGCCCTATGGAGCTCCTCTTCCCTCTGCCAGGCGAGTCTAGGACATACAGGGACATTTATGCCCTCCTTATTAGCGGTGTGATCCTGTCCCCTCTTGTGTTCGCAGCACTGAAAATAAAAGTGAAGGAGATCACCTACATCAACAGAGACACCAAAATCATCCTGGAGACCAAGAGCAAGACCATTTACAAGCTGAACGGAGTGTCCGAGAGGGACCTGAAGAAGTCGGTGCTGTGGCTCAAAGACAGCCTGCAATGCACCTGTGAGGAGATGAACGACATCAACGCGCCCTACCTGGTCATGGGGCAGAAGCTGGGCGGGGAGCTGGTCATCACCTCCGTGAAGCGGTGGCAGAAAGGGCAGAGAGAGTTCAAGCGCATCTCCCGCAGCATCCGCAAGCTGCAGTGCTAGTCCCAGGCCAGCCTTGCTGCCGGGCTCCGCTGACCCTCTCCCCCGCTGCTCTGGGACCTGTTTCCCAAACATGGTCCCTCGGCTCTGGCTCCAGCCTGGAGCGGCTTCCCCTGCCTTTTGCACGTTTGCACCCCCAGCATTTCCTGATTTATAAGGCCCCAGGAGGCCTCAGGAACAGATAGGTGTTTTCACATACAGGAAAAACCCACCCAAATCTTGTAGAAATATTCCAACTAATAAAATCACAAGGATTTTTATGAAGTTTTTTAAAAGGTCACTTAAGAGCTATTTCAAATAGGTGCAACTGTGACTCTGGCTTGACTTTTCTGGTGGTTTGGTTTGGGTCAGTTTCCACTGAGGTTGCCGTAACGTGCAAACAGCTCCACTTTTCTGTGTGGCCCGAACTTTCCCTTTTCTGTTGTGGGTCCAAAACCCAGTTGAGATAAAGCTGGCCGTTATCTCAGCACCTCTCTCAGCTCCAGCCTGATACTCAGCACCTGAATCATGTAACAATTCATCTGTCATTTTACATCCCTGTTGGGAACTTAACAACTATAGCTTGTATTGCGTTTTGCATTTCCACGTAGAGTACTTCCAGTTATAAAAACCACATTAACCACCGTAGCATGAGTTCTTCAAATAAAAGGCAAAACGGACCAATTTTATGATTGACCTGAGTACTTTAAACTTTGTTTAAAACACTTTTTTACTTAATTTTGCAGATTAAACCATTGTAGCTTACCTGTAATATACATAGTAGTTGACCCCAAAAAGTTGTAAAAATATTGCTTTAACCAACACTGTAAATATTTCAGATAAACATTATATTCTTGTATATAAACTTTACATCCTGTTTTACCAACTCCCTGTCTTCTGTCTTGTCTTCTTAGTGGGAGGAACTGGGAAGGGAGCTGAATGAGAGTGATCACCTCCTTCCTCCTGAGGCCCAGCCTTTCTGCAGTTTGAAGAGTCTATTTCATATGTGACTCAGAAAGCACCTCACCTCTCCACCACCCATACCTGGCTCCTCCTGAGTCTCACACCCCACACAGATTTCACCACTGCAGACCCTGCAGGGAGGCAGAGGTTTGCCTGCTTTGGTCCAGTGTCAGCCATCCAGTGGCAGCCTGGGGGCAACACGAGCCTGAACCTAAGGTTCATGAGCCTGGCAGCGGTGCTTTTCATTTCTGCAGATTTTTATAATGAAAAAGAATCACTATTGCAAAAATGTTCATTCTTTCCCCACTTAAATTCTAACCCTCAGATAAACAGAGCCATGGTTTGAAGAGCAGCCATTGAAAGGCAGTGGGTAGGGAGGGGATGGTGAAAAAAGAACACAAAGATGAGAGGGGCATCCATCCATAAAACATCCATCCAAATGCTTCATTGTTTTATTTTAGGAGGCTCCAGAGAAATTCTGTTAAACACATGAAGAAACTAAGGCTCAAAGGGGTTAGGCACCATGGCTAACATGAGGCTGATTCAGAGCCGAAATTCAGGCCTTTCAGATGACAAATTCTGTCTTCTGTTCAATCCAGGCTGGATTATAGGAGCAGGGCGGCGCATGTCTATTCAACAAATGTGCGCTGCACGTCTGCTTCATGTCTGGCCCCATTCTAAGGGCTGGGGACACATATAACAGCTCCTTGTCCTTATGGAGCTGACACAACAGAGTAAAAGAGAAATAATCACAATTACAGTGACATTTATAAGTTATATGAAATATAAGGACAGGTAATACATGAGATCAACAGTGTCCTCAACAAATCTGAAATTTTGAGTGGTGTTCCTGTGAAGCCTTTATGTGACAGCATTTTGTTGATTTAGTTGAAAAGTTTCCTGCACATACAGCCGTGATCTCTCTAGAGTACTTGAAGCTCTTGTGGCACCAAAAGGCAACAGAGCTCCACTGCCTACCGGAGCTGCACAATTTGGGCAATCTCTTTCGTCTTCTTCTGGGTTACCACTTGACTCTGCTTCTCATCTGAGTCTACAGACTCCTAACACAATCCTCTTCCTACAAGACACCCATGGACTAGATGAGGGATGAGTGATTAAGGCCATGATGCACTGTAAACATTGGAAACCAGAAACGTGGGACCCTGGAAAAGGCAAGTGAGAGAGAGAAGATAAAAGACAAAAGAACAGTAGACAGACGCTTTAGGAATTAGAAAGTGGAAATAGGTATAACACATCCAAAAATAGTGGAAAGAAACATGGAAGACGCTGACCTATCTGAATGCTCCCACTCCAATCAAAACAAAAATCGCCTGCCCATGTTAAAGGATGCAGAGCCTGGAGCTCTGGAGAGCTAGCTGTTGCCAGATATCACCTCCTTCGGTCATGAGGTGAGGAGGTAGTAGGCACTCCGGTGCCTGCCTGCTGCATCACACACCTCTTGTTGCCATCTTTGTCAAGGTCAGGAGCCGACAAGACATGCTTGGAAGAGCACAGAGAGTTCTGGTTCATCTTTCGTTTTGTTTCATTGTTTCCTTTCGCATGATGATTCAAATATAGATATGGCTCATTTCTTTTTGAAACAATCATGACTGGGGTATTCTTTCTTTGTTTTTCAACTATCAGATTTCTTTTGTAGACAAGTGAAAACATGAATGTTCATCCACTATTGGGGAAAAAAGCAAGGAATCAGAAGACATTGGAGTTTTGAGTTTCCTAAGATGATTCATGACCTATTAATAAGCTGACAAGACATCCCACATAGGAGATCAGAAAAGTTTAAAGATATAAAAGCTACGTATCTACTGCACATGTAATTCCTCCTCCCTTTCCTACATAATTTGAGAAGTGAGTTGTTCTACAAGAACACATTTATAAGAGTTGTGGGGCAACATTTCCTAAGTGCTCGAAGGTCCTGTCTATGTGCAGTGAAAGTCATAGGGTTAAAAAGGATAAAGGGATCCATCTTATCTAACAGTAGCCTCCAGTCCTCATTCTCTATTCTCTTATCAAGTGATAATTTGATGTTTTGCCTTTCAAATCTTGCTTACTACTTAGTTTTCAATGTTCTTGATGGAGAAGGGGTCACCTTGGAAAGCAAGTCAAGGCATACATATTTCAGGGTGCAGTCACTGCCTCTGGGTTATGAAACTATGTGATTTCTGCCCCTGAAACCCATTGCATTAATTTATTAACTCAGCAAAGATTTTCCTGTGTACCAGCTATCACCACTGATGTATAAATAGGCGCTGAGTGCTCACCTGCATGCCCAGGTGCTATTTCAGGAGGTGGATGCACAGTGATCCACAGCTTCTAGTCTAGAGTCAGGAATTGTGCTCTGTGCTCTAGAAAGAGAGATGGTTCATTCCCTAAAGGAACTCTGAATCCAGTGAGGGAGCGAGACATGCAGATGAGTCACCCCAACATGCTGTGTTAAAAGGCAGTACAGACAAGCCCAGGGATGGCATAAAGGGGAGCGTGCTCCTCATCAGTTTAATGTGTTGACCAACCAACACTGTACAACTGCCATGCTGACGGTGATTTCTAGACAATACAAATAAGCCTAGCGTAAGGCCCATTGCCTTTATAATCCATAAATGCCCATGGTCTCAAATTACAAACAAATGAACTCACATTTGGCTCAGAAACAAATAGTCTTCAACATAACAAAGTATTGCTGAAGCTGTTCACAACTGCCCAGAGAATAATGCAGATAAGAAGCTGCTAAAAAAAAAAAAAAAAAAAAAAAAAAACTTCTATCGATAAAGATAGCAATTAGTATAGTGTTAGAAGACCAAATCAAAGAGTTTAGCTGTCACAAGATGTCCCAGAATACAGTTATGCTGCTGCTGCTAAGTCGCTTCAGTCATGTCTGACTCTGTGTGACCCCATAGACAGCAGCCCACCAGGCTCCCCTGTCCCTAGGATTCTCCAGGCAAGAACACTGGAGTGGGTTGCCATTTCCTTCTCCAATGCATGAAAGTGAAAAGGGAAAGTGAAGTCGCTCAGTCGTGTCCGACTCTCAGCAACCCCATGAGCTGCAGCCCACCAGGCTACTCTGTCCATGGGATTTTCCAGGCAAGAGTACTGGAGTGGGGTGCCATTGCCTTCTCCGGAATACAGTTATAATAATCACTAATTTAACAACCCAGATAGCCTGTTATGCTATGAAATGAGCAAGGCGTGAGAACTTAGAGTCACTGACTGGCTCCCCAGCAGAAATTCACCTACAAACCTACTCACCCTCTCATGCATGCACATGCTTCCTTGTGCACCACACAAATGCAGCTCTGACAGAAGATCTTCTAGTCTAAAACAAACCATTTAGCCAGCTAGAAACTACAGTCCTAGTGGTAAGTACCCTGGTGTAGCTTTCGAAATTCAGAGACACCTAAGAAGTCAATAGTTTCTGCAAGCCCAACACTACTTATGGGTAATCAAGAATCATTACTCGATAAATTATGCTTAAGCTCAATCCATTCTCATTTCCTGTGTAGCCTCTATTTTAAAGTGTGATTCTCGGAGCTTGTTTCTGCATGAGGAGGCACCCAGATTAGGAAAGAGCATCAGCCTGAGCAGCCCCTCTGTCTCACCAGCTCCCCAATGCTCTTCAAATCCTGGAGCACACTGGGTTGCTCCAGCTGGTAGAGCCAACCACTGCCTCATTGGAAGCCGTTTAAGCTAAGAGGGGTAAGCGGAGCCGTAAGTACTAGGCACTCTCCCACTCTTCCCGAAAGGTTTTTCCACCTTACACAAAGAGGGTTCAGGTGCCTCTACGCTGCCCTCTAATGCATCAGGCTTCCAATCTACATCAGAGTACTGAGTCGATTCGGTTATCCAGCAATCTTACCTTGAACACCTACTATGTGCCAGGTGCTGTCATCAGTGCTGAGGTCCCGACAATGACCAGCACACAACGGCTTCTCTCATATGATCACAGTCTAATGTGACACACTCATGTGACATATAATATGAACCGAGACCCCAAATGCTCCAGACCTTCTTAAACACAGCCTTCCATTTGTTCTTATGGTTACAGATTAATTCACATTAAAATAATCCTAGGAATCAAAATCTCTAGAGCCAGAAAGTATCACTAGAGAAATTTACCAAACATTTAAAAAATAACTGACAACAGCTTTGCACAATATCTTCCAGAAAATAGAGGAGGAGGGGGGTGTTTCTCAACTCATTTTAAGAGGCTAGTATTGCCCTAATACCAAAACCAAATAAAGGACAAAGAAAACTCTAGACCAATATCTCCCATGAATTTAGACACAAAAATCCTCTACAAAATATTAGCAAATCAAATCCAGCAATGTGTGAAAAGGATAACATGCTACAACCACAATGGGTTTATCTAAGTTATGCAAGACTGTCTCGATATTCAAAAAAATCAATCAATGTAATTCACCATATTGACAGGAGAAAGAAAAAATCCTATAGTCATGTCAGCTGATGCCAAAAAAAAGCGCATTTGACAAAACTCATGAAAAAATCTACTGGCAAACTAAGAATGGATAGGAGCTAGGATACAAGTGTGTGTGTGTTTGTGTGTGTGTGCACGCACACACATGTGCACATGCGTGCACCCGTGGTCAGTCATGTCTGACTCTTTGCGACCCCCTGGACTATAGCCCACCAGGCTCCTCTGTTCATGGAATTTTCCAAGCAAGAATACTGGAGTGGGTTGCCATTTCCTTCTCCAGGGGATCATCCCCACTCACGGATTGAACCTGTGTCTCTCGCATCTCCTGCATTGGCAGGCAGATTCTTTACCACTGCACCACCTGGGAAGCCCTGGAATATAAGACTGACATACAAAATCAACTATATTATATATACTAACAGCAAACAAGCAGAAATCAAAACAAAATCACAATACCATTTACAACTGCTCCAAAGAAAATAAAATATTTAGGTATAAATATTCTGTATGCTGGAAATTACAAAATGCTGATGAATGACATCAAAAAAGACCTAGATAATTGGAGAGACATACCATGCTTATTAATTGAATGATTCATCATGGTGAAGATGTCAGCTCTCTTCAAACAGATCTATATGTTTAATACAATTTCTATCAAGATCTCAGCAAGCTTTTTTGTAAATATGACATTATTCTAAAATTGGTACAGAAAGGCAAAGACTGTAGAGTATCCTGAATGATTATGAAAAAAGGATAAAGCAGGAAAAATCATTACTCCTATTATTAAGGCTTACTGTGCTGTGCTGTGCTGTGCTTAGTTGCTCAGTCATGTCTGATGATTCGCAATCCCATGGACTGTAGCCCTCCAGGCTCCTCTGTCCATGGGGATTCTCCAGGCAAAAATACTGGAGTGGGTTGCCATGCCCTCCTCCAGGGGATCTTCCCAACCCAGGGATCGAACCCAGCTCTCCTGTGTTGCAGGCGGGTTCTTTATCATCTGAGCCACCAGGGTATCCCAAGAATACTGGAGTGGGTAGCCTATCCCTTCTACGGGGGCTCTTCCCGACCCAGGAATTGAACCAGGGTCTCCTGCATTGCAGGCAGATTCTTTACCAGTGAGCTACCAGGGAAGCCTCAAGGCTTACTACAGAGCTTCAGCAATCAACACAGTGTGGTCCTGGTTGGGGGGAACAGACATATAGATTGACAGAATGGAACACAGAACCCATAAATGAACCCAGTTAGTTTTTTTACAAAGATGTAAAAGCATCTCAATGGAGTAGGAATGGCCTTTTCAGTAAATGGTGCTGGAGAAACTGAATATATCATAGGCAAAACAGAAAGAATCTAAACCTCCCACGGTATACAAAAATTAACTCAAAGTGGATCATGAACTTAAACGTAAAACCACTGAAGTTTTTCAATAAATAGAAAATTTATTATGTAAAGACCTAGGACTTGGCAAAGAGTTCTTAATTTTGATACCCAATGCACAGTCCATAAAAGGAAAAACTGATAAATGGAACCTCTTCAAAATGTAAAACTTTTGCTATTCAAAAGACCCTGTTAAGTGTATATCAAATCATCACATTGTACAGTTTCAATATTATACATTTATATTGTCAATCATTTCTCAACACGGAGAAGGCAATGGCACCCCACTCCAGTACTCTTGCCTGGAAAATCCCATGGATGGAGGAGCCTGGTAGGCTGCAGTCCATGGGGTCGCTAAGAATCAGACACGACTGAAGTGACTTTCACTTTCCCTTTTCCCTTTCATGCACTGGAGAAGGAAATGACAACCCTCTCCAGCGTTCTTGCCTGGAGAATCCCAGGGACAGGGAAGCTTGGTGGGCTGCCATCTATGGGGTCGCACAGAGTCGGACACGACTGAAGCGACTTAGCAGCAGCAGCGGCAGCATACCTCCACATAGGGGCGATGGGAGACCCTGTTAAGAGAATGAAAAGATAAATTCAGGATTAAATAACTGCAAACCACATATCTGACCAGTGATTAAGACCCCACTCCGATGCATGGGATAGGGGTTTCATGCCTGGTTGGGGAAGATTCTTCATGCCTCATGGCCTGCCCCCCCCAAAAAAAAAAACTCTTAAAACTCAACAGTAAAAAAAAAAAAAAAAAAAAAGAATCAAACAAGGAATTTAGAAAATGGGTGAAAGACATTAACAGACATTTGGCAGAAGAGGATATACATGTGGTCTCACAGCATCCGCCCTTGGTGTGGGAGGGCAGAGCAGTAGCCACGCCTCAGACGCTTGCCACTCAGGTCCTAGGGGCAAAGGACGCTTTTCGTCCTCAGCTCTATGATGGGCAACACACTGTGCTTAGGGTACCAAACAAGCAAAGGTTCCAAAACAGGACAGTGCGAGGGAAAGCTTTTGATTTGGGTTTTTATTTTTTAATAAAGCATTAAAATAGTCACCAGAGAAGAAAACCAAGCCACTATGTGCTTACTTACTTACACCTTTTAAAAATGTTAGTGTCTTACTGTGTATAAATAGATAACAAATGAGAGCCTCCCGTGTAGCACAGGGGACTCTGATCAGTGCTCTGCGATGACCTAGATGGAAAGGAACTCCAAACAAGAAGGCACACGCCGATACACAGAGCCGATGCATTGTGAGAGATGGCATAAAATAGCAAACACTGTAAAGCAACTATACGCCAACAAAGTGAATAAAGTGAGTGAGTGCTTATTTTCAGAATAAGAACTGGGGGGCAATGTGGGGAAAGCATCAACACCATTTTTAGTGTGTGGACTTCTAACAGTCTGAACACCCGCTGCTGATATATAAAGTGGACAGGTTCTGAGCAGAACCGCTCCCTTTATATTTCCTGGCCTCCTTTCTTTAAATTCTTGTCCTTCAGAGGATTAGAATGTGTGCAGTGGTCTATGATGAGAAACTAGAAAGTAAAATTTGAACTTAAATTGCCAACCAAAACCAGGAAAGTGACCCCTGCTTAGCAGATCAGACCATCAACATGAATCCTGAACAACTGTTTATGGTATAGGAAGGAGTTGTCTAGGCAATGGAGGAAGGCGGAGGGGTAAGTGGGTGGACAACTCAAACATAATAGAAGCTGCAAAACCCACTTTCATCAAGGGGGTGAACAAAGAGCTTGAAGACTGAAAGCAAACAGAAGATTCCAATGCACTGTAAGCCAACTAGACAGACAAACGTCTGTAGGACTTTCCACCAAACGACAGCAGAACACACACTTTGCTCAAATTATCCTGTAAGTGGCTCGAGATGGAGACGCTTTATACAGTCAGCAAAAACAGGACCAGGAGCTGACTGTGGCTTGGATCATGAGCTCCTTAT
>ML663008.1:28655406-28716968 GCA_007570785.1 Antilocapra americana | reverse complement strand
GCAGTAGCCACGCCTCAGACGCTTGCCACTCAGGTCCTAGGGGCAAAGGACGCTTTTCGTCCTCAGCTCTATGATGGGCAACACACTGTGCTTAGGGTACCAAACAAGCAAAGGTTCCAAAACAGGACAGTGCGAGGGAAAGCTTTTGATTTGGGTTTTTATTTTTTAATAAAGCATTAAAATAGTCACCAGAGAAGAAAACCAAGCCACTATGTGCTTACTTACTTACACCTTTTAAAAAATGTTAGTGTCTTACTGTGTATAAATAGATAACAAATGAGAGCCTCCGGTGTAGCACAGGGGACTCTGATCAGTGCTCTGTGATGACCTAGATGGAAAGGAACTCCAAACAAGAAGGCACACGCCGATACACAGAGCCGATGCATTGTGAGAGATGGCATAAAATAGCAAACACTGTAAAGCAACTATACGCCAACAAAGTGAATAAAGTGAGTGAGTGCTTATTTTCAGAATAAGAACTGGGGGGCAATGTGGGGAAAGCATCAACACCATTTTTAGTGTGTGGACTTCTAACAGTCTGAACACCCGCTGCTGATATATAAAGTGGACAGGTTCTGAGCAGAACCGCTCCCTTTATATTTCCTGGCCTCCTTTCTTTAAATTCTTGTCCTTCAGAGGATTAGAATGTGTGCAGTGGTCTATGATGAGAAACTAGAAAGTAAAATTTGAACTTAAATTGCCAACCAAAACCAGGAAAGTGACCCCTGCTTAGCAGATCAGACCATCAACATGAATCCTGAACAACTGTTTATGGTATAGGAAGGAGTTGTCTAGGCAATGGAGGAAGGCGGAGGGGTAAGTGGGTGGACAACTCAAACATAATAGAAGCTGCAAAACCCACTTTCATCAAGGGGGTGAACAAAGAGCTTGAAGACTGAAAGCAAACAGAAGATTCCAATGCACTATAAGCCAACTAGACAGACAAACGTCTGTAGGACTTTCCACCAAACGACAGCAGAACACACACTTTGCTCAAATTATCCTGTAAGTGGCTCGAGATGGAGACGCTTTATACAGTCAGCAAAAACAGGACCAGGAGCTGACTGTGGCTTGGATCATGAGCTCCTTATTGCCAAATTCAGACTGAAGTTGAAGAAAGTGGAGAAAACCACTAGACCATTCAGGTATGACCTAAATCAAATCCCTTATGACTCTACAGTGGAAGTGAGAAATAGATTTAAGGGACTAGATGATCTGATAGACAGAGTGCCTGATGAACTATGGATGGAGGTTCATGACACTGTACAGGAGACAGGGATCAAGACCATGTCCAAGAAAAAGAAATGCAAAAAAGCAAAATGGCTGTCTTACAAATAGCTATGAAAAGACGGGAAGTGAAAAGTAAAGGAGAAAAGGAAAGATATACCCATTTGAATGCAGAGTTCCTAAGAATAACAAGGAGAGATAAGAAAGCCTTCCTCAGCAATCATTGCAAAGAAATATAGGAAAACAATAGAATGGGAAAGACTAGAGATCTCTTCAAGAAAATTAGAGACACCAAGAAAACATTTCATGCAAAGATGGGCTCAATAAAGGACAGAAATGGTAGGGACCTAACAGAAGCAAAAGATATTAAGAAGACGTGGCAAGAATACACAGAAGAACTATACAAAAAAGATCTTCATGATGCAGGTAACCACAATGTGTGAACGCTGGATTAGAGCCAGACATCCTGGAATGTGAAGTCAAGTGGGCCTTAGAGAGCATCACTACAAACAAAGCTAGTGGAGGTGATGGAATTCCAGTTGAGCTATTTCAAATCCTGAAAGATGACACTGTGAAAGTGCTGCACTCAATATGTCAGCAAATATGGAAAACTCAGCAGTGGCCACAGGACTGGAAAAGGTCAGTTTTCATTCCCATCCCAAAGAAAGGCAATGCCAAAGAATGCTCAAACTACCACACAATTGCACTCATCTCACACACTAGTAAAGTAATGCTCAAAATTCTCCAAGCCAGCCTTCAGCAATACATGAACTGTGAACTTCCAGATGTTCAAGCTGGTTTTAGAAAAGGCAGAGGAACCAGAGATCTAATTGCCAACATTCAATGGATCATCAAAAAAGGAAGAGAGTACCAGAAAAACATCAATTTCTCCTTTATTGACTATGCCAAAGCCTTTGACTGTGTGGATCGCAATAAACTGTGGAAAATTCTTCAAGAGATAGGCATACCAGACCACCTGACCCGCCTCTTAAGAAACCTGTATGCAGGTCAGGAAGCAACAGTTAAACTGGACATGGAAGAACAGACTGGTTCCAAATAGGAAAAGGAGTACGTCAAGGCTGTATATTATCACCCTGCTTATTTAACTTATATGCAGAGTACATCATAAGAAACGCTGGGCTGGAGGAAGCACAAGCTGGAATCAAGATTACCAGGAGAAATATCAATTACCTCAGATATGCAGATGACACCACCCTTATGGCAGAAAGTAAAGAAGAACTAAAGAGCCTTTTGATGAAAATGAAAGAGGAGAGTGAAAAAGTTGGCTTAAAGCTCAACATTCAGAAAACTAAGATCATAGCATCTGGCCCCATCACTTCATGGCAGATAGATGGAGAAACAGTGGAAATAGTGTCAGACTTTATTTTTCTGGGCTCCAAAATCACTGTAGATGGTGATTGCAGCCATGAAATTAAAAGACGCTTACTCCTTGGAAGGAAAGTTATGAAAAACCTAGACAGCATATTAAAAAGCAGATACAGGACTTGGCCAACAAAGGTCCATTGAGTCAAGGCTATGGTTTTTCCAGTGGTCATGGTATGGATGTGACAGTTGGACGGTGAAGAAAGCTGAGCACCAAGGAACTGATGCTTTTGAACTGTGGTGTTGGAGAAGACTTTTGAGAGTCCCTTGGACTGCAAGGAGATCCAACCAGTCCATCCTGAAGGAGATCAGTTCTGGGTGTTCATTAGAAGGACTGATGTTGAAGCTGAAACTGCAATATTTTGGCCACCTGATGCAAAGAGCTGACTCATTAGAAAAGACCCTGATGCTGGGAAAGACTGAGGGCAGGAGCAGAAGGGGATGACAGAGGATGAGATGGTTTAACGGCATCACCGACTTGATGGACATGGGTTTGGGTGGACTCCAGGTGTTGGTGATGGACAGGGAGGCCTGGCATGCTGCAGTCCATAGGGTCACAAAGAGTCAGACATGACTGAGCGACTGAACTGAACTGAACTGAACTGAAGTGGCCCCAAGATGGCTTCTGTATATTGGCCCTTACATTATTTACTTTTTCACAGGAGGTTGGCACCATCAACTCAATGCCAGTCTCAAATTCTTACATATCCAATTACTTTAAATATATCTAAAATAAGTGTATATTTAGACATTTAGAGCCTGTCTGCTTTGTATACCCTGCAAAATCGCACCCAATTCCTGAAGGCTATAGAGAACACAAACAAAGGGTATAAAAGATTCCAAACTACGGCTGCCCTTGGGAGCACTCTGAATCTGAGTGCCGAGGAACATCATCTTGACACATAAGCCCTCTCTCCATTTCCCTCTTCCCTTGGACTTTTCACTTCCTCTCTTCTCCTTTTGGATGGTAGCCCTTGTCTCTGGAAGGCCTTCTGCTGTGAGGCTCTTTCCCTTTCATCGAACCATGTCCAAATACTGCCCCAAAAGCTCATTGTACACCGTGGCCATTTTATATTTCATCTTTCCTCGGTCAGCCCTCAAATCTTCAAACTCAAAATACAAATGCACATGGGATGTTCTCTAGGACAGACCATATGTTAGGCCATATAACAAGCCTCAGTACATTTGAAAGGGCCAAAATCATGCCAAGTATGTTCTCCAACCACAAAGAAATGAAATTAGAAATAAATAGCAGAAGGAAATATGGAAAATTCAGAAAAATGTTGAAAACTAAACACCACATTTCTAAGTGTGTTTGAAATTTAGGTGAATGAAAATGAAAACTCAGCATACCAAAAGGTATAAGATGCAGTTAAAGAAATACTCAGCAGGAAATAGATCAGAGGAGAAATCAATAATATTGAGACCAGGAAAATAACAGAAAATACATGAAAATAAAGTTGATTGTTTAAAGAAATCAACAAAATTGACAAAAATTTAGCTGTGTGTGCATGTATGTGTGTGTGTTAGTCACTCAATCATATCCAACTCTTTTTGAGCCCATGGTCTGTAGCCTGCCAGGCTCCTCTGTCCATGGAACTCTCAGGCAAGAATACTGGAGTGGGTAGCTGTTCCCTTCTCCAGGGTATCTTCCCAACCCAAGGATCGAACCCAGACCTCCTGCACTGCAAACAGATTCTTTACCATCTGAGCCACCAGGGAAGCCAACAAAAAGAGAGACCCACATTACTAAAATCAGGAATGAAACAGCTATTACCACCAACCTTCTAAAAGTAAAAGTGACTATGTGGGAATACTACGAACTATTTTATGCCAATAAATTAGATGCTAACACTGTTAAAGAAAAACTAATGTTGGTCATTTACAAATTCATCCAAAAGAAGAGAAGAGGAGGGGAATACTTCTCAACACATACTATTAGCCCAGTATTACCCCGGAACCATAACCAAAGAAATCTCAGTAAAAAATGTTACCAAATAATGTTCTGTATAAATATAGATGCAAAAAAATCTCAACAATCTAGCAGTAAACTGAAAGGATTATACACTGATCAAGCGGGACGCATCCAGGAATGCTAGCTTAGTTTAACATACAAAGATCAATTAATGTAATACTCTCTATTAATAGACTGAAGGACAAAAACCACATGATATTATCAATAAATGCAGGCAGGCACTTAAAAAATTTAACACCTTTTTGGATAAAAGCACTCAATAAACTAGGTGTAGAAGGGAGCTTCCTCAACTTTATAAAATCATCTACATACACCACAGTTAACTCCATACTTAATAGGGAAAAAAATGAATGCTTTCTCTTTAGGATCAGGAAAAAAATAATATACACCCTAAGCACTCTTATTCAACATGTTACTGAAAATTCTAGATAGCATAACAAGGCAAAAAGGGGAAGAAAAGAAGTAGGGCAGGAAAGAGGAAAGGTGGAGTGGAGGGAAGGGAAAAGAAGAGAGTGAAAGAACATAACAATCCAGGCCAGAAGGAAGAAGTAAAACAACTACCTTATTAGCAGATGACATGACCCCATATACAGAAAATCCTAAGAAATCCACTAAAAACTACTGGAACTAACAAGTGAGTGCAATAAGACTGCAAAATACAAGATCAACATTCAAAAATCAATTGTAATTCTATAGTTCAGTTCAGTTTAGTCACTCAGTCGTGTCTGACTCTGCTCCCCATGAACTGCAGCACACCAGGCCTCCCTGTCCATTATCAACTCCCAGAGTTTACCCAAACTCTTCTCCACTGAGTCGGTGATGCCATACAACCATCTCATCCTCTGTTGACCCCTACTCCTCCCGCCTTCAATCTTTCCCAGCATCAGGGTCTTTTCCAATGAGTCAGCTCTTTGCATCAGGTGGCCAAAGTATTGGAGTTTCAGCTTCAACGTCAGTCCTTCCAATGAACACCCAGGACTGATCTCCTTTAGGATGGACTGGTTGGATCTCCTTGCAGTCCAAGGGACTCTCAAAAGTCTTCTCCAACACCACAATTCAAAAGCATCAATTCTTTGGTGCTCAGCTTTCTTTATAGTCCAACTCTCACATCCATACATGACTACTGGAAAAACCATAGCCTTGACTAGACAGAACTTCGTTGGCAAAGTAATGTCTCTGCTTTTTAATATGCTGTCTAGATTGGTCATAGCTTTTCTTCCAAGGAGCAAGTGTCTTTTAATTTCATGGCTGTAATTCTATACTCTAGCTTTAACAATCCAAAGAGAAAATAATTCCATTTGCCAAAAAGAAAATAATTCCATTTACCAAAGAATTTTAAAAATAAAATATTTATGAATAAATTTAATAAATGAAGGGCAATATTTCTATACTGAAAATGATTTTTAAAAAATCATTGAAAGAAATGAAAGAACTAAATACATAAAAAGACACTCATGTTCACAAATAGGGAGACGTAATATTGCTTGGATGGCAATACTCCCCCAAATTGGTCTACAGACTCAGTAAAACCTCTGTCAATATTCCTACCACTATCTTGTGGAAAATGACAAGCTGATTCTAAAATTCTCATGAAAATGCAAGGGACCAAGAATAGCTGACAGAATCTTGGAAAAGAAGTACAAAGATGGAGGACTCAACCTCAAAACTTAATACAGAAAGAGGAACAAGATGGCAGAGAAGCAGGTGGACATGGAGTACATCTCTCTCCACTGATACATCAGGAATACACCTTCAGACACAGAAGTGCATGCAGAACACCAGCTGAGAGCAGACACTAGGACCTGACCAGCTGAAAAGAAAATATAGAACCACACAAAACTCATTAGGACAAAGGAACTAGGGGGAAAAACAGGAGTGTTAGTAGGACTGGACCTGCCCTCAGCAGGTGGGGGAACAGAAGCAGGGGTCTGATCCCCACATCAGGACAATTGTCTGAGTCAGAGGAGAAACACTTAAGGCTGGGAGTGAAACAGCTGATCTGTGACAGCCTGAATGGAATGAGAATCAGACAGTCCTTGCCGCAGCCGCACATAGCCTGGACAGGGATGCAAGTCCCCTAGAAGGCTCAGCAGCAGAGCTGGGTTTAGAGATTATGGAGCAATCCCAGGGAGAGGGCTCCTGTTGATTGTGGAGAGATGGATGGAGGGGATGTGAAGGAGGAGATTGTGGTGGGAAATCCTTGTGGAGGAAAGCCAGGCAGCCATGGAAGCAAGGCAATACTGCTGAGTCACGCATAGGGAGTGGAGCCATCACCATAGCTTTTCTCTCCCCACACCCCAGCATGGGCAGCTGAACAATAGAGAGGCTGGCCATCAAACGCCTGATGCAGTGAACTACAAAGTAGGACCCCACCCAGGGTGCCCCTTTAAGTGCCTGACATGTCAGTCTACAGAGTAGGACCCCAGTCAGGGGGGCCCCTCTATGTGCCTGATGCACTGAACAACAGAGAAGGACCCCAAGCAAGGGAGCCCTCTAAGTGCCTGAGCAGGTGGAGCTATGGAGAAAGACTAGTCAAAGACATCGTCTGACCACCAGCTACAAGAGGCTCAAAAAAAGACTCTGATAGGACCATAACTCCTACAGTGGTGGCACTCTGTGTCCCTGCACACTTGGCACCACCAGAGTCCCCACAAGCCAAGCAGCTGTGCCACCTTCACGCTCAACCCTCACTGGGGCAAAGCCGCCACAGGCAAAAAGAAGCCTCGCATCTACACACACAGGGTCGCTTTGGTCGTGTCCAACTCTTTGCGACACTGTGGACTGTGGCCTACCAGGCTTCTCTCTCAGGGGGTTCTCCAGGCAAGAATACTGGAGCATATTGGCCAGCACTGGTCGCCATCCCCTTCTAGAGCACTATATTTCCTGATGCCCTATCTGCCAGCTCCCTTGAGTACCTGGGGCTGCCAGAACCCCTGCGACCCAAGCAGCTGCACCACCTCCACCCCTGGCCATCACAGGGGCAAACCCAAGTCCTCCAGGGCAGCCTCAGGGGCAAACCCCAGTGGGTGACCCACATGCAGAGGTGGAAATAAAACCACAATTGAAACCCAGAGGCAGTGCGGCTAAGGAAGACCCCAAACCTTCCCATCAGCTGTACAAGCTGCAGATTAAATCCACACAATCAACTAGGCAGACTCTGTGACTATGGAATATATACAAGGACATTGAGAGCTCCCACAAAAGAAAACGCACTCGTTCTGATAGCTGTGGACACTGGAGGCAAGAACACACGGATGTAGGATCAGATTAGAGTCTGAGTTGCCCCCACAGCAGGTCCAGAAATCAGCACAGTGTTGGAGGGCATCCTGAGGAGGTGAGGTGGACTGTGACCCCCAGTGAGGGAAAGGACCCTGACCTCAAGGGTCCTTTGAGACAGAGACTCAAGAAAAACCTTAATTATCCTATATTTTGACTTGTTCTGTAGATTCTTTTGGATTTGTTTTCTTTTTCTTCCCTTTTCCCTCTGTTGTAGTTGTCAGTTTATTGGCACTATGAAATCTAATTAAGCTTTTGAGCTTTGCTTTTTGTTTTTTCCTCAGTCACTTTTTTTTTTAAATACAAAACAAAATAACAGCTCCATGTATTTATAAATGTCCAGTCCTGAGTATCATGATGACATACTGCCAAGGAAGGGAGACTAAGAATTGGTAGTCTGGGAACACTATATCATCCTGAAAAAGGGGAGTATATGAAACAAGGACTGGCTTATTATTATGTTATATTTAAATTTTGTAACTCATTCTTCATATCTTTATTATAATCCCCCCTTCCTCCTCTCCCTTCTTCTATTTTACTTATTTTCACACACCAAGATTTCATTGATCTTCATTTAATTTTTGTATTGAAGTGCAATATACATAAAGCAATGTGAGTAAGTATTTGAATATGGCTCAATGAATTTTCATGAAGTGAACATACAAGTGTCAATGAGACTTTGATTATGAAATGTGATTCACCTATATCCCAGAATCTCTCATGATCCAATTCTAAAATCTCCACTGACTTCTTTTTTTTTTTATTAAACATTTTTTTTTATTAGTTTTGCCAAACAATGACATGATATCACCATGGGTTTACATATGCTCCCCCTCCAGAATCCCCCTCCCTCCTCCCTCCCCCAGGGAAATCTTGTTGCACCAGTCCCAAGCATCAATCCTGGGCCGGCTATTGCTTAGACATATGATAATTAACATGTTTCAATGCCATTCTCCCATATCATCCCACCCTTTCCCTCATCCACAGAGGCCCTGAGTCTATTCTATACATCTTCGTTCCTTTTGCTGTCTCGCATGCTGGGTTCTCGTTACCGTCTTTCTAAATTCCATATATATGCGTTAATATACTGTATTGTTGTTTTTGCTTCTGGCTTACTTCACTCTGGATAATGGGCTCCAGTTTCGTCCATCTGAGTAGAACTGATTCAAATGAATTTTTCCTTAATGCTGAATAATATTCCATTGTGTATATGTACCACAGCTTTCTTATCCATTCATCAGTTGATGGGCATCTAGGTTGGTTCCATGTCCTGGCTATTGTAAACAATGCAGCGATGAACATTGGGGTACCCGTGTCTCTTTCAATTCTGGTTTCCTCAGTATATATGCCCAGCAGTGGGATTGCTGGGTCATATGGCAGGACTATTTGCAGTTTTTTAAGGAACCTCCACACTGTTTTCCATAGAGGCTGTACTAGTTTGCAATCCCACCAACAGTGTAAGAGAGTTCCCTTTTCTCCACATCCTCTCCAGCATTTATTACTTGTGGATTTTTGGATTGCAGCCATTCTGAGTGGTGTAAAGTGATATCTCATTGTGGTTTTGATTTGCATTTCTCTGATAATGAGTGATGTTGAGCATCTTTTCATGTGTTTGTTAGCCATTTTTATGTCTTCTTTGGAGAAACGTCTGCTCAATTCTTTGGCCCACTTTTTGATTGGGTTGTTTATTTTCCTAGAATGGAGCTGCAGGAGTTGCTTGTATATTTTTGAGATTAATTGTTTGTCCGTTGCTTCATTGGCTATTATTTTCTCCCATTCTGAAGGCTGTCTTTTCACCTTGCTTATAGTTTCCTTTGCAGTGCAGAAGCTTTTAATTTTAATTAGGTCCCATTTGTTTATTCATGCTTTTATTTCCAATATTCTGGGAGGTGGGTCATGTAGGATCCTGCTTTGGTTGATGTCAGAGAGTGTTTTCCCAATGTTATCCTCTAGGAGTTTTATAGTTTCTGCTCTTATGCTTAGATCTTTGATCCATTTTGAATTTATCTTTGTGTATGGTGTTAGAAAGTGTTCTAGTTTCATTCTTTTACAAGTGGCTATCCAGTTTTCCCAGCACCATTTGTTAAAGAGGTTGTCTTTTCTCCATTGTATATTCTTGGCTCCTTTGTCAAAGATAAGGTGTCCATAGATGCGTGGATTTATCTCTGGGCTATCTATTTTGTTCCATTGATCTATATTTCTGTCTTTGTGCCAGTACCATACTGTCTTAATGACTGTGGATTTGTAGTATAGCTTAAAGTCAGGTAGGTTGATTCCTCCAGTTCCATTCTTCTTTCTCAAGATTGCTTTGGCTATACGAGGTTTTTTGTATTTCCATACAAATTGAGAAATTATTTGTTCTAATTCTCTGAAAAAGACCTCTGGTAGCTTGATAGGAATTGCATTGAATCTATAGATTGCTTTGGGTCGTATACACATTTTCACTATATTGATTCTTCCAATCCAGGAACACGGCATATTTCTCCATCTGTTTGTGTCCTCTTTGAATTCTTTCATCAGTGTTTTATAGTTTTCTATATACAAGTCTTTTGTTTCTTTAGGTAGAAATACTCCTAAGTATTTTATTCTTTTTGATTCGATGGTGAATGGAATTGTTTCCATAATTTCTTTTTCAGCACAGTGTTGGAGGCCATCCTAGGGAGATGAGGTGGACTGTGACCCCCAGTGAGGGAAAGGACCCTAACCTCAAGGGTCCTTTGAGACAGAGACTCAAGAAAAACCTTTATTATCCTATGTTTTGACTTGTTCTGTAGATTCTTTTGGATTTGTTTTCTTTTTCTTCCTTTTCCCTCTGTTGTAGTTGTCAATTTATTGGCACTATGAAATCTAATCAAGCTTTTGAGCTTTGCTTTTTGTTTTTTCCTCAGTCACGTTTTTTATTGTTGTTGTAAACCACTGCCTCTACATAGGGCTTTTGCAGTTCTGTGGAGTTTTCCTTTTTTTTTTTTTTCCCTTTCTTCTTCCTTTACTTTTTTCTTTTCTCTTTTTTAATTTTAATTTTTTAAACCTATTAGTACTTTTTCTACATTTATTCCTTTGTTTGCTTTTCCTACTATTCTTTTCCCCTTGCAGTTAATCTTCAATGTATATAAATCTTCTTCATCTATCTCCATTTAACTTTGCATGTCTATTCTTTCTTTCTTTCCTTTCCTCTCAACATATTTTTTAGTCTTATTTTCATTGCTTTATCCCCCACTTGACACCTTGCTTTTGTTTTGTTTTCCAGTTTGTGCTTTAGTTTTCTTCTTAACTGGTAGGTATAATTTTTGGTTTCCTTTGTTTGCCAGGTCAATCTATTGTACTTTATTTTTGTTGGACTGTTTTGATTTTGCTTATGGGTGTATATGTATATGTGTATATTCCATTATTTTAATCACTATGTGCCTGATTTTATAACTGCCATTTGTCTGGGGTTCATCTTTAGTTTCTTGTTTTGGGGTATTTGTTTTAATATCACTTAATGCCATAACAAACCACTTGTGGAATCTTCATTCCTTACCAGAGATCAAGCTCTGAGCCTTTGGAGTGGGAGCACTGACTCCAAGACCCTAGACTACCAGAGAACTAACCCTATGGAGTATCAGATAGTGAGAACTCACACAAAGGAAACCACTTGAATACAAGACCCAGCATCACCCAACAACCAGTAGCACCCTGTGCAGGACGCCTCATCTAAACAACAAACAAAACAAAAATACAAACCAAATCATCAGCAAACAGGCTTACCACCTCACTCAGCCTTGCCCATCACAGGAAAAACAAAAAAAGAAAAAAAAAAAAAAACTCAGCACAAATCTCACCCTATATGAAGCTTACACTGGACCAACCATAGGAGGGCAAAAACCAAAAGAAAGAAGGAATTCAACTTTGAAGCCTTGGAAAAGGAGACCTCAAACACAGCAAGTTAAAAAAATAATAATAATAAAGAAAATGCAGAGAAATACTACACAAATGAAGGAACAAACTAGAAACACAGAAGTGCAAATAAAAAAGAGGAAATAGGCAAACTACCTGAAAAAGAATTAAGAATAACAATAGTAAAGATGATCAAAAACCTTGAAAATAGAATGGAGAAAATGCAAGAATCAATTAACAAAGACCTAGAAGAATTAAAGAATAAACATATAGAGACAAACAACACAATTACTGAAATTGAAAATACTCTGGAAGAACTCAGTAACAGAATATCTGAAGCAGAAGAACGAATCAGTTAGCTAGAAGATACAATGGTGGAAATAATTTCTGAAGAGTAGGATAAAATAAAAAGAATGAAAAGAACTGAGGATAGTCTCAGAGACATCTGGGACAATATCAAACATACCAAGATTTGAATTATAGGGGTCCCAGAAGAAGAAGAGAAAAGGAAAGGGTATGAGAAAATTTTTGGAGAGATTATAGCTGAAAATTTCCCCAACATGGAAAAGGAAATAGTCAATCAAGTCCAAGAGGCTCAAAGAGTCCCATACAGGATAAACCCAAGGAGAAACATGCCAAGACACATATTAATCAAACTAACAAAGACTAAACACAAAGAAAGAACATTAAAAGCAGCAAGGGAGAAGCAACAAGTAACATACAAGGGAAACCCCATACCCTTAACAACTGATCTCTCAGCAGAAACTCTGCAGGCCAGAAGGGAATGGCAGGATATATTTAAAGTACTGAAAGGGAAAAATATACAACCAAGATTACTGTACCCAGTAAGGATTTCATTCAAAATTGATGGAGAAATAAAAAGCTTTTCAGACAAGAAAAAGTAAAGAGAATCCAGTACCACCAAACCAGGTTTACAATAAGTGTTAAAGGGACTTATATAGTCAAGAAATATGAGAGAAGAACATCTACAAAATCAATGCCAAACAATTAACAAAATGGCAATAGGAACATATTTATCAATAATTATTTTAAATGTAAATGGATTAAATGCTCCAACCAAAAGACACAGACTGGCTGAATGGATACAAAAGCAAGACCCATATATATGCTGTCTACAAGAAACCCACTTCAGACCTCAAGATGCATAGAGACTGAAAGTGAGAGGATGGAAAGATATATTCTATGCAAATAAGAAGAAAAGAAAGTTTGAGTAGCAATCCTCATATAGACAAAATAGACCTTAAAATAAAGAATATTACAAGAGATAAGGAAGGACACCACATAATGATCAAGGAATCAATCCAAGAGGAAGACATAACTATTGTAAATATCTATGCACCCAACATAGGAGCACCTCAATACATAAGACAAACACTAACAGATATAAAAGGAGAAATTGACAGTAACACAATAATAGTAGGAGACTTTAACACCCCACTCACATCAATGGACAGACAATCAAAACAGAAAACAATAAGGAAACACAATTCTTAAATGATACATTAGATAAGCTGGATCTCATTGTTATCTTCAGGAAATTCCATCCAAATGCAGAAGAATACACCTTCTTCTCAAGTACACATGGAACATTCTCCACGATAGACCACATCTTGATCACAAATCAAACCTCAGTAAATTTAAGATAACTGAAATTGTATCAAGCGTCTTCTCCAACCACAAGGCTATGAGACTAAATATCAATTACAAGAAAAAAACTGTAAAAAACACAAACACATGGAGATTAAACAATACGTTTCTAAATAACCAACAGCTTACTGAAGAAATCAAAAGGGAAATAAAAAAGTTTAGAAACAAATGACAATGAAAACACGACAACTCAAAACCTATGGGATGCAGCAAAAGCAGTTCTAAGAGGGAAGTTTATAGCAATACAATCCTACCTCAAGGAACAAGAAAAATATCAAATAGACAACCTAACTTTATACCTAAAGCAACTGGAAAAAAATGAACAAAAAGAACCCCAAAATTAGTAGAAGGGGAAAAAATCATAAAAATCAAAGCAGAAATAAATGAAAAAGAAATGAAAGAAACAATAGGAAAGATTAATAAAACTAAAGGGTGGTTCTTTGAGAAGATAAACAAAATTGACAAACCTTTAGCCAGATTCATCAAGAAAAAAACAGACAAGAATTAAATCAACAAAATTAGAAATGAAAAAGGAAAGGTTACAACAGATAATGCAGAAATTCAAAGGATTACCAGAGACTATTATGAACAACTATATGGCAAAAAATAAAACAGATAACCTGGAAGAAATGGACAGATTCTTAGAAGAGTTCGATCTTCCATGACTGAGCAAGGAAGAAATAGAAATTATGAAAAACCCAATTACAAACAATGAAATTGAAGCTCTGATCAAAAATCTCCCAAAAAACAAAAGCCCAGGACCAGATGGCTTCACAGGAGAATTCTATCAAACATTTAGAGAAGAGCTAATGCCTATCCTTCTAAAACTCTTTCAAAAAATTGCAGAGGAAGGAACATCCCCAAATTCTTTCTACAAGGCCACCATCATCCTGATACCAAAACCAGACTAAAACAATACAAAAAAAAAAAAAACTATAGGCCAATATCACTGATGAACATAGATGCAAAAATCCTCACCAAATTTTTAGCAAACAGAATTCAGCAACACATCAAAAAGCTCATACACCATGATCAAGTTGCGTTTATTCCAGGGGATGCAAGGATTCTTCAACACACACAAATCAATTAATGTGATACACCATATTAAAAAACTGAAAGATAAAAACCATATGATAATTTCAATAGATGCAGAAAAAGCCTTTGACAAAATTCAGCACCCAATTTTGATTAAAACTCTTCAAAAATTGGGCATAGAAGGAACCTACCTCAACATAGTAAAGGCCATATATGATAAGCCCATAGCAAACAATATTCTCAATGGTGAAAAATTGAAAGCATTCCCCCTAAGATTAGGAACAAGACAAGGGTGTACACTTTCACCACTATTATTCAACATAGTTCTGGAAGTCCTAGCTACAACAATCAGAGAATAAAAAGAAAGAAAAGGAATCCAGATCAGAAAGGAAGAAGTAAAGCTCTCAGTGTTTGCAGATGACACGATACTGTACATAGAAAACCCTAAAGATAGATAGTGCTTCCCTGGTGGCCCAGAGGTTAAAGCTTCTGCCTACAATGTGGGAGACCTGGGTTCGATCCCTGGTTCAGGAAGATCCCCTGGAGAAGGAAATGGCAATCCACTCCAGTATTCTTGCCTGGATAATATCATGGACAGAGGAGCCTGGGAGGCTACAGTCCACGGGGTCGCACAGAGTCAGACACAACTGAGTGGGCTTCACTTCACTTACTTCAAAGATAGTATCAGAAAATTACTAGAGCTAATCAGTGAATTCAGCAAAGTTGCAGGATACAAAATCAATGCACAGAAATCACTTGCATTGCCATATATTAACAATGAAAAATCAAAAAGAGAAATTAAGGAATCAATCTTATTCACCATTGCAAGAAAAAGAGTTAAAATATCTAGGAATAAACTTACCTAAGGAAACTAAGTAACTGTACATAGATGAAAGAAACCAAGAACAACATAAACAAATGGAGAGAGATTCCATGTTCCTGGGTAGGAAGAATCAATATTGTGAAAATGACTATACTACCAAATGCAATCTACAGATTCAATGTGATCCCTATCGAATTACCAATGGCATTTTTCACAGAACTAGAACAAAAATTTCACAACCCATATGTAAACCCAAAAGACCCAGAATAGCCAAAGCAGTCTTGGGAAAGAAGAATGGAGCTCAAGAATCAACCTTCCTGACTTCAGATTATACTACAAAGCTACAGTCATCAAGACAGTATGGTATGGTCACAAAGATAGAATATAGACCAATGGAACAAGATAGAAAGCCTAGAAATAAACCCATGCACCTACAGGTACCTTATTTTTGACAATGGAGTGAAGAATATACAATGGGGAAAGACAACCTCTTCAGTAGATGGTGCTGGGAAAACTGGACAGCTACATGTAAAAGAATGAAATTAGAACACTTCCTAACGCCATACACAAAGATAAGCTCAAAATGGATTAAAGACCTAAATGTAAGACCAGAAATTATAAAACTCTTAGAGGAAAACATAGGCAGAACACTCGATGACATAAATCAAAGCAAGATCCCCTATGACCTACCTCCTAGAGTAATGGAAATAAAAACAAAAGTAAACAAGTGGGACCTGACTAAAAAGCTTCTGCACAGCAAAGGAAACTATAAGCAAGGTGAAAAGACAACCCTCGGAATGGGAGAAAATAATAGCAAATGAAACAACCGACAAAGGATTAATTTCCAAAATATACAAGCAGCTCACATATCTCAATGCCAGGAAAACTAACAACACAATCAAAGAGTGAGGGAAAGACCTAAACAGACATTTCTCCAAAGAGGAGGTACAGATGGCCAACAAACATATGAAAAGATGTTCAATATCACTCATTATGAGAGCAATGGAGATCAAAAGTACAATGAGATATCACCTCACACCAGTTAGAATGGCCATCATCAAAAAGTTTACAAACAATAAATGCTGGAGAGGGTGTAGAGAAAAGGGAATTCTCTTGCACTGTGGGTGGGAATGTAAGTTGATACAGCCACTATGGAAGACTGTATGGAGGTTCCTTAAAAAACTAGGAATAAAATCACCATAAGACCCAGCAATCCCATCCCCAGGCATATACCCTGAGGAAACCAAAACTGACAACACACACGTATCTCTCTGTTCACAGTGGCACTATTTACGACAGCTAGAACATGGAAGCAACCTAGATGTCCATGGACAGATGTGTGGATAAAGAAGTCCCGGTACATATACACAATGCAATATTGCTCAGCCATATAAAGGAATGCATTTGAGTCAGTTCTAATGAGGTGGATGAACCTAGAGCCTATTATACAGAGAGAACTAAGTCAGAAAGAGAAAGATAACTATCATATTCTAACACATATATACAGAATCTAGAAAAATGGTACTGAAGAATTTATTTACAGGGTAGCAACGGAGAAACAGACATAGAAAATAGACATGGGGAGAGGGGAGGAGAGGGTGAGATGTATGGAAAGAGTAACATGGAAATTTATATTACCATATGTAAAATAGATAGCCAATGGGAATTTGCTGTATGGCTCAGGAAACTCAAACAGGGCGCTGTATCAACCTAGAAGGGTGGGGTGGGGAGGGACATGGGAGGGACGTTCAAAAGAGAGGGGATATGTGTACACCTATGGCTGATTCATGTTGAGATTTGAAAGAAAACAACAAAATTCTGTAAAGCAATTATCCTTCAACTAAAAAATAATTTTTTTAATTAAAAAAAATCTTAATACAAAGCTATAGCAATCAAGACAGTCTGGCACTGGCATAAGGATAAGCATGTAGATCAAAAGAATAGAACTGAGAATCCAGAAATAAACCATTATATTTATGGTCAATTTATTTTTGACAAGGGTGCCAAGACAATGATTCAATGGGGAAAGAATAGTCTTTCCAACAAATAGTACCTAGAACACTGGATATCTGCATGAAAAAAAAAATTAAGTTGGACCTTTACCTCATACTATACACAAAAATTAAAATAGATCAACGACTTAAATGTAAGAATTAAAGCTATGAAACCCTTAAAAGAAAACATAGGAATAAACCTTCACAATCTGAAAATAAGCAATGATTTCTTATATATGACCATTGCTTATCATGACACCAAAACACAACACCAAAGAAAAAAATAGGTAAATTTAAGAACTTTTGCACTTCAAAGCATACCATCAAAATAACTAAAAGGCAACCCATAGAATGGAAAAAAATATTTGTAAATCACATATCTGCTAAAGACTAATATCCAGAATATATAAAGAACTCTTAAAACTCAACAAAAAAAGACTAATGACCCAATTGAAAAATGGGCAAAAGATCTAGACATTTCTCCAGACAAGATATACAAATGGACAATGATCACATGAAAAGATATTTGATGTTATTAGTCACAGTGTGTGTTGTGTGTGTTAGTCACTCAGTTGTGTCTGACTCTTTGTGATCCCATGGACTGTAGCCCGCCAGGCTACTCTGCCCATGGAATTCTCTAGGTCAGAATACTGGAGTGGGTAGTCTGTCCCTTCTCCAGGGAATCTTCCCAACTCAGGGATTGAACCTGCGTGTCCTGCCCTGCAGGCAGATTCTTCACCACATGAGCCACCCGGGAAGCCCTTATTGTCAGTTGAAAGTGAAAGTGAAAGTTGCTCAGCCATGTCCGACTCTGTGTGATCACATAGATGGCAGCCCACCAGGCATCCTGTCCCTGGGACTCTCCAGGCAAGAACACTGGAATGGGTTGCCATTTCCTTCTCCAACGGGTGAAAGTGAAGTTGCTCAGTCGTGTCCGACTCTTAGCGACCCCATGGACTGCACCCCACCAGGCTCCTCCATCCATGGGATTTTCCAGGCAAGAGTACTGGAGTGGGGTGCCATTGCCTTCTCCTAGATGTCTATAATGAAGAGAATTGAGAACATACATTCACAAAAGCACTGGTAACTGAATTTTCATAGCAATGTCAGTCATAAGAGCCAAAAAGTGGGAACAACCCAAAAGTCCATCAATTGATGAGTGGATAGCAAAATATGGTATAACTGTATAAGGGAAAATCATTTAGCCATGAAATAAAGCGCTGAATCTTGAAAACATTATGCTAAATGAAAACATTGTACACAGAAGGCCACACATTATATGATTCCATTTGTATGAAACATCCAGAATAGGCAACGTGATATGGACAGAAACCAGATGAGCGGTTGCTAAGGGGGTGGGGATGGGGCGGGGAATAGGGAATGGCATCTAATGAATACGGGTTTTCTTTCGGGAGTGATGAAAATGTACTGCAGGTATATAGTGGTGGCAGGCACACTGTTGAACCATACCCTTTGAAAGGGTAAATTGTATAGCATGTGAATTACACCTAAAGTCTATTATTTAAAAAAAGAAATCAGATATCTCAAGACCTAAGACAAGACAGCAAGTATGTTATAAACATCACTTGATTCTAAACCCCATTGTCTTAACTATCAACTATGCTCCCAGGCCACCTTCTTTGCTCACATTACAGGCTTTCCAGACAATGCCATTTATTCTGTAGCGTGAACCTGGCCAGACACCTGCTCTGTATCTCTCACCCTAACTCTTCTCCTGAGTCAGCCTGTCTCTCACTGTGGACAGCCCTGCCTACATGGTTCAGCCAACATGTGTTAAGCCAACTGAACTTCACCTTCTGCAACTTTATCTTCCTTTTATGAACAGTTCTCCCTGGGAGTTGTTCCCCGTTGGCCGCTGTCCTTTCCATTCCTCAGGCTCTTTGGAAAACAAGGATAATTAACCTCCCCCAAATCCAGTAAATGATCAAGTTTTTCAGGCTCAGGTTACCAGTTCTGACCATTCTCTTTGTTGACTCTTCCCTCAGATGACATCTTCCCAAGAGATTTTTCATCCCCACTGCACACTAATAATGCCTTAAATATTTACTTAATATAAGGACGCAACAGCAGCTAAGGGGCCGTGAGAAAGAGCCTGTCTCCCAGAATCTCTAGAGTGCCAGTAGTGGCAGCAGGACCGGCCTCGGTCTTGGTGTGCACCGAGGTCACACGTGCCCTCCTCCACGTGGAACCGCCTTTGAAGACCATGGCCCACGGCAACAGTCACGCTCCCTATGTCTCCGGGAAAGCCCTAAACCGGCAAATTTAACTACACCCAAAGTAACCCACTATCGTATCTAGGCCAGCTTCTAAAATTTTCCTTTTTTTGAAAACCCAGCAAAATGTGTTTGCCATAAAAATTAAACATACATAAGTAATTTCATGTCAAGATATTAAAATTTTAAAATAGCCATAACAGACAACATGCCCAGCCCCTAATTCTTGTTTACAACCATCTAGTTACTTGGTATAATTGAAATCCTTCCTCCTCCAACCAAAAGAAAGGTGAAATCAACACCAACCAACCAAAAATACTGATATTCCATTTCTCTGATACTCTAAAATATTGTAAATATGTGTTTTGTTTTCATCTATGCACTATTCCAACTATTATATGATGTGCTAGGATTACCACATTTATGGAATAAATTAGAAAAGCAACTGTATCCCCAACACTCACAGGCCACATATTTTCAGCAGTTATGTGGCTAAACACCATAACTTACGTTCCTTCAAGACAAGCATAAAATACAATAACAGGCAGGACGGAACAGACTCAAGCCTTAACCTTGACACAACTTTCCTTCTCCCAGTCTCATGTAGCATCTCTAAGTGATGGCAGAAGCACGTCCCCATCTGGGGGAAAAGGCCTCATCATTAAACAAGAAGCAGTAGACACGCATTCTGAACTGCATGGAGTTATCAAGAGGGCACAACTTAGGCCTTTTATTTTCTATCCATGTCAATGTCCTATAATGGGGAGACGGCCAAAGTCCATGACCACAGTGTCAACAGCTCCCTCCGCTTCCTGGAGGAACTTCTGCAAGCAGCGGGCGAAGGGAAAACATCTGTCCTGGAAACGTGACCAAAGCACTAATTCCACTTGGCTCCAGGGCAGGCATGGTGCTAGATACAAAGGTGGAATAAAGGCGATGAGGATGGGTCTTCAAGCCTTTGCAGTCGGTGGTGACAGAGACATTCAAGCCAGCACCTTGAAAACAAAGCTGTCTGGAACAGAGGCAGATGCAAAACAGCCCCGAGAGCACAGGGCTGAGAAAGCTGTGTTTCCCCCATCCCCCTGCCTCAGGATCTGAGCAAGGCTGGTGAGAGAATAATGTTGTCCAGGCCTCTGGGCAGATCCAAATGAGGAAAGGTACAGGCATTGTAAATAGAAGGGATGACCCAGAAGCCCTTGAAAAGTGAAAGTCGCTCAGTTGCGTCCAACTCTTTGCAACTCCATGGACTGTAGTCCACAGAATTCTCCAGGCCAGAATACTGGAATGGGTAGCCTTTCCTTCTCCAGGGGATCTTCCCAAAGGCCCTTACTTGTCCTTAATTGCAAGTGACAGTAAAGAATAGGACACCTGTCTTACAGGGTGGTGTTGAGGATTAAACATATGTAAAGTTCCTTGCACTGGTAGGAACTAGAGTGAGTCTTAGCTATTATGGTGGGTAGAGTGCAAAATACATGAGGCCAGAAAGGCACACTGGAAGTCTTTGTTTTCCAGAAAATAATAACTATATTCACTTGGCATTGCTTCTATAACTGATCTTGCTCCAAACTTCCAAATAGGACAAATATCTGAAGTCAAGAGAAAATAAGAATGTTACTGCTTCTCTTTCACAGAAATGTAGCTTTTGTGGAACAAAGGTGCAACATGATCTTGGCAATTAACCTGAAGTAGAGGAATTATGAGGCTTCCCTCATGGCTCAGATGGTAAAGAATCTGCCTGCAGTGCAACGGACCCAGGTTCGATCCCTGGGTCGGAAAGATCCCTTGGAAAAGAGAACAGCTACCCACTCCAGTATTCTTACCTGGAGTGCTCCATGAACAGAGGAACCTGGTGGGGTACAGTCCATGGGGTTGCAAAGAGTCAGACATGACTGAGCGACTAACAGACACACACAGAGGAGTATGATGGCAATACCTGCATTTTAACTAGAAATGACAAATACAATTTCCACCCCAGGATGGGATTTCCTGAAGGTACCTCCATGAAGCCGGGGGTCTCCCACCCCACCCAGGGATAAGAACATCAGTGGGGCAATGTCAACAGCTCTGCATTTTTAGATAAAACAATTACCCTCTTCTACTATAAATGGGTTCATTGGCAAAATGGAGATGCGATGCCCTCCATTGGAGGTCATTTCGGGAATTAAACGATATTAGGCAAGGAGCCTGCTTCGCCCTGTGCCTGGCACACTGGAGGTGTTTGATGAATATTAACTCTTTTCATAGGACAGTGGAGGGGCTGGCTTGCCTGGGACAGGCTGGCTGGCTTCTAAATTAGTCAAGATGAGACTTCTTAGCAGAGGCACCGGGAAAGGAAAACAAGGAGGGGAGGGGGAGGATCCCCATCAAGGATTTAAATGTGGTTTTCCCTCCTGCTGAGAGGGCCCCTGCACTCAATAAACCAGAATGACCCTAGCTGAACTTCCAGGCTTGGAAGTATAGTAGGTTTTTAAAAGGAGTTCTATTTCAGGATCAATTGTTCAGCAGAACTGAAATGCTTGCCCTCGGAAGAGGCTGAGTCCTAAAGCCTGCAGGGGAAACCATGAGAATGGGGATGTGCCCTCTCTCTATAGGGAGCGGGAGCCCCAAACAGTCTGTCTCTGAGCGGCCACTCCGCTGCCTCCCTGATCTTAAATAAACCAGAAATCTGAGAACCTGAAAGCTGAGCTCCAGCGAACATTATTTAAATGGACCAGCTGTTCCGTGAACTTTAAACCACATGTCGTTTGGTGGTAGGGCTGTCCTGGGCCAAGAGACATCAATACAGAGTTCCCAACTCACAAATGGATTGTGTTCCAAAAGTGCATTTAGAAGGCTGTGGTTTGAAAGGCAGAATACACTTTCCCAAAGAAAAGATGTTATAAATGGTGATTAAGGCCACAGGCCAGCTCACAAAACTCCATTTAACCATAATACAGCTAAATACTCCACATTTTAGCCAAAAAAAAGTAGAAGTCAATAATATTACAATACTAATAATTAAAGAATGAGATAAACAATAAAGTCGAGGCTCTTTCCCTTGTCTTGAGGACAATGATTAAGCAAAAGCAGATTTAATTACAGGAGAATGTAAAGGTTACCCTGTGAGGGACTAGGAAACACTGAAGTTAGGAACATAGGCAGCTGGCAATCAGATGAAACTGCATGATCTCTGCCAATTCTAAGGGGCCAGTGTCGACACCTGAAGACTAACCTATGATCCAGAGGAAGCTGGGGCAATGCAGGTTGAAGTGCTGGGCTGGGGCGGTAGCTTCCTCATCTCCAGGCAGCCACTCCACCTTCCAAGGTAGAGCCTCACTTTGGCGTCCCTCTCCTTTAAGGAACGATTGTCCCCGTCAATGCCTCAGGCTACCTCTGACCCCAAGACTCACTGAAAGGCAGAACTTTTGGTGCCTTTTTCAATACTGATTTTGACAATACCATTGTTGATTACTCACAAGGCCCGGATGGTTTTGAACCTGCCCTCGCTGTCCCCGTTTAGATTAATCTGCTATTATCAGCCTAGCACTGAGGAGAGCCCCACAAGGTGCCTAGACTCCTTCCCTCCATTTCCCTACTCCACAGGGCCACACTGCATCTGGTTAAAGACATCCTGAATCATCCATTTTAGCTGTAATAATAAGGGTGAAATATGGATTGTATCTAATAATATGAAAAGGTTACGAGAAAAAGGAAAGGAGCCCAAGGGAAAAAGAAACTTACTTGAAAAAGATCATTTATAAAGCAACGTAGTGGTCTTTTGCAAGATCACACCACTAGGTGGCACCATCATCCTAAGGCAGTTTGGTTGGTCTCGGCTGAGAAAGGGGGAAAATTAACAGGTGGTCAGTGAAAACTCCTGTGGACAGAGGAGCCTAGTGCGCTAGTCTATGGGGTTAGACACGACTGAGCATGCCCGCACACAGAGTGGGCGGAGGACTTCCCTGGATCAATGATCAAGGATCCGGCTGCCAATGCAGGAAACCCAAGAGGTGCGGTTTCCATCCCTGGGTGGGGAAGACCCCCTGGAGGAGGAAATGACAACCCACTCCAGTATTTGTGCCTGGAAAATTCCATGGACAGAGAAGCCTGGTGGGGATACAGTCTATGGATTCACAAAGAGTCAGACAGGACTGACCACACACACACAGAGTGGGTAAAAAGCTGAAGAGACCCACTTTGCATCTGGTAATTTAACCTATACAAGGCATTCCTGTGAACCATACACTCTAGTTTAACTCATATACATAAATGCGATAATTTTCTTTAAATTACAGAAACGTCTCATAACTTTATCTCTTCCAATTGGTTTATATCCTTCGACCATTTTCTAGTGATTAAGATATTTTTAAAAATTTATTTCTAACAGTGTTGTTTATTCTGTGCACTAATCTTTAGCAGCTAGAAAAATGCACATACGGAAATTTTACATTTTAGCACAGGCTAATTTGTGAATCTTTTCCTTTGTAGTTTGTTCTTTTTGAGTCTTGTTTTAATATATCTTTACTATACTGAGATGACAAAGATAATTTTTGAAATCATCTTAAAGTTTTGCTTTTTAAACTGTCTGCTTAAAGAGGAAAAAAAAGAGGAGAAAGGTTTCCGAATACCAGGGAGCATTCTCTCTGGCGGATCTGCGGTGAATCTTGGAGAGCAATATAGCTGGGAGTAAAAGCAGATTAATAGTTAAGCCCTGCAAGGTACGTCTCTGGCTACAAGGCACAGCGGAGCGGCAGCATGGGCGCCCCACCCCCCACTAGCCGAAGCGGACTGCTCCTGCTCAGGGAGGGGCAGGCCATGCGCTCAGGGAACGGAGCAGCCCTAGGGACCTAACCTCCCAGGAAAAGCACCCCCCCACCAAGGCCCGCGCACAGAACAAAGGGCGGTGGGGAGTCAACAGAGAGGCCGGGTGGAGCTGGGCAGCTGTGGGCAGCGGACGGGCCCAGCCCCCGCCCGAGAGCAGTGGGCATAACCCAGCCCCGGCGAGGCTAACCAAAACCTCTGGGGATTCTGGACGTATAGGTACTGTACACACCTAAGAAGGCGTGCTCAGCTGCACGCCGAGAAAACCGAGCGGTGGGGCCGAGGGAGGGGAGAGGCTGCACTCCCCAACTGTGCTGGGCGGACAACAGAGAGCCTGAGCAGAGGGGGCGGGGAAGCCGTCTCACCAGGAGCAGGGCAAACTCCAAAGCGCTGAATAGACACTTAAAAGACCAGCAAACAGAGGAAGCTAAAGCAAGCAGAGCAAACAGCTCTGGAACTGACAGGAGTAGCAGATTAAATCCCTGCAGGTGGCACAGACTGCATAGAAAGGAGTCTATAGACTGTGAGAAGGACAAGCCAGACCAAGGAATCATCTGAAAATCTACTGACCCTTCGCTTAACAGTGAGGAAACCTAGACCCACCCACCAGAAAACCACACAAGCTTTCCCATCCAGGAAACTTCGACAAACCACACATCCAACCCCTCCCATATAGAGGAACCCCCACAATAAAGGGACAACACAGCAAGATAAACAAGATGAAAAGGCAGAGAAATACCCAGCAAGTAAAGGAACAGGATAAATACCCCCTAGACCAAACAAAAGACGAAGAGATAGGAAGTCTACCTGACAAAGAATTCCGAATAATGATAGTGAAAATGATCCAAAACCTGGAAAATAAGTTGGAGTTGCAGTTCAATAACCTGAAGGCAAGGATTGAGAAGATGCAGGTAAGCTTTAAGAAGGACTTAGAAGAAATGAAAAAGAGTCAAAATACAATAAATAATGCAATAAATGAGATCAAAAACACCCTGGAGGGAACCAACAGTAGAATAACAGAGATAGAAGACAGGATAAGTGAGGTAGAAGACAGAATGGCAGAAATAAATAAAACAGAAAGGAAAAATGAAAAAAGAATTAAAAGAAATGAGGACAATCTTAGAGACCTCTGGGACAATATTAAACGCACCAATATTCGAATCATAGGAGTCCCAGGAGAAGAAGACAAAAAGAAAGACCATCAGAAAATTCTTGAAGAGATAATTGTTGAAAACTTCCCTAAATTGGGAAAGCAAATAGCCACTCAGGTCCAAGAAACACAGAGAGTCCCAAATAGAATGAACCCCAAGCGGAAAACCCCAAGACACATATTAATCAAATTAACAAATATCAAATATAAACAGCAAATTTTAAAAGCAGCAAAGGAGAAACAAAAAATAACTCACAAGGGGAATCCCATAAGGATAACAGCTGATCTCTCAATAGAAACGCTTCAGGCCAGAAGGGAATGGCAAAACATACTTAAAGTCATGGAAGAAAACAATCCACAACCCCGATTACTGTACCCAGCAAGGATCTCATTCAAATTTGAAGGAGAATTCAAAAGTTTCTCAGACAAGCAGAAACAGAATTCAGCAACACCAAACCAGCCCTCCAACGAATGCTAAAGGATCTTGCCTAGATAGGAAACACGGATGGGATAGATAATCTGGAACCCAAAACAATAAAATAAATGGCAACGGGATCATACTTATCAATAATTATCTTAAATGTAAACGGGCTGAATGCCCCAACCAAGGGACGGGGATTGGCTGATTGGATACAGAAACAAGACCCCTATATATGTTGTCTACAAGAGACCCACCTCAAACCTAGGGACACATATAGACTGAAAGTTAAAGGCTGGAAAAAGATATTCCATGCGAATAAAGACCAAAAGAAAGCAGGAGTGGCAATACTCATATCAGATAAAGTAGACTTTAAAATAAAGGCAGTGAAAAGAGATAAAGATGGACATTACATAATGATCAAAGGATCAATCCAGGAAGAAGAAATAACAATTATAAATATTTATGCACCCAACATAGGAGCTCCACAATATGTAAGGCAAATGCTAACAAGTATGAAAGGGGAAATTAACAACAACACAATAATAGTGGGAGACTTTAATACACCACTCACACCAATGGATAGATCAACTAGACAGAAAAGTAACAAGGAAATTCAAACTTTAAATGATACAATAGACCAACTAGACCTAATTGATATCTATAGGTCATTCCACCCTAAAACAAGGAATTTCACCTTTTTCTCAAGTGCACATGGGACCTTCTCCAGGATAGATCACATCCTGGGCCATAAATCTAACCTTGATAAATTCAAAAATATTGAAATCATCCCAAGCATCTTTTCTGACCACAATGCAGTGAGATTAGATATCAACTACAGGAGAAAACCTTTCAAAACTTCCAACATATGGAGGCTCAACAATACACTGCTGAATAACCAACAAATCACAGAAGAAATCAAAAATGAAATTCAGTTATGCATGGAAACGAATGAAAATGGAAACACAACAGCCCAAAACCTATGGGACACTGTGAAAGCAATGCTAAGGGGAAAGTTCATAGCAATACAAGCTCACCTCAGGAAACAAGAAAAAAATCAAATAAATGACCTTACTTTACACCTAAAGCAACTAGAAAGGGAAGAGATGCAGAAGCCCAGGTCTAGTAGAAGGAAAGAAATCTTAAAGATCAGGGCAGAAATAAAAGCAAAGGAAACAAAAGTGACCATAGCAAAAGTCAACCAAGCCAAAAGCTGGTTCTTTGAGAAGATAAATAAAATTGACAAACCATTAGCCAGACTCATCAAGAAACAAAGGGAGAAGAACCAAATCAACAGAATTAGAAATGAAAACGGAGAGATCACAACAGAAAACACAGAAATACAAAGGATCATAAGAGACTATTATCAGCAACTATATGCAAATAAACTGGACAACTTGGATGAAATGGACAAATTCCTAGAAAAGTACAACTTTCCAAGACTAAACCAGGAAGAGATAGATAATATTAATAGACCCATCACAAGCACGGAAATTGAAACCATAATCAGAAATCTTCCAAAAAACAAAAGCCCAGGACCAGATGGCTTCACAGCTGAATTCTACCAAAAATTTAGAGAAGAGCTAACACCTATTCTACTCAAACTCTTCCAGAAAATTGCAGAGGAGGGTAAACTTCCAAACTCATTCTATGAGGCCACCATCACCCTAATTCCAAAACCCGGTAAAGATGCCACAAAAAAAGAAAACTACAGGCCAATATCACTGATGAACTTAGATGCAAAAATCCTCAACAAAATTCTAGCAAATAGAATCCAACAACACATCAAAAAGATCATACATCATGATCAAGTAGGCTTTCTCCCAGGGATGCAAGGATTCTTCAATATTTGCAAATCAATCAATGTAATACACCACATTAACAAATTGAAAAATAAAAATCACATGATTATCTCAATAGATGCAGAGAAAGCCTTTGACAAAATTCAACATCCATTTATGATAAAAACCCTCCAAAAAGCAGGAATAGAAGGAACATACCTCAACATAATAAAAGCTATATATGACAAACCCACAGCAAACATTATCCTCAATGGTGAAAAACTGGAAGCATTCCCCCTGAAATCAGGGACAAGACAAGGGTGCCCACTCTCACCACTACTATTCAACATAGTTTTGGAAGTTTTGGCCACAGCAATCAGAGCAGATAAAGAAATCAAAGGAATACAGATTGGAAAAGAAGAAGTAAAACTCTCTCTGTTTGCTGATGACATGATCCTCTATATTGAAAACCCTAAAGACTCTACGAGAAAATTACTAGAGCTAATCAGTGAATATAGCAAAGTTTCAGGATACAAAATCAACACACAGAAATCCCTGGCATTCCTATACACTAACAGTGAGAAATCAGAAAGAGAAATTAAGGAAACAATTCCATTCACCATCGAAACAAAAAGAATAAAATACTTAGGAGTATTTCTACCTAAAGAATCAAAAGACTTGTATATAGAAAACTATAGAACACTGATGAAAGAAATCAAGGAGGACACAAACAGATGGAGAAATGTACCGTGCTCATGGATTGGAAGAATCAATATAGTGAAAATGAGTATACTACCTAAAGCAATCTATAGATTCAATGCAATTCCTATCAAGCTACCAGAGGTCTTCTTCAAAGAATTAGAACAAATAATTTCTCAATTTGTATGGAAATACAAAAAACCTCGTATAGCCAAAGCAATCTTGAGAAAGAAGAATGGAACTGGCGGAATCAACCTACCTGACTTTAGGCTATACTACAAATCCACAGTCATTAAGACAGTATGGTACTGGCACAAAGACAGAAACATAGATCAATGGAACAGAATAGAAAGCCCAGAGATAAATCCACGCATCTATGGACACCTTATCTTTGACAAAGGAGGCAAGAATATACAATGGAGAAAAGACAACCTCTTTAACAAGTGGTGCTGGGAAAACTGGACAGCCACTTGTAAAAGAATGAAACTAGATCACTTTCTAACACCATACACAAAGATAAACTCAAAATGGATCAAAGATCTAAGCATAAGACCAGAAACTATAAAACTCCTAGAGGATAACATAGGCAAAACACTCTCTGCCATAACCCAAAGCGGGATACTCCATGACCCACCTCCCAGAATACTGGAAATAAAAACATGAATAAACAAATGGGACCTAATTAAAATTAAAAGCTTCTGCACAACAAAGGAAACTATAAGCAAGGTGAAAAGACAACCTTCAGAATGGGAGAAAATAATAGCCAATGAAGCAACGGACAAACAATTAATCTCAAAAATATACAAACAACTCCTGCAGCTCCATTCTAGAAAAATAAACGACCCAATCAAAAAGTGGGCCAAAGAACTTAACAGACATTTCTCCAAAGAAGACATAAAAATGGCTAACAAACACATGAAAAGATGCTCAACATCACTCATTATCAGAGAAATGCAAATCAAAACCACAATGAGGTACCACTTTACACCACTCAGAATGGCTGCCATCCAAAAGTCTACAAGCAATAAATGCTGGAGAGGATGTGGAGAAAAGGGAACCCTCTTACACTGTTGGTGGGATTGCAAACTAGTACAGCCACTATGGAAAACAGTGTGGAGGTTCCTTAAAAAGCTGCAAATAGTCCTGCCATATGACCCAGCAATCCCACTGCTGGGCATATACCCCGAGGAAACCAGAATTGAAAGAGCCACCTGTACCCCAATGTTCATCGCTGCATTGTTTACAATAGCCAGGACATGGAAGCAACCTAGATGCCCATCAACTGATGAATGGATAAGAAAGCTGTGGTACATATACACAATGGAATATTACTCAGCATTAAAAAAAAATTCATTTGAAGCAATTCTACTCAGATGGACGAAACTGGAGCCCACTATCCAGAGTGAAGTAAGCCAGAAGCAAAAACAACAATACAGTATATTAACACATATATATGGAATTTAGAAAGACAGTAACGAGAACCCAACATGTGAGACAGCAAAAGGAATGCAGATGTATAGAATAGACTCGTGGACTCTGTGAATGAGGGAAAGGGTGGGATGATATGGGAGAGTGGCATTGAAACATGTTAATTATCATATGTCTAATCAATCGCCAGCCCAGGATTGATTCTCGGGGCTAGTGCATCGAGATTTCCCGGGGGGGTGGGAGGAGGGAGGGGGGAGAGAGGGGTTTCTGGAGGGGGAGCATATGTAAACCCATGGTGATATCATGGCATTGTATGACAAAAACAATAAAAAGGAGGAAAAAAAATAAAAATTAAAAAAAAATAAACTGTCTGCTTTGTCTTAATATGTGGTCCCTTTTTCCCAGATGGATAAAGCTAATTACTACCTAGTCCATCCTTTCCTTGCTCATTCATCATTCCAGTGAGTGTGTACACTTGGGAGTCTTTCTACTGTTTGTCTCTTTCTATACCATATATCGTATTTGTATAGCTAGTCTTGACTTCACTTTGTTTTTCAATCACCTTTATGATATTAGCTCACTTCCTCTACATCATTACATGTGCCTCCACATTTTAGACCAGAAGATGACAGGAAATGGCAGACTAGGGCTAACATGCTAGAGAGATTACAGCTAAACAACAGATTCCTCTTTTCCTCAGAGTCAGCTGCCAACCATTTGATCTGGCAAGCAAAGTTGCAAATTACATAATTTGATCAGGTGAGCTACTCCAGAGTGATTAACTAACTGAGAAACAAGAGAGGGGTTCTGGCCACCAGGAATTTGGCCGCAGAGGGAACCCAGTATGACGGGAGAATGAAGACAAGTGAAAGTCAGTCCCTCAGTCGTGTCCAACTCTTTGCGACCCCATGTAGCCCGCCAGGCCCCTCTGTCCATGGGATTCTCCAGGCAAGAATACTAGATTGGGTTGCCGTTCCCTTCTCCAGGGGACCTTCCCCACCCAGGGGTCAAACCCTGGCCTCCTGCACTGCAGGCAGATTCTTTACCATCTGAACCACCAGGGAGGCCCAAACGACAGGAGAATAGATCACAGCAAATCTACCACTACCTACCAGAGGGTGAGAAATAAGACTTTTTGAGGGTGGAACTGAAGCCGGAAAGGTGACTGCCTTTGCGCTTACCTGTGTCACCAGTGAAATAGGTGGGTACTTCTGGTGTCAATCAACTAGGGAAGAGAATCTCAAAGCAGAGAGCCAGGACTTAAGATAATGGGCCAGAATTCTATAGGGACAGGAAATTCTGGTCTTTTTTGGAGGTAGGAGGGGAGCAGACTTAGAAGAATCTAGAATTTGAGGACCTCTGGGGCCAGAGAGAAAAAGCGGCCTTTGCCACTTGACGGGAGGCCAGGAGCCAGGAAGAGACAACATATGCAAATGAGCTCATTATCTGTGTTCCCCCGAACCTGCTGCACTTTCCACGTTTCCACTGTCAGAGACGGCAGCCCTGTCTACCCCAGTGCCCTGCTGCTCAAACCACTCGCCAGGGCAGCGTCCTTGAAGACCAGCTAAGCCCTAGAGAACTGATCGCCTAAATCATTCAGCTCTGTCCACGGCCTCTATCTCCCCTCACCTGGCCCTGCGCAGACTCCCGTATACCACAAGGCCCTGCCACCTTTAACAGAGCTACAGCCGCAGGTTCCTGGCTTGGCCTGCACTGGGTCCGAGTTAAGCGCCCTTCCCCACCCTTGAAGCCAAAAGGCTGATCTAGAAATGTCATGTTCTTACTACTCGGAAAGGTTTCCCATGCTCCTTAGGCAGCAGTTCAAACTGTTTAATATGAGTTACACAGACTTTTATCTGGTCCCCAAGGACCTTCCCTGAGTGGTTATGAGCCCATGCCATGGAGTCAGTCTTCTCTGGGTTCAAATTCCCACTGCACCGCCTACCAGCTTTGGAAGCTGGGCAAACACCTGCCCTTCTCTGTGTGTTAGTGTCCTCACCTATCATTTTAGAGGTGGTTTTATCCCTTTGGAGATAATAGCGCCTTCCTCGGGGGGTTGTTGTGGGGATGGAATGAGTTAACACAGTAAAGTCCTCGGAAGAGGACCTGGTGCCTAGTCAGCCTTACGTCCATGTCAGCTGTTACTTTCATTTCAGATTCTCCAATTCACAGTGTTCTCCAGCCTCCAGGCCTTTGCATCACCCTGATCACACTACAAAGCAGCCTGCGGGTGGACAGCCACCACAGGTCACCTGGAAACTTGTGAAGAAGGAACATTCTCAGGCCCCAGCCCAGACCCACCAGAAGCGGGTCTGCCACAGAGTTTTAACAACCCCTCCAGGGTTCTGAGGCACGCCGAGGCTGGAAAGCTGACGCACTTCTCATGGTAAACTGTAATGCATCTGTGTCTCTCCCCGGCTGGCTGTAGGTCCACATCGCCAGGACCGGTCCAGATCTTGTCGGTCAGTGTCCCTGGTGGCTCCTTGTATGTGCCATCACAGAAAACCGGAGCCATCACAAGCTGGAATCGAGTGCGTCCTATTCTGTAAGCCACACTATCCCCTCAGGTGTCCTGTCGACTGCCCTGCATTGACACCCAAGTGTTCCCAAAGCCTTGTGGAAGTATTCCAGCTGTCCCTGCCACAGGTCCAGGCTGCGAGGCCTCTAGCTGCGGGGAAAGGAGGGTCTCCCAGAAGATGAAGGGGACAGAGACAGGCGGAGGGCGCTCTCCCGGGGAAGGCCCGGGTCCTGCCTCAGCACGGGGGCTGAGGGGGCATACCTTCTCCCAGAGGGACGTCTTCTCCTTTGGAGAGACTGTGCGGGGGGCCGACGGGACTCTGCCAAGGAGCCGGCCCCACGAGTGAGGCTGCAGAGAACCGAGCAGGAAGCGGCCGGGCGGGGCAGCCGCAGAGGGTCGGTCTCCCCACTTGGGGACCGTCACCCGACCTCTCGTCTCCTGCTGAGAAAGAGAACTGAAGAGAAAACAAGGGCCCCTCTGCTCCTGGCCCCTCTGCTCCTCTCTCAGACTCGCCTGTCCTCCCGCCTCGTCTCCCGGTAGCAAAGCCCCGGGTCCAGCCCCGCGCGTGGCTGGTGGGGTGCGGGGGGAGCAGCACGGTTTCCTGGTGACAGCGCTGACGGAATGGCTTTCCTGCAGACGGCCCCGCGGCCCAGAGGGCGTCCTCAGCGGCGGCGGTGACCGCGCGAGCGGCCCGGCTCCGCAGGAGGCTCCCCGCGCGGGTACCCGGCCCGCACGGACTGGGAGGCCTCGGGCAGCGGGCCGGAGAGCCGGAGGCATGGCCGCGAGGGCGGCCCCGCGGCTGGAGGGGCCCCCCCAGCACGAGCAGGTACGGGCGCGGGGTACGGGCGCGGGCGGGGTCGGCGGGTCGGGGTCGCGAGGCCCGCTCAGGGGCCGCACGTTACACAGATCGGTCTCCAAGGCCCCCTCCCGCGCGCGCGCCTGCTGTGCACCCCCAGGGATGCGGGATGCAGGATGCAGGGGCGAACGACCTTCTGGGAGATGCTGTGGCTTGTCCTCACTCCTCCCCGTCCGGGAGGCAGAGCTCCTCTCCGTTTTTTTCCCTCTGTCTCTCCGCTTCCTCCTCTCTTTACCCTCCTTTCCCCCTCTCCGTCCTCCCCCGCCCCTTCCTTTCCTTCTCCGCACACATTCTGTCTCTTCCCAGATGAACCTTACCCTGCTCAGCCCTGTCCACTCCCTGCCCTGCATACTGGCTGCCCACCCGCTCCCCATTCCCTGGCAGAAGCCCCCACGGCCCGGGTGAAGGCCGGGGCCTTGAGGTTGACAGCTGAGGGATGCTGGGGGTACATCAGGCTCGACTCTATGGTTCTCACCCAGGAGGCTGGGGCAGAACCACTCGGAGGGCTCTGCCCATAGATATAGATTTCTACCTCCAGGATCTCCAAGCCTCAGTTTTGGGGTAGACCCTGATCATTTGCAATCTATCCAGTTCCCAGGAGGTGCTGCTGCTTGAGCTCTGAGAATCACTGGGCTGTCACGTTCTTCCTCCTCCCGGTGGTGGTTTCAAACCCTATCATTCATTTATTTTTCATTCATCTGACAATTCTTAGGCCATGACCAGGTACTAGGGACTGGGGTGGGGGAGGGAGTAACCATGCAATTAGAGGTGGGCCTTTCCTCTGGGAGTTCACAGTCTGAAAGAGCAGAAAAAAAGACAGGACAAAAAGAACTCATTGAGAGCAGGAAAAAATTACTGTCCCAAAAACAAGTTCAAATGAAGCTTTGTAAGATTTCTAAGAAGCAAGGGATTGCAGTTGGCAGCGGGGATGGGCAAGGCCAGTGAGGAGCATGGCACTGAGCTTGGCCTTGGAGGATGGGTGAGAGCTGACCTTGTGATGACCAGGGAGGACAGGAATTCCGGACGGAGGGAACAGCAGTACCAAATTTTCCGAGCTGAAGAAAATTGTTGGGGAGTGGTGAGCATGGGGAAAGGGGGGAGGGAGGGGCACTCACTGTGACCCTGATAGAAATTCAGAAGGCTTGTCTTAAAGAAGGAGTAAAGATAAGGGAAAGAGCTAGGTATGCCTTTGGGAGTTAGTTTCCAAAATGAAGAAGCTCTAAGGAAACTGCATGTCCCTCAAGATGTCCAGTGTCCCAACTTCCTCCAATGGAGAGGCCTAACCTGCAGGACTCCCTGGAGGAGGGGGGCCTAGGGCATCCCAGAAGGGAGGCTGGGGGTGCAGGAAAAGCACTGGGGGGACTGAAAGTTCTGCTTGGTTGGAGCAGAGGGTGTGCTGAGGCAATGCAGGGAGGTGAGGCAGAAAAGGGCCATGGGACTTCATGAGGGACATGGCCAGGGGGATGATAATACAGTCAGTTGGCTTTATTATTATTATCATTATTATTAATGTTTTGTGCATCCAAAATTTAAACAGTCAAATAATTCTGTAGGATTCTGTAGACTTAAAACACAAAAACAGCAGCTCCGGACAAACAATTAATCTCAAAAATATACAAGCAACTCCTGCAGCTCCATTCCAAAAAAATAAACGACCCAATCAAAAAGTGGGCCAAAGAACTGGATGGACATTTTTCCAAAGAAGACATAAAAATGGCTGACAGACACATGAAAAGATGCTCAGCATCACTCATTATCAGAGAGGTGCAAATCAAAACCACAATGAGGTACCACTTTACACCAGTCAGAATGGCTGCCATCCAAAAGTCTACAAGCAGTGAATGCTGGGGGGAGGATGTGGAGAAAGGGGAGCCCTCTTACACTGTTGGTGGGAATGCAAGCTGGTGCAGCCACTGGGGAGAACAGTGTGGAGATTCCTTGAAAAACTTAAAATGGAACTGCCATATGACCCAGTGGTCCCACTGCTGGGCACACACACTGAGGAAACCAGAGTTGAGGGAGACACGTGTGCCCCAATGTTCATCGCTGCATTGTTTACAATGGCTGGGACGTGGAGGCAACCTAGATGTCCATCGACAACGAATGGATGGGAAGGCTGTGGTGCATGTGCACAGTGGACTGTTACTCAGCCATTGAAAAGAATTCATTTGAATCAGTTCTACTCAGGTGGACGGAACTGGAGCCTATTATACAGAGTGAAGTGAGCCAGAAGGAAAAACAAAAATATAGTATACTAACACATGTGTATGGAATTTGGAAAGATGGTAACGAGAACCTTGCATGTGGGACAGCAAAAGAAACACAGATGTTTAGTCTTTTGGACTCTATGGGAGAGGGCAAGGGTGGGATGATATGGGAGAACGGCATTGAAACATGCTAATAATCATATGTGAAATCAATCGCCAGCCCAGGTTTGATGCTCAGGGCTGGTGCACCGGGATGACCCAGAGAGAGGGAATCGGGAGGGAGGAGGGAGGGGGGTTCTGGAAGGGGAACATATGTATACCCATGGTGGATTCATGTCATTGTATGGCAAAACCAACACAATAAAGTAAATAAAATTTAAAAAAAAATAAAAACAGCAGCTCCACTCCACTCACCCTCCCCACTTCTGATTTCCGCTCCCCAGAGGCAATGATTTTCAACATTTTCAGTCATTGTTTCTGGTACATGCTCCATATTTTCAACAATGCAGTTATACAACACTTCTTGATTTTTAGTCACAAGTGCTATTGGATCGATTGCCTGCTATGAAGGATAAGAACTACACTCTCTCCCACCAGCCTGTCCACCCCACCCCATGCCCGTGGCTTCCTTTCTTCCAACCTCTCACGTTAGTTACAGCACACATTGGCTAGGTCTTCGTTCTCTGCCCATGTCAGTGACTAAGCGAATGCCCATCACTCCCAGTCGGGCACTACAGGTACACTCTGAACTGTTCTGCATTCCCTTCAGTTCCATGTTCTGGTTCCTTCATTTCCTCTGCACCAGTCACCCATTCATCCCCAAACTCACTTGCCAGGCTCTTCTCAACATGCTGGAGCATGTCAACAGACCTCTCTTGTAACTCCTGAGTTTTGATCCTTTGCATTTGACCTGTCCTTTTGAACCACAATGTTCAGACTTCCTACTGATGCAATTTGATGTAGCTCTTTTTTCATCTACTCTACTGGGCACTTGGTGACTCCTTTCCTTCTAAACAGGTGTCTTTCAACCATGGGAATTTTCCTGTATAATTTCTTTTAAATTTCTTCCCATTAGCCATCTCTGTTCTCTTATTCTGGAAATCCTCTATTTGGATATGAATTTCCTGGCCAGATTCTCTAATTTTCTTATACTTTTTTTCTTCTTTTCCACTTCCTTTGGGGGTTTTTTTTTTAGCTTTTTTTTAATTGTTATTCTTTCTGAGGGACTTTCATTATTTATCTTCAACATTTCCATTAGATTTTTTATTTTCCGTTCTCAAATTTTTCATTTCTAAGGTTTTTGTCTGTTTCCATTTCTAAAGCCTTGGGTCCTTGTCTTCATGGATGCAGAGCCCTCTCCTGTCTCAAGCACTTGGTCATCTTTGGCCATCTGCCTATATTTAAGGGGAGACACTAAAACACTGTTTGGAAGCTCTTGTAAGCAGGGAGAGCTTGGGGAAGGGTAGACTGCACTGGAGGAGGACCTCCCTGGGCCTTTTCATAGGAAGGATGATGCTGATCCATATCTGTAAGTCTTTTCTCTTGGCCTGGATGGTAGGTATCACACAGAGGAGTCCTCTTCTACACGCTGCCTGGCAGCCAGCATCCCCAGCCAAGTGGCAGGCCTAGAGCGAGAGTACAGATGAAGGCCCACATGCCTTGTGTCTAAGGATTATAAGCCAGGCTGCTCTTATAGGCCTGCCTGCAGGTCCACCCAGGGCCTGTGCAGCCTCCTTGACCCAGAGCTTATAGGAGTCATGCCCTTCCCACCTGCACAGCGGTTTGCAAACCTGAGTGTAATAGCTATTTGCTGGGGCTGGACATCCAGGTATCCGTTTCCTGGAGCTGCCATAATAATAGGAGTTTACTGAAGGGATAAATTGGGAGATTGGGATTGACTTATACACAGCACTATATACAAAATCAATAACTAATAAGGACCTACTGTATAGCATAGGGAATTCCACATTCTGAAAAAAAATGAAAATGAAATGCTAGTCACTCAGTCGTGTCTGACTCTTTGCAACCCCATGGATTATAGCACTCCAGGCTCCTCTTTCCAGGGGATTCTCCAGGCAAGAATACTGGAGTGGGTTGCTGTTCCCTTCTCCAAGAGATCTCCCCAGCCTAGGGATCAAACCCAGGTCTCCTGCATTGCAGGCAGATTCTTTACCAGCTGAGCCACCAGGGAAGCCCACATTCTGGGATAACCTATCTGATAAAAGAATCTAACAAAGAATGTGTATATGTGTAACTGATTCACTTTGCTGTACATGTGAAACTAACACAACATTGTAAATCAACTATAGTCCAATAAAAATTATTTTTTAATAGAGAAAATTAAAAATAAATATTGATAGAAAGGAAAACAATAGAAATAGAAAAAAAATTGGGCTCCCCTGGCGGTCTAGTGGATAAGAATCCACCTGCCAGTGCGGGGGACATGGGTTCCATCCCTGGTCTGGGAAGATTCTTCATGCCAAGGAGCAGCTAAGCCTTCTCGCCACAACTGCTGAAACCAGGATGCCTAGAGCCCGTGCTCTGAGAAGCCATTGTGATGAGACGCCCAAGCACAGCGGCAAAGAGCAGCCCCTGCTCACCACAACCAGGGAGGGCCCACGCTCAGCAGTGAACACTAAGCATGGCCAAAAATAAATAAATAAATCTTTTTAAAAAAAAAAAAAAAAAGTTTACAAAATAACAAATTATTTTTTTTTTTTTTTTCATGACCACATACATTTGTATTTCTTAGAACAAGACAATAGTTATGCTGGCAAAGATGTTGAATCAACATGGACCCTAAAGCTTTCAATACACTGAAAAGTAACATTATCTTGCAAGTCTACAAGGTATGCATTTGTTTTCACAAACGTGGCTAAGTTTATCCTGACAGTTAGGACTTTTTCACCAAATCATAGACATAGATATGGAAATCATCATCAAACTTGATGAAATACACAGAGGGTTTGGCTTCCACTTGGTGAATGACCATTCCGATCCGTTTGGAGCCATCTTCTTTGGTATATTCCACATGTTTACCTATCAGACCATCTACAACTCCTCCTGGCTCCCTTTCTGCGAGAGGAGACTCACTGGACTCTGGCATGATACGGAGGTCTCCTTCTTTATAATCATCTAGAAGTTGGTACATGTACAAGACAGGATCTTTCTCATAGGTAATATAAAACCAGGCTTTCATGATCAGTGCTTGGGCTAAGACCATTCCTCTCCATTCATCCTTAGAACCATGCTCATCCTCAAACATATGTTCCACAGCTTTACCAATTATGGTATTTGCAAGGTTTGCATCACTGACTTGGGTTGATGCCACCCTGTCAGAAAGAATTTTAAGAGACAAAACTCTTTCATCTCTGTGAAGTTCCAGTCCATAGACACAGTCAATTCCATCATATTTCACCAGATAAAGAGAAGGATTTATAGGCACCTGATCCAGAACAGTTCCTTTCCACTGAGTGATGGGTTCATCACCTTCCTTCCATCCATGTGAAATTCTGCAGCCCACAATGTTTCTGCGGGGCTGGGATGAGGGTCTGCCTCTCTGCTTCTTTTGGGAGGCTTTTTTCTTCATCATGTTTGCAGACCCAGTGGCCTTTCCTGCAACAGCCCTGGTTTGCTGCCCTTCGGCCTCCTGTGAGTTGGGGGTTTTCATGTCAATGGCCTTTCCTTTCCTGACGTCCACCGCCCGAATCTCAGGCTTCACGTGTGCAAATCGGACACCTCTCAGCTTCCTTTGCGGTGAGTCTGTGTGCAAGCAGGATAGGCAGGCGATGAGCTGGGTGCTTGCAAGAGCTGGGAGGGGAGGATTCTTAGGCGAGGATCTCTTTCAGAAGGGCGGAGGATTAGGAGAGGAGGATGGCGGTGGTGTCTTCAGCACTCAGTTCTCTAAAACCTTATTCTTTCACAGTTCTGGGGGCTGGAAGTCTAAAACCTGTGTGTAGGCAGGGCTATGGTTCCTTCAAAGACGCTAGGGCAAACCTCCCTTGCCTCTCCCACCTTCAGTGGATGCCAGGTGTCTTGGGCTTGTAGCTGCTTCTCTCCAGTCACTGCCTCCGTCTCAGCGTGGCTTCCTTCTCCATGCCTGTGTGTCTCCAGGTATCACATCTCCCGTTGACTTTCTCTTATATCGACTCCAGCCACTGGGTTCAGGGCCCACCCTAAATCCTGGATGATCCCATCGCCAAACACTTAACTTAATCACATCTGTCCAAATAAGATCACAGTCATAGGGACCTGACATTAGAAATAGGCCATATCTTTGGGGGTTGGGTAGGGAGGGACAGGTTCATCCCACTGCAGAACAGAAACCAAGGCTAGGACTGGTCCCATCAGCTGCCGCAAGGACTCTTGATAGGAAGCAACCCACTGCACACCTCACCTCCTCACTTCTCAGACTCAGGATTTCTAGGCAGTTCATAGCTGCTCCAAACGACCCATTGGATGGAGGGAGAGATGCAGTGTGGTTATGATGGGGGCCTGGTCCACTGAGACACCAGCTTTGGATGGCCTGGAGTGGAAAGGGGGTGAAAACTAAAAACTCTGTCTCTGATTTTCCAGGGCTCAGCCTGTTCTTTATTTCTCCCCTTCTTCTCCAGTCCACCTGAGAGCATCAGCCCTGTAGCTGCCATCTTCAGTCAAGTTTTACTCAAGCTTTCAAATAGGTCCTCTTTTTCTGGCCCTCTTTTTTTTTTCAAGATCTGAGTTCCCCAACCAGGGATTGAACCGGCACCCTCCAAAGTGAAAGCACAGAGTCCTAACCACTGGGCCACTAGGGAATTCCCTCAGAATATTTTCTTGCGTTAAAAAAGGGGGGGAAAATTTGTGTTTCCAAATTTGAGATGCATGGGGTCAGGAGGGGATAAGTTGGCGTTCCTGGGGGTGGGAGGGCCTTCTAGAGCAGGGCAGTGCCCGTGGGGTCTGATGGAAGACCAGGCTGGACTCTCCCCTCCAGACAAGGGCTTTAAATGCTTCCCCCTCCCTGCCCCTGCCTAGGTCTCTGAGCCCCATCGAATGCCCCCAGGGTTTCACACCGACTGAACCTTCTGTTTTCAACATGGCTGCACCCACACCTCCAGAAGTGCTAGGTTCCCTCCAGCACTCAGGCCCCATCGGCAGAGAATGCCTGCTTTCAGGAAGGCTTTTCCAAAGTTATCACTAGTGAGCTGCACCATCTTTGCATAAATAAGCCATTTGAATTTCCTCTTTTTTGAATTTCTTGTTCATGTGCTTTGCCCTTTACAAATGTTTTATCTCTTTCGGATTAAATTTTTCTGTCCAGGTTAGTCACTTCTTGCCTTCACATATGTCATATTTTCTCCAGTTTATCTTTCAAGTACAGATGATTTTAATGTATTTGATTTTTGTGTCCTCAAAATTCATTGATTATTTACTTTCCAGTTTCTGAGTTCCATGTCATACTTAGAAATGCCTTCTTCACTGAGGTATTATTAAAATGCTTAACTGTATTTCTTCTAGCACTTTTCAGGTTTTCTTTTTCACATTTAAGTATTTGGTCCTTTTGGAATCTATTTCGAAGCCGGGTATGGATCCAGCTTTACATTTTTCTCAAATGACCAGCTAATGGTCTCAGCACCATTTTTTTTTTTTTTCCGTTTACTTTGTATTGGGGTACAGCCAGTTAGAATGGTGTGATAATTTCAGGTGAACAGCGAAGGAGTTCAGCCATACATATATGTCACTCTTCCCCTAGCCCCGCTCCCATCAGGCTGGCACATAATGTTGAGTCGAGTTCCATGTCTCAGCACCATTTATTGAACAGTCCATTTCTTTCTCACTAATTTGAAGAAGCTCACTTAGTATTTGTGGCTAGGTCTGTTCCTGGACTCTGTGTTCTGTTCGCTCACTGTCTTCCTGTTCCTGGGCTGGTAAGGCTGTCAGATCATTTCTGTGGCTGTACTATAGGTTTCAGTGGCTGATAGCCCACATCCTTAGTCTTCACTCATCTTCTGATTTTTCCTGGATATCCTTATGCTTATCCTTCAGATGAATTTTCATGTCATTTCAGTTTCCAAAATAAATCCTGCTAAGCCCCTGGATAGGCTTACATAGTAATATACCACACACAAAAAAAAATCTTTCAAAAAATAGATTCCACCCTGGGGGTGGGAAATGGTACTATTGAAACTATTACTAGAAAAGAGATGTCTCTAATTGTATCATCATCATACTTTGCTTTTTCCCTAGGAATAAGAATATTGTTTCAATATCACTTGATCTAAGGAAGTTCTTAATTGTATTTAGCAGAAATCTTTTCTGCAGCAATTTCCACTCCCTAAGCTTTCCTTGTTTTCAGTAGAACAATTTATCATACTTCATTTAAAATGACCTCAGAAACAGACTCACAGATGTAGGAAAGAAACTGGTGGTTTTAGGGAGGGGCAAATTAGGGGTATGGATTAAGAGCTGCAAACTACTTTGTATTTTGCACAGGGAATTACAGCTATGATCTTGTAATACCTTTTATGGAGGATCATCTGTAAAATACTGAATCATTATGCTGTATACCTGAAACTAATAAAATATGGTAAATCAACTATACTTCAATTAAAAAAAAAGATTTGGAATCTGGTGGGTAGTTATGCATTTATACCCAGAGCTACATTACTTGTAAAAGTCAAAGGAAGCGTATCTTCTCAACTCAAAACCCAATGCCCTGTTTTAAGCTAGTTTGAACAGAAAGCACCGTGAAGCCAAAGACCTTGAACAGCAAAAAGAGCACCCACAGAGTCTTGGTTACAACTTTTACTGAGATGGCTGGCCCTTGGATGAAGCACCTTCTTAGAGAACTCTCAGCCAGTGTCCTGTTTATAGTCACGATATTGCGGTGAAGTAGCTAAGGGCAGTGTTTACGTCAGTCTCCAGCCTCTGAGAAGGAAACGGAGACAAACATAGGTCGCTGATGCGTCTGGGTCACCCGGAGCTCCGGTCCGCTCAGGGTCCGCTACTGGTGGCACTGTGTGGCTACAAGGCTCATTCCCAGAGCAGAAGGCAGGCAAGCTGGCCACATCAGACCGAGGAGGGGACCTGGTCCTGCTCTTCCCGAGGGCTGCCACGAAGGTTTTGCTCCTAGAAGGCAGCCTTGAGCCCAAGCGCCACAACCTTCACTTGGCTATCGGGGACCGCCGGTGGGATCAGCCAGTGACAGAGAGCCCAGGGGAGCTGCAGGCAGCAGTTGCTGCTGCACCCACTTCCTCTCCACCATCACCCAGTAAATCCTAAACCTGCCTAAACCTCAGCTAAGGTGAGGGTTATAAGGGGACCCCTCCAGTCTCTGGACAGGGCACACATGTCTTATGGAAGCTGTTGACCTTGAGTCAGAGGACTCCTAGCCTGAACTATGGATAGTGTTGTTCCTTTCCATCTGTCAGAACTGCTTCACACACACACACACACACACACACACACACACACACAGAGGATTTGCTTCTGCCATTTCAAGACACGATGGACCTGAGTTTGCGTAGGCTCCGGGAGTTGGTGATGTACAAGGAGGCCTGATGTGCTGCAGTCCACAGGGGTGCAAAGAGTCGGACATGACTGAGCGATATGCAGATGACACCACCCTTTTGGCAGGAAGTGAAGAAGAACTAAAGAGCCTCTTGATGAAAGTGAAAGAGGAGAGTGAAAAAGTTGGCTGAAAGCTCAACATTCAGAAAACTAAGATCATGGCATCCGGTCCCATCACTTCATGGCAAATAGATGGAGATACAGTGGAAACAGTGGCTGACTTTATTTTTCTGGATTCCAAAATCACTGCAGATGGTGATTGCAACCATGAAATTAAAAGATGCTTACTCCTTGGAAAGAAAGTTATAACCAACCTAGATAGCATATTGAAAAGTAGAAACATTACTTTGTCAACAAAGGTCTGTCTAGTCAAGGCTATGGTTTTTCCAGTGGTCATGTATGGATGTGAGAGTTGGACTATAAAGAAATCTGAGTGCCAAAGAATTGATGCTTTTGAACTATGGTGTTGGAGAAGACTCTTGAGAGTCCCTTGGACTGCAAGGAGATCCAACCAGTCCATCCTAAAGGAGATCAGTCCTGGGTTTTCATTGGAAGGACTGATGTTGAAACTGAAACTCCAATCCTTTGGCCACCTGACGCAAAGAGCTGACTCATTTGAAAAGACCCTGATGCTGGGAAAGATTGAGGGCAGGAGAAGGGGACAACAGAGGATGCGATTGGCTGGATGACATCACTGACTCAATGGCCCAGGATTTGGGTAGACTCCGGGAGTTGGTGATGCACAGGGAGGCCTGGCGTGCTGCAATCCATGGGGTCACAAAGAGTGGGACACAACTGAGCCAGTGAACTGAACTGAACTGATTTCTAGAAAACAAAGGGGGAAAAAAACCTATTTAATGTCTGGTTTGTGTAATAAAGGCTTTATTGGCCTTTTCTTCTTTGCCATCACTGGGGATTTTATCTTTTGATGCTAGTGGACTAGAGGTTAAGCTGTCTGTGTTCTCCATGAACATTACACAATGATGTCTTTCCAAAGATTAGCCTCAGAAGCTTCGAGTGACCCAATGCAGTGGATCAGCAGCACATGGGTACACCCTGTACATCAGTCTCAAGCACTTTCCTAGGGATGGTCGCTTTGCTCTCCGACTCTGTCCGCAGACGCTGGGCCAGATTACCCCCTTCCCTGGGATCAGGGTTTAAATTAAGTTAAACAAACAAAAAGACACGGCAATGCTCCAAATGAGAAGCTGCTCAGCTCTGACTCTAAATCCTTGAACCTGGAGAATGTCATCTCCAGCTTCTCACTGACATCATTTAAGACACCAGCAAAACAAATGTTTTTCACAAGTTCTCCCATTCATAGATTACACCAGAAGCCAGGGTGACTCGGCCTGTTGGGAGGCCACTTCCCACAACTTTGACTGAATTGCCAAACAAAACCACAGGAATGGAGCCTCATTTGGTTCCCTGACCTTAGAGAGCCGAGTCAAGTATATATTAATAGTGACCTGATTACTATTTTGTTTGGGTATATGTGTGTGTGTGTTTAGTTCTGTAATTAAATATTTTGTTAGAGCTTTCATTCTAAATTATAACAGTACTAGGAAACATGAGTATTGATTATGGTTTGAGTTTCTCATGTAATGCTGTAAATGGAAACTAAGGAAAGAAGAAGATTTTGAGAAGGGATCTTCTTATGTGTTTCAGGTCTCTCACACAAAGCTTTCTGCAGATGATGAGTGGAGGTAAGTGATTTGTATTTTTTTAATAGCTGGCATACTAAAAATTAGATTTCCATCTTAATAGTTTGAGAAATTAAGTGCAGCCATCATTTTACTTATAAATTCCCCAGAGTAGTAGGTGGGTTAGCATACAAAAAACCATGTATGCACATTGGTTGTAGAGACCCAAACTGCAGGGGTTTCATCTGCTCTCTGCAATGGGTTCCATGCTGTTCCATGAGTGTATATGTCCCTCAATATATGTCCTTATATGTCCTTGTCCTTTTAGGCACAAGATATATCTGGCTTTCCTTTTAGGCTATTTCTTCTGAGTCATGGTACCTACTCAGGGGCATGGACCCCTATGGGCACCGAATGAAATAAAATAAAACGGTTCCTCCTTTTTTTTGCATTATGGTCACCAATTATGAATGTATTCCTAATCAAAATAGAAGATATCTGTTACATTCTACACTAGTTTATACTTTCCAAAGTACTTCCACATAGGTTAGCCATCTGAGATGCATTTTCACCATATAGTCACAAAACCGTTAATGTTATAAAGTATGTTTCGTTTGATATCCATACAAGTCCTATTTTAGACTGATGACAAATCCACCCTTCTATCTACGTATTACACAGAGTATTAAATAGTTATTTTGGACCTGGAATGTAAAAACTATAACGAAGTGCTTATACTCAGTTTTTTTTTTCACTTCCCATTTCTTCAGAAGAACGAATATATTTTTTAAAGAGCTTCTAGAAATCATTGTTGGCTCCTAAGCTCAGCTTCCAATACAGAAGCCAATAGCTGCATAATTTTATTCAGGTTATTTACCTGATATGGACTTCAGCTTCTCCATTTGATCAATGAAGGGATCTCAGCATATCTGTGGTACCTCGCAGCACTAACAGTCTCCAATTCTATCTGAGAACAGTTGAGAAATTATTAATTATTCATGGAAATGCTGAGAGCACACAAGGTCCAACCAGTGCAGTGCTTTAACAGCATAAGTTCGTAACTTAAGGGAGAAGGCATGGCAACCCTCTCCAGTATTCTTGCCTGGAGAATCCCAGGGACAGAGGAGCACAGAGTTGGACACGACAGCAGCGACGCAGCAGCAGCAGCAGAAATATTTAGGAGGCTCTGTGGGCTCATTTCTGTGCATTTTCCAGCAGGGGGCACCCCTGGGATTTGGATGGAGCCCTTGTTGAGGTAGCTCTGTGGAAATGTTGGTAGAGAGAGACCCAAACCAAGTACCCAGTAAGTGGCTTTAAAAGGTCACAGGATTTACCCTGGAGTGCCCTAACTAAATGCAAACTAAGAGATTTTGTGACTGATAATGCCTCACTTGGGGTAGAAGACAATGTTGACCAATATTTATTAAGTAGTTGTCATGATTCGTATTAAATACTATCCCACTTTTACCTCATTCCTGAACCATTCTCTCTTCCTCTGGGCCAGTAGACCCCAATTTAGCCTGCACTTTAGAAGCATAAGAGGAACTGTAAAAATGACTTATGCCTAGGTCACGTCCTGGAAATCTCTGTGCATTTGCTCAGACAGGTCGTCCCGGACTGGCTGCTAATGCAACAAAAGTCTGTTTCCTCACAGATCTGGAGGCTGCAAGTCCAAGACCCAGGGGCCGCAGGCTTTGGTTTCTTCTGCAGCCTCTCTCCTTGGCTTCTGCCTGTGTGTCCAGGTGGTCTTCCCTGGGAGTCTGTGTCCTCACCTCCTCTTCTCATAAGGACACCAGTCATATTGATTAGGACCCCGCCTAATGACCCCATTTACCTTAATTACCTCTTTAAAGACTCTATCTCCAAACACAGTCACATTCTGAGGTCCTGGGGGTTAGCACTTCAACTTATGAATTATGAAATTTGAGGGAACCCAGTTCAGCCAAGAACATTCAGCAATGGTCACTTCACTGATCTGGGGTTCAGCCTGGACACTGTGATTTTTAAAAGCTCCTCAGTGATTTCCAACGCACAGTCCAGGTCAAGAACCTCTGCTCTAGATTCTCTTGGAGGCCACTTCTTCTGTGGGTGGTTAAACCAGGTGACAAACTACTTTAGTGGTTTTGTCTACCACTGTATAAAATTAAAAGTCCAACTAAACATGGAAGCATTTAGTCATCCTCTGAATGTTTGTGCCTAAGGTAATACTTAGGCCTCTTCTTTCTCCTTATAATGAAAATAATTTCTACAACTTGGAGGTTTTCCATAGCCCTACAAATAGTGTTCTCTCCATAGGCACTATCTGCTGGATATCCTTTTACTTAAGAATGTTAGGAATTACTTGAAATTGCCAGTAGTTGATTGGAAGTTTCTTTTACTTTCAAAAATGGCAGTTTCATATGATTCAACCTTATTACTATTTTCTTCATATGAAAGTGAAAGTGTTAGTCGCTCAGTCATGTCTGACTCTTTTCAACCCCATGGACTGTAGCCCGCCAGACTCCTCTGTCCATGGGATTTTCCAGACAAGAATACTGGAGTGGGTTGCCATTGCTTTCTCCAGAGGATCTTCCTGACCCAGGTATCAAACCTGCGTCAACATTGCAGGCAGACTCTTTACCATCTGAGCCACCAGGGAAGACTGTTGTTCCTACAGATACAAATAAAATATCATATAGAGCACCTATCTTGTGAGGTACAGAGAGATCATTATTTTAGATTTGAAAATGAGGAAACTGAGGTTCCAAGAGAACAACTGACTTCCCCAAAAGTGGCAGATGGGAGGTTAGAGCCCAGGTCTTCAGAGCCCACCAGTGAGCTTTCTTCCCCATTGATCACCTTGAAAGGACAAGGCTGAGGCCAAAAGCACGTGGGCAAGCTAAGGGCAGAGAGGAATCCGTTTCACTGACAGACTCAGGCTCCTCTTCCCTGCCGTCCCCTCCCCCAAGCCCAGGGGGGAAAGGAAGGAACTGAGGACTTACGAAAACTTTGTAATCAAAGCTTCGAAAACCCTCCATTTGAAATTCCCAATTGCTTCTCATGAGTCCTGCCCATTTCTCTTGTTTTGCTAACTGTCCAAGAGCTGAGGGCTTGTTCAGCTGACTCCCTTTGCCGGTTGCAGCCTGCAGCAGGAGAGGATGGACACGGCGCACCGGGGACATGAGTCCATGCACGTGGAGATGATCCTGATCTTCCTCTGCGCCCTGGTCATCGCCCAGGTACTGCTGGTGCAGTGGAGGCAGAGGCACGGCCGCTCCTACAACGTGAGTCACCCCCGGGGGGCCGCGGGAAGCCTGCTCCTCTTCCCAACACATCCCTCCTTTGTTACCACTTCGAAGGAAATGGTTTGGTTTAAGTCAGTGGCTCTCAGCCCCATGCAGTTTTGCCCCGGGAGACTCTGAGCAACATCTGGAAACATTTGTGATTGTCACGCCTTAGCAGGAGGGAAGCGGGGAGGGGAGCTGCTACTGGCATGGAGCGGGTAGCGGCCAGGGATGCCGCTCCACATGCCCAGGACAGCTCCTCATGACAGAAACACCAGTAGTGCCAAGGCTGGGAAACCCAGGCTTAAGTAAACCTACTTTCCTTTTGGGCATGAACTCTTTCTGCCAATGGCCCAGAACAGGAGGCTTAGGAATGGCAGAAACCAAAGGCTGAGGCTTCATCAGCATTAAACTGTCTCAGCGTCGGTGGTCTCTGTCTCCAGGGGCCGTGGTAAAGGAGACACTGAGCTGACCTTTTCCACACGGGGCAGGATCCTGTCACCACAGACCCCTCCCCCCAGCACGCCCACTGGAACCTTCCGTCTCATGGCCTCAGGGTCAAAGCCTGGGCTTGTTGGACCTGAGACAGGCGCTGCAACGTTGAGAGCAGTGCGGCTCACAGCTCCGGGTGCAGCAGAATCACCTGGAGGACTCGTTAAATTAGACGCCCAGGTCCCAGCCCAAGAGTTTTTCCACTCAATGGAGGCCAAATAACTTGCACATTGAATGAGTTCCCAAGTGGTACAGACGTTACTGGTCCAGGGATGGCACTCTGAGAACCAACGATGCAGACCTGAAATGGCCCAAGTGGAGAGACGTTGGAGAGGAGAAAGGTCCTCAATACACGCTCTCCATGGCTCTGGGTCTTGGACTGGTCATTGTGTAAAAAACTTGCCTGTGACAAATGAAGTGCTGGTGTAGACAAGTATTTTATTTTCTTTTCATAAAAATTATTTCCTACATAGCATGGGTCTGAAAAGAATTCTAAGTTTCCTCTAATATGTAAATCTAAGTTAATTTTGAACATTGTATTTAGAAAGGGGAATCTGGGGAGATTTTTGCTTGTTTTTTAAGCAAATGCATCCATGTGCTGCCATGTCACCATTGTCTTGTAAATTAAAATGAACACCCTCTATATTCCACTTGGACGAATTTTCTTCGATGAAGGAGGGTAGGATCAAACCTCATTAGTTATTCTCTCTCATATCAAAGAAAAAGCCCCTTAAATATATGGTGTCCTTATCTTCAAAATGGAAATACCTAGCATAGAATTTCTAGAGACAGTAAAAAGAAACCTGGATTCTTAAGGAAAGGGTTTGTAGCCTGTTCCATCCTTCCTTTATAACTGATGATTACCTCCGAGTTTGAATAAGTTCAGTTTCCACGATGACACAGATGTGGATTTTAGTTAGAAAGAAATGCCTGCCCCTTGAAAGGAAACACCACATGAGCCAGCTGACGTGAACTGCACCCCGCCACTCCTCTGCCATTTTTATTTGATGATGTTTGAGGCACCTTATGCTAGGAAGACTCTGTCCTCGTATTTGACGAAGTTGCTCGTCTCGAAGCTGAAGCTGTCGCTGCCTCCATCCGTGTGGAGCTTCACACCGATGTGAAGGTGGCTCAGGCCACTGCTGGTCGGCAGGAGTGGTCTCCCCAGCTCACTGCACAAGCGGTGCTGCCCAGAACCCCTCTCCAGGGCCCTTGCTTCTGACTGTGCTCTGCCCCCAGAACTGGGCCCCCATAGTCACTCCCTGCTCCCCGAGGCGGCTGTTACTGTGTCCTGTCCCACAGCTGCGCCATTTCATGTCTACTCAGATGCGCTCTGTGGTCCCAAGGATCCCTTGGAGGTAACCAGGTGACTGTGATCGTTGCATCTCTTAGGGTGACCCATTTTGACAAAGCCAGGAGCCTAAGGGTGCCTTCAGTGGTCCAGCACAGATTTGGGTCTTGTGGTAGTCCCCAGGGAACTGTTCTGGGCTAGCACAAAGATTCAGCTGGCCTCTAGAATATTCTCTACTTCTTCGCCCATCATAGTCCACCTGCTATTATTGCGTGGCTCCAAGGAATGGGTGGAGAGACCCTGTGTGTCCCTGAAGACAGTCTTTGGATCCAGGTAAGATCCAGTGTGTGAGGCTGACCATTCCCGTGCCGCTGCTTTGCCTTTAGCCCTTGCTGTGTGTACCTTCTTGGAGGTTCACTGCCAGAGCCGTATTCAGAACTTGGCCATCTCTGCAGCTCTTGGTGACATCTGCAAACACTGGGACTGGAAATGGTTCCCAGAGCACACATAGCTGACTCCAGCACTGGTTTCCAGCTTTTTTTTTTTTTTACTGTGGTTTGTATGAACTGTATCCAAAAACCTGGATCTAACACCCTATTCAGGTTAACATCTTTGGTATGAAATTTGATGGACATGTTTCCATAAAAGCTGACCTAAACAGCCTTATCATCCAAAAATAACCCAACTTTTTTTTAATATATAACCTAACTTTTAACTGGGGCTTCCCTGGTGGCTCTCATGGTAAAGAATCTACCTGCAGTGCGAAGACATGAGTTCAATCCCTGGGTTGGGAAGATTCCCTGGAGGAGGGCATGGCAACCCACCCTGGTATTCTTGCCTGGAGAATCTCCATGGAGAGAGGAGCCTGGTGGAATGCAGCCCATGGGTTTGTGAAGAGTCAGACATAGCTGAGTGACTAAGCACAGCGCAGCACTTTTAACTTGTTTCTCTTAGCATTTAAGATTATGTAGTACCTACCAGAACTAGAGCTTTTAACATGTTTATAAGGTTCAGGAAGCTCCTGGCTTTTTTTACAAGGGACCATACAGTGAAGTTTTCGATGAAACTTTGTGAATTGATGCTGTAACCTTCACCAGTACATTAATAATACATCATTTTATATAACATATTAACTATAATTACTATAATAATATAGTATAATAGTTACTCCATAATAATTATTACATTACTATGAAATATATATAAATTTATATGTAACAATTACATATTATTACAGTTGTGATTAAGTGCTTTTTGTACATTATCTAACTTACCCTGGGAGGTAATAATTTTTTACTCTCTTTGTGAAATATCAGTTCAGTTCAGTTCACTTCAGTCGCTCAGTCGTGTCCAACTCTTTGCGACCCCATGAACTGCAGCAGGCCAGTCCTCCCTGTCCATCACTAACTCCCGGAGTCTACCCAAACCCATGTCCATCGAGTTGGTGATGCCATCCAGCCATCTCATCCTCTGTCGTTCCCTTCTCCTCCTGCCCCCAATCCTTCCCAGCATCAGGGTCTTTTCAAATGAGTCAGCTCTTCGCATCAGGTGGCCAAAGTATTGGAGTTTCAGCTTCAACATCAGTCCTTCCAATGAAAACCCGGGGCTGATCTCCTTTAGGATGGACTGGTTGGATCTCCTTGCAGTCCAAGGGACTCTCAAGGGTCTTCTCCAACACCACAGTTCAAAAGCATCAATTCTTCGGTGCTCAGCCTTTTTCACTGTCCAGCTCTCACATCCATACATGACTACTGGAAAAATCATAGCCTTGACTAGACAGACCTTTGTTGGCAAAGTAATGTTTCTGCTTTTCAATATGCTATCCAGGTTGGCCATAACTTTCCTTCCAAGGAGTAAGTATCTTTTGATTTCATGGCTGCAGTCACCATCTGCAGTGATTTTGGAGCCCCAAAAAATAAAGTCTGACACTGTTTCCCCATCTATTTCCCATGAAGTAGTGAGACCAGATGCCATAATCTTAGTTTTCTGAATGTTGAGCCTTAAACCAACTTTTTCAATCTCCTCTTTCACTTTCATCAAGAGGTTTTTTTAGTTCCTCTTCACTTTCTGCCATAAGGGTGGTGTTGTCTGCATATCTGAGGTTATTGATATTTCTCCCAGCAATCTTGATTCCATCTTGTGCTTCTTCCAGTGTTTCTCATGATATACTCTGCATATAACTTAAATAAGCAGGGTGACAACATACAGTCTTGACGTACTCCTTTTCCTATTGTGAAATATAGTTCAGAGAAACTAAATAACTTGGTCAAGGTCACATAACTAATTAGTTGCAGAGAGTAAACAAAAATCCAGCCTCATTAGTTATTTTCTCTTACATCAAGGATATTGATATTCCTTCACTATCTCTGAATCATGCATTCCTTATCTGCAGAACGTAAACACTGCAAATAAGAGGGGCTTCCCAGGTGGTGCTAGTAGTAAAGAAGATGTCTGTCAATGCAGGAGACAAGAGACTCAAATTGGATCCCTGGGTCAGGAAGATTCCCTGGAGTAGGGCACAGCAACCCACTCCAATATTCTTGTTTTGAAAATCCCATGGACAGAGAAGCCTGGCAGGCTACGGTTCCTGGTGTTGCAAAGAGTCAGACACGACTGAAGCAACTTAGCACATATGCATACAGATAAGAGCGCACCTTCCAGACTTGTGACTCAGAACATTTCCCTGTGAGAATTTCTAGATATACAGGGAATGTGTCGTGCCCAGGTCGTGATCTCCACAAATCACCAGGAGGCCATACACCGATGCAAGCGCAAGAGGGAATTTATTGCAGACCCGGGTCTGGACCGCGCACACACACACACACACAGCAGAGTGAAGGCAGCGGCAGGAGCCGGGTGGTACAAGGCTTTTAAAGGGAGAAGACAAAGGGAAAATGGCTACAGGTGGGGTGATGTATCTTGGTGCTCTGTGATTGGTCAGGACAGGAGGGGAGGTCAGGGGCTTTACGCTCGCTAGCCCGTATATTTAACGCATACGGGTATATTTAATAGGTATATTTAACCGCAAGCAGTTCCCTGATTGGCATATCTTTGGCACACTATGATTGGTCATGTCTAGGGTGATGACAGGGGGTGAGGGCTGGATTACACTGTGGTTTTTCAGGAGCCTGGGTGTTGTTTTTATCACCAGATGGCGGCTCTTTCTATAATGGAGTCACCCAGGCTCCATAAATGTCCAGTACCATCAGTTGACTCTGAATGCATTCAAGGGATGTAACTTGTAAATAACATTTGTGTAAATTTAACCATACTCTGTGAAAGCAGTTTACTAATAAAAGAATGCTTTTCTGAATGCTTTTGTAACGCTAATAAAGTGAATACCACTCCAAACACACACACACACACACACACACACACACACACACCCATTAATCTACATTCTCCATTAGGAGACTTGAATGCATTGTTTTTTCAAATATCCCATCTGTTTAGCCTGCCTTGCCACACCCTCCTACTCTACCATCTCCTTTGTCTGGTAGCGTTCCCTGGGCTAGTTCTATGAGGACTATTACAGGGAATGAGGGGCAGGCTATGAAGAGAAGAGCCTGGCTTAGGAGTTAGGCAACTCTAGTTGCTCAGCTTTTTGGAGAAGGAAATGGCAACCCACTCCAGGGTTCTTGCCTGGAGAATCCCAGGGACTGGGGAGCCTGGTGGGCTGCAGTCTATGGGGTCGCACAGAGTCGGGTACGGCTGAGGCGACTTTGCAGCAGCAGCAGCAGTTGCTCAACTTACCACAGTGAGCCTCAGTTTTCTGATCTTTAAAAAGATGGAATTTTTAAAAATAGGAAGGCCTTCTGGTTTCAGCTCTGATATGTAAAAAGCTTGAAAGTCGTCACTCGCTACAAGGAAAAAAGCTGAACAAGCTGAGTATCAGTGACTTTTCCTGGACGTATCAGAGAACTGAGTTCATAGTAAAAATTGTTGTTCAGTCACTCGTGTCTGACTCTTTGCGACTCCATGGACTGCATCACGCCAGGCTTCCCTGTCCTTCACCATCTCTCGGAACTTGCTCAAACTCATGTCCATTGAGTTGATGATGCCATCCAGCTACTTCTTCTGTCGTCCTCTTCTCCTGCCTTCAATCTTTCCCAGCATCAGAGTCTTTTCGAGTGAGTCAGTTCTTCACATCAGGTGGCCAAAATATTGGAGCTTCAGCTTCAGCATCAATCCTTCCAATGAATATTCAGGGTTGATTTCCTTTAGGATTGACTGGTTGGATCTCCTTGCAGTCCAGGGAACTCTCAAGAGTCTTCTCCAACACCACAGTTCAGAAGCATCAATTCTTTGGTGCTCAGTCTTATGTCCAACTCACATCTATACATGACTCCGGAAAAAATCACAGCTTTGACTATGATTATACAGACCTTTGTTGGCAAAGTAATGTTTCTTCTTTTTAATGTGCTGTCCAGGTTTGTCATAACTTTTCTTCCAAGGGGCAAGCATCGTTTAATTTCATGGACGCAGTCACCATCTGCAGTGAGTTTGAAGCCCCCAAAATAAAATCTGTCCCTGTTTCCATTGTTTCCCAGGAAAAGTCATCACCCCCTAAATCTGGGAAAACAGATGCATGTAGGGAATCATAACCAAGATCTGCTTATTGGGAACAGAAGCTGCCAGAGCCATAGACTGGAGGAAATTCTCAAAGGATAACTTGGAAGAATTGCTGGAAGTGGAGTTTTGGCCAATGTGAGAGTGAGAACTTCCAGGGGTCACAGTCTTGGGGACCCCTCGTATTGTTGTAGATTTTACCTCCTGAAACCCCAACAGGTCTTCTCATGGTAAAACGCCAAGGAAAATTTTTGTGCTTCCAACAGGCTTGCAGGGGAAAGTTTATCATTTTGAATAAGTGTTCGCCACCACAAACACCGACGCGACAAAGGACAAGAATTTATCAGAGCCTTAGCCGATGGAGAGAAAGGGAATGACCCAACCCCAGGCCCTTCTAGCCTTCCTGTCTCACCTAACGGGAAAACAAAAAGTTCAGAAACACCTTTGAAGGTCATATTCCAGAGATAGTTCAAGACTGGTCCAAAAGTTAGTTCTTTGAGGAGATCAATAAATTTAATAAACCTCTGGCCAGTTAACCAAGAAAAGTAAGAGAGAGAATATATATTACTGATATCAGAACAGAAAAAAGGATCATTATTACTGATCTCATGGACATAAAAAGAAAATAAATCAATATTATGAATAACTCTATGCCCACATATAGACTAATTCCTTGAAAGACTCAATCTATACCAGAACTCACACAAAGAGAAATAAATCATCTGAATAATATCTGTTTTTAAAAAGTGAATCAGCAATTAATAACCTTCCAAAACAAAAAGCACCAAGTCCAGATGGTTTCACTGATGAATTCTACCAATTGTGTAAGGAAGAAATGATACCAATTCTCTACAATCTCTCCAGAGATTGTAAAGAACACCTGGAAGCAGAGGGAATACATCAGAATTCATTCTTTGAGGCCAGCACTTCAACCTAATACTTCAACCAGATAAAGATATTATGAGAAAAAGAAACTCTAGACCAGCATCTCTCATGAACGTAAATATAAAAATCCTAAACAAAATATTAGCAAATTGAATTCAACCATGCATGAAAAGAATTATACACCATGACCGAGTGGAATTTGTTCCAGGTGGGTAAGGTTGGTTTAACAATTAAAAATCGATTTATGTAAGCATCCACATCAAGAGGGTAAGGAAGAAAATTTACATGATTATACCAACAGAGGTAGAAGAAGCATCTGACAAGGTCCAGCATTCATTCATATAAAAACTCTCAGCAAACTAGGAATAGAGGGGAACTTTCTCAACTTGATAAGAGTATCTACAAAAACCTGTCCTAACATTACACTTAATGGTGAGAAACTGAATAATTTCCTCTTAAGATATGGAAGAAGGCAAGGATGTCTCCTCTCACCACCCCAGTTCGACATTGTACTGGGAGTCCTAGCTTTAGTGCAGTAAGACAAAAAAAGAGGAAATAAAAGGTATATAGATTGGGAAGGAAGAGATAAAACCACTCGGTTTGTGGATGACATGATTGTCTATGTGGAAAACTCCCCCAAAATCAACAGAAAGTTCCTGGAACTAAAAAGTGATTACAGCAAGGTTGCAGGACACAAGGTCAATATACAAAAGTCAATTACTTTCTTATATGCTAGCAATGAATAATTGGAATTTGAAAATAAAACACAATATCATTTGCAATAGCACCCAAAGAAGGAAATACTTATGTCTAAATCCAGCAAAATTTTCACAAGAGCTATATGCAAAAACGGACAAGTTCTCAAGTAAATGCAAATATAATCAGTGTTCACGAATTGTAAAGTTCAATACTTTCAAGATGTTGATTCCTTCCAACTTGATCTATAGGCTCTATAATCCCCTTCAAAATCCCAGCAAACTATTTTGTGAACATTGACAAACTGATTCTGCACTTTATGTGGAAAGGCAAATGACCTAGAATAAAACAGCACAACAGCGAAGAACAATGTTGGAGGACTGACACTACCCTACTGCAAGACTTACTATAAAACTGTAGTAATGAATACAGTGTGGTTTTGGTGAAAGGAAAAACACATAGATCAATGGAAAGGTGTAGAGAGCCCATAAACAGACCCCCAAAGATAGAGTCAATGATCCACGATGAAGGAGTGAAGGCAACTCAGTGGAGCAGGGGCATGTTTGCTTTAAATGGCACTGAAAAAAGTGATCATTCATATGCAAAAAATAATAATAATCTAGACATAGAACTTACATATTTCACAAAATAAACCCGAAGTGGATCATGGACCTAAATGTGAAACTGTAAAACTTTCAGAAGATAAAATGGAAAAATTGATGAGTTATTAGAGATAATACCAAAAGCAAGATCCAGGAAAGAAAATATTGGTAAGTTGGATTTTATTTAAAGTAAAAAGTGCTCTGTGAAAGATACTGTTAAGAGAATGAACAGACAAGCTACAAACTGGGAGAAAGGAATTATAAAATACATGCTTAATAAAGGACTGCTATCCAAAATATACTCAGAGCTCAATCGTAAGAAAGCAACTCAGTTAAATGGCAAAATATCTAAAAAGCTCATCAAGGAAAGATATACAGATGGCAAATAAACATATGAAAAGAAGCTCAATCATCATTTGTCATTAGGGAATTGCAAGTTGAAGCAATAACTTGCGATTGGTTACCAATAAAAGGCTATTATAATGGCTGAAATCTAACAATACCAAACCGCTGACAAGGGTATGAGGCAGCAGGAACTCTTGCTGAGTGGGAATGCAAGATGATAAAACCACTGTGGAAAGCAGTTCGGCAGTCTTTCACAAAGCTAAATGTAGTATTATTCAGTGATCTAATTACTAGGTATTTACCCAATTGAACTGAACCTACCCTCACACAAAAAGCTGCATGAAAATATTTACAACACCTTTATTCATAATCACCCCAAACTGGAAACAATCAAGAGGTCCTTTAAAACAGGGATCCTCAACTCCCACGATCTAATGTCTGATGATCTGAGGTGGAACTGATGTAATAATAAAGAAATAAAGTGCACAATAAATGTACTGCACTTGAATCATCCTGAGATCATCCCCACCCCATCCCTCCTTCTGTCCATGGACAAATTGTCTTATACAAGACCAGACCCTGTTACCAAAAATCCTGGGTACTGCTGCTTTAAAATATGACTAAATGAGCAAACTGTGGCACCTCCATACAGTGGAATGTTGGTCAGAAGAAAAAGATTTAAGCTATCAAGTCCCCAAAAAAACACTGAGGAACAAGCCAAGATGAAAAGGCTACATACTGATTCCAGTTACATGACATCCAAATGCAAATGCAAAGAAACTAAACTGCTCAGGGAAGGAAAAGGATAAGTCTAAGCAAGTGAAATGGGAATTTTAAGGCCAAATTGATCTGTGTGGTACTGTAATTTTGGATTCAAGACATTACACATTTGTCAAATCCTATTGAACTGTGCAGCACAAAAAGCAGACCTTAAAGTATGCAAATTTTAAAAAATCATTTTGGAGGTTGGGGAATCCCAGGGAGAAATGCAGATGGTGAAGAGAAAGTGCATCACCAGTTTATGAAACAACCTCATTGAAGGAAATTAGGGGAAAATGTGATGCTCCGGGTACCTTTGGAAACTTTTGTTTGTTTCTTCAGTTGCTAAGTCATGTCAGATTCTTTGTGACCTCATGGACTGCAGCACGCCAGGCTTCCCTGTCCTTCACCATCTCCTGGAATTAGCTCAAACTCATGTCCATTGAGTCAGTGATGTCATCCAACCATCTCATCCTCTGTCACCCCCTTCTCCTGTGTCAGAGCCTTTTCCAATGAGTCGGCTCTTCCCATCAGGTGGCCAAAGTATTAAAGCTTCAGCTTCAGCATCAGTCCGTCCAGTGAACATTCAGGGTTGATTTCCTCTAGGATTGATGGGTTGGATCTCCTTGCTGTCCAAGGGACTCTCAAGAGCCATCTCCAGCACCTCATTTCAAAAGCATCAGTTCTTCGGTGCTCAGCCTTCTTTATGGCCCAACTCTCACATTTGGTCCAGCTCTCGCATCCATACATGACTACTGAAAAAACCATAGCTTTGACTATACTGAGCTTTGTTGGTAAAGTAATATCTCACTTTTCAATACACTGTCTAGGTTGGTCATAGCTCTCCTTCCAAGGAGCAAGCATCTTAATTTCATGGCTGCAGTCACCACCCACAGTGATTTTGGAGCCACCAAAGATAAAATCTGCCACTGTTTCTACTTTTTCCCATGTATTAGCCATGAAGTGATGGGACTGGATGCCATGATCTTAGTTTTTCAAATGTTAAGTTTTAAGGCAACTTTTTCACTGTCCTCCTACACCCTCATCAAGCGGCTTTTTAGTTCCTCTTCACTTTCTGCCATCAAAGTGGTATCATCTGCATATCAGAGTTTGATGATATTTCTCCTGGCAGTCTTGATTCCAGCTTGGAATGAGCTGGGTGATAGTATACAGCCTTGATGTACTCATGCCTCAATTTTGAACCAGTCCTTTGTTCCATTTCCAGTTCTAACTGTTGTTTCTTGACCTGCATACAGGTTTCTCAGGAAGCAGGGAAGGTGGTCTGGTATTCCAATCTCTTGAAGAATTTTCCATAGTTTGTAGTGATCCACACAATCAAAGGCTTTAGCAAAGTCAATGAAGCAGAAGTAGATATTTTTCTGGAACTCCTTTGTCTTTTCTATGATCCATCAGATGCTGGCAATTTGATCTCTGGTTTCTGTGCCTTTTCTAAATTCAGCTTACAAGATACTATCTTGTACATATCTGGAAGTTCTCAGTTCATGTACTGTTGAAGCCTAGCTTGGAGAATTTTGAGCATTAGTTTGCTAGCATGTGAAATGAGTGTGATTGTGCAGTAGTTTGAACATTCTTTGGTATTGCCTTTCTTTGAGATTAGAATGGAAACTGACTTTTTCCAGTCCTGTGGCCATTACTGAGTTTTCCAAATTTGCTGGCATATTGAGTGCTGCACTTTAACAGCATCATCTTTTAGGATTTGAAATAGCTCAGCTGGAATTCTATCACCTCCACTAGCTTTCTTCTTACTAATACTTCCTAAGCATTGACTTGACTTCACACTCCAGGATGTCTGTCTCTAGGTGAGTTGACCATACGATCATGGTTATCTGGGTCATGCAGATCATTTTTGTACAGTTCTTCTGTGTATTCTTGCCACCTCTTCTTAATATCTTCTGCTTCTGTTAGGTCCATACTGTTTCTGTCCTTTATTGTGCCCATCTTTAAATGAAATTGTTCCCTTGGTGTCTCTAATTTTCTTGAAGAGATCTCTAGTCTTTCCCATTCTGTTGTTTTCCTCTGTTTCTTTGCATTGTTCACTTAAGAAGGCTCTCTTATATCTTCTTGCTGTTCTCTTGAACTCTCCATTCTCCTTTGCCTTTTGCTTCTCTTCTTTTCTCAGTTATTTCTTAGGCCTCCTTGGACAATCACTTTGCCTTCTTGCATTTCTTTTTCTTGGGAATGGTTTTGCTCACCATCTCCTGTACAGTGTGAAAAACCCCTGCCCATAGTTCTTCAGGCAGTCTGTCTACCAGATTTAATGCCTTGAATTGACTTGTTACTTGTTCCTTCCAATGTGTGATCATAAGTGATTTGATTTCGGTCATACTTGAATGGTCTAGTGTTTTTCCCTACTTTCTTCAATTTATCCTTGAATTTTGCAACAAAGAGCTGATGATCTGAGCCAAAGTCAGCTCCAGGTCTTGTTTTTGCTGACTGTGGAGCTTCTCCATCTTCAGCTGCAAAGAATATAATCAATCTGATTTCAGTATTGACCATCTGGTGATGTCCATGTGTAGAGTCTTCTCTTGTGTTGTTGGAAGAGAGCATTTGCTATTCTCTTGACAAAACTCTGTTAGCCTTTGCTCTGCTTCATTTTGTACTCCAAGGCCAAACTTGCCTGTTACTTCAGGTATCTCTTGACTTCCTACTTTTGTATTGCAATAACCTGTGATGAAAGGGCATCTTTTGTGTGTGTGTGTTAGTTCTAGAAGGTCTTGTAGGTCTTCATAGAATCATTCTACTTCAGCTTGTTCGGCATCAGTGGTTGGGGCATAGACTTGGACCACTGTGATGTTGAATGGTTTGTATTAGAAACAAACTGAGATCATCCTGCCTTTGGAAACTGGAGGAGTCCATAAAATGAAGGCAACAGAAGCTGCATGATCACTTGTTGACAAGGTTGTTTCCCACGGGCTATGGGTTAAAAATTTCTGATGGTCCTTTTTATGTGTACTGGGATGGACAACTCTGTAAATCAGTGAAAAATGGCAGGAGTGGGAATTTGCAGATTTTTTTAAAAAGGGGGAGGAAGTTAGGAAAAAAGTAGGAAGTACACACAATAATATTTGTGAACAGCTTTGTGCCCAGAAGGTATTATTATTTTACATAAATTTATCCCCTGAAGGTATTAGTTATTATGCATTATGTATTATTACTTTCACATTATTTCCTGTATAATTTGAACCATGTTCTTCAGCAGCAAGAGACAAATCCAAAATACAATACAATTTTTCAGATACAATTTTTAACAAATTTGTCTGTCTTCTGAAGTGCTCATTTAATTTCTCTAGACAGGTTCAGTTGTATTGTCTGTAGGTGCTGTGTACATCAGAGCAACTTATCATAAATACCTAAAGCAAAGGAAATAGGTTATTAAGAAAATAAAGTTAATTAGCCATCTGTATGTCTTCTTTGGAGAAATGTCTGTTTAGGTCTTCTGCCCACTTTTTGATTGGATTGTTCGTTTTTCTGGTATTGAGTTGTATGAGCTGCTTGTATATTTTAGAGATTAATTCTTCGTCCGTAGTTTGTTTGCTGTTATTTTCTCCCATTCTGGGGGTTGTATTTTCACCTTGCTTATAGTTTCCTTCATTGTGCAAAAGCTTTTAGGTTTAATTAGGTCCCATTTATTTTTGTTTTTATTTCCATTACTCTAGGAGGTAGGTCACAGAGGACCTTGCTGTGATTTATGTTAGAGCGTGTCCTGCTGATGTTTTCCTCCTAGAGTTTTATAGTTTCTGGTCTGAGATTTAAGTCTTTAATCCATTTGAGTTTATTTTTGTGTATGGTGTTAGAAAGTGTTCTAATTTCATTCTTTTACACATAGTTGACCATCATCAAAAAGTTTACAAACAATAAATGCTGGAGAGAGTGTGGAGAAAAGGGAACCCTCTTACACTGTTGGTGGGAATGCAAACTAGTATAGCCACTATGGAGAACAGTATGGAGACTCCTTAAAAAATTAGGAATAAAACTACCATATGACCCAGTGTTGTAGCCACGCGCTCCGGGAAGCAAACTCACTCAGAGGGACAGTGCAGACAGTGAAGTGCAGTCTATTACACCGGCGGGCCCAAGGCAGAGTCTCCTCTTAGCCAAGGACC